>JAVHYY010000218.1:7500-132094 GCA_035221665.1 Okamejei kenojei | reverse complement strand
TGTTTGCACTGAGCTGAATGAGTTTCCCGCCCAGCAATTTAGTTGTTTTTGAATCTTGGTCCCGATGTGGGCTCATGTTACCTCTGGGAAGGTAAATTCCCGCTCTTAACAAGTCTCAGTGAGTCCGCCCATCTGCTTGTGTTCAGTCTTGTCAAAAACTTTTTAACCTGTGCAGTTGTACAGGGACCAAGTGAGAACCTGCGTTGATACGGGGCCCATAGTGAGACCAAACCTGGAGTATTGTATGCCGTTGGTCCAATAAATTTGAGAAGGACATTTCTTGCTATTGTGGGGCCCAGGTAGGTTCAGAAGGGAATTTTGGGAATTCCCTGCCACAGAGGGCGTGAGGCCAAATCCTGGATGGAATTTTAAAAGAGAGTTAGATAGGCTTAGGGGCTGTGGAGTTCAGGGGATTATGGGGAGAAGGCAGGCACGGGTTATTGGTAGGATGATCAGGCCATGATCACAATGAATGGCGGTGCTGGCTCGACGGGCTGAATGGCCTCTCCTGCACCTATTTTCTATGTTTCTTGTTTCTATTTTATTCCCGAGGGTGGAAGGACTGTCAGGCTGGAGAAGAATGGGAGCCGGTTGGGCTTGTAACTCTGTTGTTTAGAGGGTTGTGAGGGAATTTATTGAAAATATAAGTTTGTTATGGTTTGGGACTCACTAGAGGGAAGGAAACATGTTCCCGGTGTTGGGGGAGTCCAGAATCAGGGGCCACACACATTGTAAGAAGACGGGAGTCGGTTATTTAGAAATCGGATGACGAAGGAAACACTTTCCACCAGAGAGATGTGAATCTGTGACATGAGAATGGCGGATGGAGGAGAAACTTTTCACCCTGTGAGTTGGAAGGAGGCGTCTCTGAAAAGGACTGGTCTGCCCAAACAGCTGCTGACGACCTTCTACCGCATTGAACACAGAGAGCATAAGAACGTATGGCATCTCAGTGTGGTGCTCAGGTGCACGGAGGCGGAGAGCAGAGTCTTCGGCGCGTCGCTTCCATCAGATGTGCCAAATATTATTTGGAGGCACGCTACCAGCCTTGGGTGGGCATATACCACACACGGTGCCTCAGGAAGCGTCAGCATAGCATAAAGACTCCTCTGTAATGGTTGTTCGAACTACTCCCTTCCGGCAGAGATTAAAGGCCTGCTAGCCCGCACCTCCAGAATCAGGAACAGTTCTTCCCGAGATAGTGCGGTCTGAACCGGCCTACTGAAGTGCCCCCCCACACCCATGGGACTGTCTCCCTCGGACTCGTACTTTATTTAGTCTGTGTTGATTTTACTGGTCTAATGTTGTTTTTACAAACATGTTTCAGGGTATATAAAGACTATATATTTTATTTGCGATTAGGTTACTGGACATCGGATGGAAGTTGCAAACAAATCTCGTATGACACTTATGTGTAATGACAAACAAAATATATTTTTATTATTATTATTATTAATATTATTTTATTATTATTATTATTTATTATGGTTGAATCTGTAGCCATTTGGGGGCTGAGATGAGGGAGAAACTTTTCCCACAGAGAGGTGTGCTATCTGTGGACCATTTGGATTGAGATGAGGAGATAACCTTTTCCACCTAGAGAGTTGGGAATTCTGTGAATTCTCCTCCTCAGAAGGAGTGGAGGCACGTTCTCTGGATGCTTTCAAGAGGAGTTAGATAGAGCGTAGTTTACATAGAAGAAACATCGAAATTAGAAAGTGCTAGCGAGAGGCCATTAGCCCTTCGAGCCAGCACAGCCATTCATTGTGATCATGGATGATCGTTCGCTATCAATAACCCGTGCATGCCTTCTCCCTTTCCCTTTGACTCACTGCCTCTAGAGCTCTATCCAACTCTCTCTTAAATCCACCCAGTGATTTGGCATCCACCGCCATCTTGTGGCAGGGCATTTGTTTCCATAAATTCACAACTCTGGGTTAAAAAAGCTTTTTCTCAACTAGTCTTTTAAATGACCTCCCCTTTGATTCTAGGACTGTGGCCCGTGGTTCTGGACTCACCAAAATTTGGGAACATTTTTCATCCATCTAGCTGTCCGTCTTTTATAATTTTATATGTTTCTATAAATATTCCTCTCATCCTTCTAAACTCAGCGAATTACAAGCTTAGTCTTTTCATTCTTGCCTCTTAGACAGTCCCGCCATCCCAGGGATCAATCTCGTGAAACGTACGCTGCACTGCCTCTATCACAAGGAATGTCTTTCCTCAAATTAGGAGACCAAACTGTACACAATACTGCAGATGTTGGTCTCACCAGAGCCCTATTCAACTGAGAAGAAACTCTCTATCATATTACTGAATTCCTCTTGTTATGAAGGCCAACATTCCATTAGCTATCTTCACGGCCTGCAGTACTGCACGCCAATCTTTCAGTGACTGGTGTACAAGGACACCAGGTCTCGTGTACTCCCCCTTATCTAACTAAACCCCATTGAGCTAATAATTCTGCCCCCTTGGTTTTGCCCCCCCCCCCCCCCCCCCCCAAGTGGATATCCCACATGTATCTATTATTTTTACTGCATTGCCACGCATCTGCCACTCACCAACTGTCCAGTCCCCTGCAACCTCTAATAATACTCTTCACAGTACACTGCACCCAGCTTTGTGTCATCACACATACTTGCTAGTGTCACTCTAATTCCTCTTCCAAATCAGTATTATATATGGTAAACAGTTGATGCCCCAGCACCGAGCCTTGCGGCACCCACTCGCCACCTGCCTGCCATTCTTAATTAAGACCCCCGTTCACTCCTACTCTTTGCTGCCGATTGACAACCAAATTTCTATTCCATGTCAACAACTACCCCCCCATACCATGTGCTCTAATTTTAGTCGCAGTCTCCCGTGCGGGTCCTTATCAAGAGGCTTCTTGAAGTCTAGATCCTACATCCACTGGACACCCCTTCATCCATTTTACTTGTCACATCTCAAAAAATCAAGAAAGACTTTCCCTTCCATAAATCCCATGTTGACATGGACTATCCTTTTACTGCTACTCGCTTTGTGGATGGTTGGTTCTATTTTACCCCCAAAGTTTTTCTTTTAGGTTTTTCTATCCCTAACTTCTATTGTGAGCCACGGTTAGCCTCCTACTCCCTTTGTTTCTTTCTTCCTTTTTGGAATGAAATGGATTCCTGCGTCTAACGGATTGTTGCCAGTATGAGGATATTGCGTCTGGGCATTGTGTTCCACCGTCATTCCTGATAGGATCCCTTTCCAGTCTATTTGGCCAGTCCTCTGCTCCTGCCTTCATAGTCCCTTTGTTCTTTTGTATCACTGCCACTTCCGATTTAACGTTCTCCTTTCAAGTTGCAGATTAAACAAACTTTTATGATTCAATACCTCCAAGCGGTTTCCGTTAACTCGAGTTCTCTTTTATCATATCTGGTTCATTGGACAACACTAATTCCAGTATTGCCTGTTCTCTGGTCGGCTACCATTACAAGCTGCTCTAAGAATCCATCTCGGAGGTATTCTAACAAAACTCCTTTCTTGGATGGGGCATGTTGTGTCAGGTTGGACTAGTGTAGATGAGGCGGTGGGACTAGTGTAGTTGGGGCATGTTGGTCGGGGTGGGAATAGTGTAGATGGCGCATGTTGGGACTAGTGTAGATGGGGCATGTTGGTCGGGGCGTGGGATTAGTGTAGTGGGGGCACATGTTGGCGGGGTGGGACTAATGTAGTGGGGCAATGTTGTTGGGGTGGACTAGTGTGATGGGGCAAGTTGGTTGGGGTGGACTAGTGTAGTTGGGGCATGTTGGTCGGGGGTGGGGACTAGTGTAGATGGGGCAGGTGGTAGGGGTGGGACTAGTGTAGATGGGGGCTTGTTGGTCGGGTGGGACTAGTGCTAGATTGGGCACTGTTGGTCGGGGTGGGACTGTGTAGAGGGCTGTTGGTATGGGTAGGGAAAGTTGGGACGAAGTGCCTGTATCTCTTTGCAACTGCACTAAATCAAACCAAACTGTACTACTAAAATGAAAATGCAATGTTTTCGATGAATTTATATATTTTTACACACTATATTTAGCCTGTATATATGTATTAATAAAAATATATATTAACTATTCTTGGAGTAGTAACTCAGGGGTCAGCAGCATCTGTGTGAGAACTGGAAAAACCTTTTCCACCCGAGAGTCGATGAATCTGTGGCATTCGGGACTTGACTCAGTGGGACCCTTTGGGACCCAGTCACTGGGGGAAGAGGGTGTTCACCCGATGCAATATTCCATACACAACCATAGCACCCTTTTCAATTAGGTCCTGCAGCAATGGAGGAGGGGGGGTTGGCGGAGGGGTGTGGGGGGAGAGGGGGGGGTGTATGTGTGTGCGTGTGTGTGTCTGTCTGATAGTGTGTGTCTGTGTCTCTGTGTGTTTTGTATTGTTTGTGCGTGTGAGTGGGGTGTGTGTGTGTGTTGCGACAAGTGTGAGTGTGCGTGTGGTTGTGTACGTGTGCATGTGGTGTGTGCGTAGTGCAATGGGGAGGTGTAGGAGCCAGCGAGTGGGCTCCAGAGGGTTGGTGGCTGGTAGAGCTGGAAGTGCAATGGTGGGGACTCTCAGCAGGCACTGCTCCCTGTCGTGCTCCCGCCGGGATCAGAGTTCTCCGCTTTCCATTGGCCAGCGCATCTTGACGTGGGTTGGCTTGGGATGCTTGGGGCTGGATGCTGCTTGCAGGTGGGTGCTCGGGCTGCTGCTTGGGGCTGGGATGCTCAGTGCGTGGCGCTCGGGGCTGGCTGCTCAGGGTCCCTCCGGTTTGTAAACCCTCCGCGGCACCTCGGCCGCATTAAGGACGCGGTGGGGGTTGATGTGGGCGGAACCGCAACCGCGGTGGGTGGGTGGCGGACTGGAGAAGAAGAGACTAATGCTGGGCGCGCGGCGGTGAGAAGCGCGCTAGAGTGGAATACAGTGGTGAGACAGGAGTAGACAGTGCCCCGACATGGCAGGAGACAGTGTCACACACACACACACAGACTCTCACACACACACACACCACACAAACAACCAATATATAAAATGTCAAGTAATTTCCGAACGTGGTAAACATACAGTCGTGTAAAACAGATGATTCAAATTTTTAAAGCCTCCTGTAGAAGCTGCTGCTGCTGAAGCAAAAACGTGCTTTAAATAACGTCCAACAAAACTCACTCACCATAAACAGAGCAGTACGCTCTCTTGATGTATTCAACAATGTCTTCTATTTGGGAAAAAGGGACGCACTCAGAGCCATCTTGCCGCTAACCGGAAATTACGTCATCGGCGCCCATCTTGCACTAAGCGAAGTGGACCGGATTTTGGCATCTTAGCAAAACACTTTACAACCAATCATTTTCTGAAAACCTTTAAAAGCCAAGGCAATTTGCAAACATTTTACAACCAATCATTTTCTGAACTTTTTAAAAGCTAGACAAACATTTTGGGCAAGCACTTTACAGCCACATTGAGGTGACGCACGTCGAGTAGACGTGCTTTCTGTTGTTATTCAAAGCTCAGAGAGCCTGATCTCTCGCTTCTCCAATTCGCAGGAGACTGAGTGAGGCACGATGCTTCCGGGATTAGTTCCACACTTGCCACAGCGGGGCTCCAGTGAGAAAAGGCGACATTTTTAAAACATAATAAAATCTCTGATATTTCAGTGATGGTTAAAAATCGCTCCAGTCCAGTCTGGCGGGAGGGGGACTCTGAACGAGGTGGCCCAAAATAATAGCCATAAGATGGCGGCGTTCATTTGGAAATTATGAAAACAGAAAGTCAGAAGAAAGTGCTCAAGATCTTAGATTTACTATATAGTTGACAATATAATTTCCCTCTCTCTTCCCTCCCTCTCTCTCTTCTCTTCTCCCCTCTCTCCCTTTTCCCCTTCCCTCTCTCTCTCCCTCCCTCTCTCTTTTCTTCTCCTTCTCTCTCTCCTTTCCCCCACCCTCTTCTTTCCCTTTCTTCCCCTCTCTTCGGCCTTCACCTCTCTCTCCTCGCTCTCTCTCCTCCCACCCTCTCCTCTCTCCCCCCCCCCCTCTTCTCCCCCCCCGCCTCTCTCCTCTCGTTTCCTCAGGTCGCTGATGGAAACGATATACATGTGATTATTAAAATAGACGCTCCGCAGATCACCAGATGTATTGGTCAATATCTTCTCATCTACAATGTCAGAAGAGAAGAGAATAGATTAATAATTTCCTCCCACTCTCTTCTCCCCTCTCTCCCCCCCCACCCCCACCCCTAAACTCTTCTCCTCAACTACCTTCTACCCCCTCTCTCTCCCTCCTTCCCCAGGGAGCTGCATTAAGTTAGGGTAATCAGTTCAGCCCCTAGTGTAATTTTGTGCATCCTATATGTTAAGGCTTTTTGGGCTATTTTAGGACAACGGTGGCCAAGACATACCAGTTCACGACTTGATGGAGTTTTTTGGGCCTATATTTAAGCTTTAGGATACTATTTTAAGATAAACTTGCCCAAGAGGTAGCAGGTTCCAGGACGAGATGTATTTTGGGCCTAATATTTTAGGGCTTTTAGATTATTTTAAAACAACTTTGCACTGGACAATACCAGTTCAGGCCTAAATGGATTTGGGCCTATATTTTTGGACTTTAGATTCTTTGAAGGCAGGTTAGCCCCTAGACAATACCAGTTCAGTTTTAGATGGATTCGTTTGGGTCATCATTTAGGCTTTAGATTCTTTTAAAACAAGTGGCCAAGAAGTTTACACAGATCAGCCTAGATGGATTTTTCCTTGGGCCTATTTTTAGCTATAGACTATTTTAAGACAAACTGGCCTTAGAACAGGGGTGGGGAATCTTTTCACATTGAAGGCCGCATTTGAGTTAGCTGTATTTAATTAAGGCCACATCCAGAAGATTCAATTAGTGTAATTCAAAAAATTGAAAACATTTTGTTAATCTTTTTTGGTAGTAATTATTGTTATTAGAAGCAAAAATTATGTGAAAAAACCATTTCAAGTGAATCAATATAACATTATTAATTTTTTTAATTGAGGATTCTATTCGCTTCTATTTTTTTTTATATAGATAGAAAGTAAAAAAAGAGGAGAGAAAAAAAAAACATTAAATGCTTCAAGTTAAAAAAAGAATGGAAATGATTTTACTAAATAATATCATTGGGGATAGGTTCGAAGATTAAAAAGTATAAACTTTTCATCTGATCCTGAGTTCATGTTTCAGTTAGGTTCCCGTGCGAACCAATATCTACCTTTCAAATTATCGATGAATGAGACCATATTCAGAAACAAAAGTTCTGTTTGCCTTTAAGACAAATCTGATTCTTTCCAGGGTGTAGGGGTTTCACGACATTTCCATTAATCCGCATTTAATTGTGGGGGTTATAGGACCTTTCCAAAATTGTTATATTAATTTCTCCCCAGTTATTATTCTGTAGTCTAGAATGTTTATTTGGACTTGTTGTGATGTTAAGTCGTTGTTCTGATATTCATGTATTATTAGTTTTGAGCTCGGAACCAGTTTAGTAATAACACTTCAGAAATTATTCTAAAAATATGAATCAGTAAATTTTTGAAGGTTTTTTATATACAATTGCAAACGTATGTGTTTGTTAGCCTATAGATGCTGACATTTATCGCAGGATTGGAGAGATGTGTGGGCACCATTCTATTTAGTTTTCTTTAGAGTAGTGTAATCTGTGCAACTACTTTAATTTTGTATTAAAGCATGTCTGGTATTTAACGAGCCATTGATGTGCATATTGTAGACTTTTGTCCAAATTATCTTTAGTTATAGGTGTGTCCTAATTCATTTTTCCATGTAGGTCTATATGTTTCCGTCGATGGGACCTCAGCTATCTAAAGGGTTTTTATTAAATTAGTTGTAATGTTTTCTGTATTAGGATGTTATTCAAACTATTCAATCATGGTTTTTGGATTCCCTACTCCTATAATCTTGTCTATTAGATTTAACATAATCTTAAATTGTAGATATCTAAAAAAAAATATTTGAGTTGTAGTCATAAATTGTTGAAACTCCTGAAAATAAAAGACAAGTGCCTGTCTGTGATAAGGATGTTGCGCCGCAGTCTTTTTAAGTTCGTCATTTGTCCAGTAGTGTGGAGAACTGTATCAGGGGATGGGAAGTGGTTTGACTAAGGATTGTAGTGTACAATGGTGGGAGTGAGCGGCGCAGTGTAGGTTAATTTTATGCAATTGTTGTAAAGCTGGTTTATAAGTGGTTTCTCAGGATGTTGGTGTTGTGTGCCACTATGTATTTATAGGGTTTTCCCTATAGCTTTTTATTGGGCAATTTTGTTGGTGTGCAAACATTATCGAACCGATTTTAAAAAGTAAACAATCTTCCTTTTCAATCCTAAACCAGTCTGGTTGTTTATCCATTTCTTTCCAGCCAGAACTTCTTGTTTTTAATATGGGATGCCAAAAATAAAACAGAAAATTGGTTAAATGCTAAACTCCATAGTTCTTTGAATTTATATAAATGCTTATTGCTTATTCTATGATTTTTATAATCCCAACTGAAAATTGTAACTGTGGAGTCGATTTAAAAAAAAAAAGTTATATATCGGTATTGGACTGAAATAGCGTACAGTAATTTGCGGCAGAGAAAGATCGATTTTTATGTTGTGCTAGTATATTCTAGGCTAAAATATTTAGAGATATGGGGAGTGGTTATTTCGCGAATACTGGAATGATTTGCTTATTTAGGTTATACAGTAAAGGTGAGAGTTTTTGATTTAAATAAAGAAGTATATGTCTTAGTTACATAAATTCCTAATATTTAGAGAGATGTTCGCGCCTCGATCTAGTTGTTTAAATGGGGATTGTGTGGTGTTTATGGGAGGTGGTATGTTAACTTGCGTGTCCAGGTTGGTGGCGAGAATTCGTTGCTGTTGTTAGTTGCGAAGTTAATGTGTGCTGATAGTGTCCGTGTGAAAATGGCGCTGGAGATCCAAAGATTTGATGTTATGTAGGTAGTTTAATGTAGAAGAGAGAGTGTGTGTGGGTAAGATGAGTGTGACTTCCCTTGTGTATGGCTGGTGTGTAGAGTATTTAGTTTAATAACAGGTGTTGCTGTCGCCAGTACAAGGATATTTTATGTGGTAGTTGTGTGTCTTTAGTATTATACCATGTATTCAGGAGAGCTGTGACACTCTTGCTAATGTTCAATTGCAAGAGTGAATAACAATGGGGGCAGCGGGCACCCTTGTCTACAACCTCTAGAAAGATGATATTTAGTGATAACATTTGGTTTGTTATTTATTCTTAGCTGTTGGGTTAGAATATATAAGTTGTAACCATGTACAAGTACTTTCTCCCCCCCCCCCCAATTGAAATTTTTCCCTCACCCGAAAATAAAATGATCATGCCACCTGATCCAAATGTTTTTCAGCATCTAGCGAAATAATTTGCATGGTCGGCATTAGCAATGTTATGTTGTGAGTATGAGTTAGTTAGAGGAGTTACGAGTTGAGTGGTCGCGCGAATGTTGTAAGAAGATTAATAACGAGGTGGTTTGGGGAATGTGAGAGGTAACTCTGTTGGGTAGGGGGGGTGATTGATGATTTGGTTGAATCGCGCGCATTCTGTAAAGCTGCAGTGCTATGGAGGGTAGAATTTTAGTTAAGATTTTTGATCAGTATTTAAGGAGCTAATGCCTTATATGAACCTGGATCTTCCAGATCCTTATCAGTTTTTGGTTATAAAGTAATTATTGTTGATTCGTTTAAATTTCTGGGAGTTTCTGTTGAGTCTGTAAACAGAGTCTGTAATCATGGGGAAATCAGATCATTAATATGTTTTTAAAATCATAGTTAGGCCATCAGGGCCTGCAGCCTTTCCATTTTAAAAGATTATAATTGAATCTTCAATATCTTTTATCGTTATTTCAGAATTAGTGTTCTCACTCTTGCAAATCTAACCCGTAAGATTACATTTACATGGTCCGAGATTGTAATTTTATGATATTTGCGAGTTGTAGGTGAATGGAAATAAGTTTTAGAGTCTACTAAGAAATAGTCTATCCTTGAATAAGTTTTATTGCACCGGTTGAATAAAATGAATAGTCTCGCGGATGGATTTTCATTTCTCCAGACATTTTGATGTTGGCAGTATTAATATATGTGTTTAAAATTCACTTGGACTTGAGATTTTAATTTTTATTTGGAGTTGAAGATCTTTGTCTAATAAGAAATCTAGTGTACCATTTAATAGTCTCCACCAATTATTTAATTATATTGCGAGCATTCGGGATAGTATTGAATATTCTCATGAAAAACAATGGGCTATCAAAAATTTGGTCCATATACATTAAGAAGAGTCACTTTTTTTTATATAACTCTACCTACTAATACAATTATCTGCCTCAATATCTTTCTATAGTTGATATGTATTTAAAGGTATACCTTTATGGATTATATTGCAACCCCTCTAGATTTATGTGTGGAATGGGAGAGGTGGATGTACGGTTTGTAGGCAATCGCGCCATGTTTGCTTTACTCAAGCTGTGTTGTGCTTTCGTTTTTTTAAGATGAGGGTGTTCATGGGAGGGAGGAATGTCTTATTTGCTGTTTTAAACGCTCGGAGTGTTTGTGAAAGTGAGGCGCTAGTACGCTTTAACGCTCGCTCTGGATTGGGTTTCATGTGTAAGTTGCCCTAGTGACATGTTGCCAGAAATACGGAAGTGGGAGAATGTCGCGCTCCTTGTCGCGAGCGCCCCAGGTTTCATATTTACGTCTTGCATCTTAATGAATTATGGTGGTTCTATGGTTAGAGCAGATGGTTCAGCACATTAAACCCTTACTTGGGTTGGGGGGGGGGGGGAGGGTGGGAGGAAACAGGTTTTTAGTCTACTCCTTAGGGTGGGGTGGGGTGGCGGACTTTTCTTGTTGTTGTCTCCCCATCACCGTATGTGCTGAGGACTAATGGCGGGAGCTGGCTGCCGGTGCTATGGCGGCGGTGCTCCCTCGGCGACCCAGCTTCAAAGCTGTGGTGCTCCAGTGGCGACCCGGCTTCAGGCTGTGGTGTTCCAGCGGCGACCCGGCTTCAGAGCTGCAGGTGCTCCAGTGTTGCCTGCGGTGTGGACCCTGCTTCAGAGCTTGCGGTTGCTCCAGCGGCGACCTAGCTTCAGAGCTGCGGTGCTCCAGCAGCGCTCCAGCGGCAACCCGGCTTCAGAGCTGCGGTGGCGGCGTGCGCCAGGGTTGCGCGCGCGGAGCGGGCGGGAGAGAGCGCGGCTGGGTGCTGTCAGGTTGGCTGGTGTTGCGAGTGTTCCAGAACGTTCCGGCGACGGCGGTGGCGGCAGCCTGGCTTCGTGAGGCGGGGCTAGTGGATGATAACATCGGAGGCCTGATCGCCTCAGCGCAGAGGGTGAACTTGGAGGGAAGAAGGCAAAGACTTTAAGAACTTTTGCCTTCCACCACAGTGAGGAGGTGCCTGGACTCACTTTGGAGGATGTTAAAATATGTGTTTATTGTTGTGTTTTGTTTTTATTATAGTTATGCTGCAAGGTAAACGGAATTTCGTTCGACTCGAAAGGTCTGAATGACAATAAGGATACTTTACATTTTTACTTTTACTTACTTACACCCAAACATCTGATGATGAATTTTTAGATTGCGTAGATTTTCCTCTCGGACATTCTCTTAAATAAAACTTATATTCCATTCAAAATAAAATTTATAATATAATATAAAATAGAAAGAGGGTAAGAGAAGGGGAGTGGGTTTAATTTCTTAAAAGTTATTAACCATCTTTAATGACTTTGTTGTGACTGCGCTTTCTGTAGTCTAGAGTCGCATTGGAATAAATCATGAGTTAAAAGGTGTAAACAAGCCCTCATGATTACTAATGTTTTAATTGTGGTTTCAGTCGCGGAGGATTGTATTTGATGAACGGCCTTGGCCGTTTGTAGAATCAGTGAAAACGTGCATGTGAGAGGAATGGGATAGGGTGCTGAGGAAGGTAGCCATTCGGCCTTCGAGCTGCACCGCCAATTCAATATGATCCGGCTGAATCACCAATCAGTCTCCTGTACCTTGCCTTCCTCTTCCTTAGACACTCTGATCCTTTAGCCACATCTAACCTCCCCTTAAATATTACCAATGAATGCTCAACTACCTTCTGTGGCAGAGATTCCACAGACTCACCACTCTCTTGTGTGAAAAATGAGATTCTTCTCATCTCGGTCCTAAAAGTCTTCCCCCTTGTCCAAATTCCTTATGAAATATAGGAGTTCCCCAACATTGCGTACAATCTTCCTGCATCTAGCTGTTCCAACCCTAAGAATTTTGTAAGTTTCTATAAAGAATCACCCCTCATCTCCAAATTCCGCGAGTAAAAGCGAGTCTATCCAGTCTTTTTTCATATTGAGAGAAGAAGAATCTCTTTATTGTCATTGCACGTGGTTCACAAACTTTTAAAAGTCAACCACGGTGTGATTCACAAGAACAATCTTAAAATTCTAAGGGAAGGGTAAAAATATTATTTATAAAAAAACAATTCAGTTGAATGTGAGTGTTATTTCTTATTTTGTATTGTTAAGACTCGCGTATGGCTATGGGGTAGAAGCTGTCTCTGAGTCTGTTCGTGCGAGTTTTGAAAAGGCTGTACCATTACCAGAGGGCAGCAGGTTGGAACAGGTTGTGTCAGGGTGGCCGAGGAAGGAAAAGAAAAAAGAAGAAAATGGAAAAGGAAAGGAAACAAGAAGAAGAAAAGGGAGAAGAAAAAAAATGGGAACATAAGGAATAATTAATAAATAAAGGAAATGGTAGAAAATGGAAAAAAAAAAAGAAGGAAAAATGAAAAAAAAAAGAACTAACAAAAGAAAAAGGAAGGGTCTAAGGATAAAAAAGGAAAGAAGAGAAAAGAAAACAAAGGAAACGAACAAGGGAAACCGAAAGAAGGGAAAATAGAAAAAAAAAAGGGGAAAAACAAAAGGGAAAATGTAAAATGAGAAAAGGATAATAGATGAAAGGATGGGAAGAAAAAATAAAAAAAAAGAGAAAGAAAAAAAGAAAAAGGAAAAAAAAACCAGAGAAAGATGAAAAAAGAAAAGGCAAAGGAAAAGATAGAAAGAAAAAAGGAAAAAAAGGTGTTCCTAAGGAGGTTGGATTGCCCAGCCAAGACAGCGGAGAGCTGAAGATTCCCCCTCTCCTTCAGGGAGGGCTGTGGGCACGCATGATTATTTTTGGCGGAGTTGATGACCTTGAAGGGCTATCCTGTCCGCTGCCGGAGCAGCAGGCTTGCCAGTTGGTTATAAGTACCCCGCACTCTCTCGATAGAGCTGCGGTTAGAAGGTCACCCAGCAGCTTCTCTTCCTGCCCCCCCCCCCCCCCCCCCCCCCCCCTGGTTGTTTTTCTGAGATCTCAGAAAGTAGAGTCACTGCTGGCCTTCTGACTACTATGGTGGTGTTTGTGGTCCCAGGTAGAGAACTCCGCATTTGTGTGCCCAGGAAATTCTGAAGCTTGGAAGATGGAAGTCCTTGCCATACAGGAATCAGTCTGGTTGAACTTCTCTGTACTCCCTTATGGTATGAATGTCTTTGCTCAGATTAGGAGACCAAACTGGTACGCAATACTCCAGGTGTTTGCCTTACAAGACCCTGAACAACTGTGCAGTAGAACCTCGCTGCCCTTGTACTCAAATCCTTTTGCTATGAATGCCAACATACCGTTCGCTTTCTTTCACAGACTGCTGCAATCTGCATTGCCTTACTTTCAATGACTGGTGTTACCATGAACCAGGGTCTCGTTGTATCCCCTCTTTTCCTAATCGGCACCGTTCTGTAATAGGTCTACCCTCCCTGTTTTTGGCCACCAAAGTGGATTAACTCAAATTTATCCACAGGTATACTGCATCTGCATGCATTTGCCCACCCAGACTCACCCAACCTATCAAGTCACCCTTTGTAGCCTCCTAGCTCCTCCTCACAGATAACACTGCCCCCCAGCTTCGTGTTGTCTCGCAAAACGTGGAGATGTTGCATTCAATTCTCTAATCCAGATCATATTATATATTGTAAATAGCTGGGGTGCAGACACTGTGCCTTGCAGGTAAGCGCCGCGCGTCAGAGACTAGCGTTCACTGCCTGCCAGCTTGCGTGAGAGACGGAGGGGGCCCAGATTGTGACTCCGTACTCTCTGTGCGTTCGCTGTCTGCTCGAGCCAGTGGTGTCTGCGCGTAGGATCCGCACATCAACGACTGAACCTCGCTCGCAAATTTGCCGTGGGGTGCTTGTGATGTTTGAGATGTGCGTGGAAGATCTCTGGTATGGGTGGGGACGCGCGGGTGTCGAAAGGCGGCTTCTGAGTAAGATAAAGTGTCCAGAGGTGTATAGATCACGCTAGACCTCCTCGCGCAGGTTGTCTCCGCTTTATGCCGCACTCATAGCTAGTGACGTAGTGTACTCGATAAAAGATATTATGAGGTAGAGGATGTCGTGCGCGCGCTGACGCATGATGTGTGTACCGTTTAGCATGTAAGAGTCCACGGATGACTGGGTTCTTCATTGTTGTTCTCAGCCGAGACGCGCGCGGTTGTCATAATGTGCTGCTATCCATCTTTAATAACTGACTATAGCATTTTCCCCACTACCGATGGTGAGACTAATTGGTCTGATTAACTTCCAGTTTTCTCTCTACACTCCCTTTTTTAAATAGTGGGGTTTTACATTACCTACCTCAATCCTCAGGTCTCTTCTCTAGAATCTAAAAGAGTTTTGAAAATTTATCATAATGCATCCACAATTGCTGAGGCTTCTTCCTTTAAGTATTCTGGGGATGCAGCTCTATTGGCCTGGGATTTATCGGCTTTAATCCCTTTCAATTTACCTACACCAATTCCGCTAACCTGGATTTCACTCAGTTACTCCATCTCATTGACCCCCGGTCCCTGCTATTCGGCAGATAATTTTGTCTTCCTTTGTGAAGACAGAACCAAAGTTTGTTATTCAATGGGTCTGCCTTGTCCAGGTTCCCCATGATCAATGCACCTGTTTATTACTACAAGGTGACCTACATTTGTTTTAGACTAACCCTTTTCTCTTCACATATCTATAAAAAACTTTTTGCAGTCCGTTTTTATGATCCCTGAGTTTCCTTTCTTATCTATTTTCCTTTAAATTAGCACTTGGTCTCTGCTGACTCTGAATTTCTCCAGTCCTCTGGTAGCTGCTTTTTTGGCTAATTTGTATGCTTCATCTTTAGTTTGTTACTATCCTGATTTCCCTTGTTTCCACGGATGCATTACTTCCCTGGATTTTATTCTTTTGCCCAAACTGGGTTGTAACTATTGTTGTAGTTCATCATGCAGTCTTTACTCTTTGGTGTTTTACTATACGTTCATGTTAAGATTAAAACAAAAATATAAAAAAGACGAACAAAAACATATTAATTAAATAAAACGATTTGGTCTACAAAATTTTGAGTCATTCTAAAGCCCGCATTTAATGACCTAGAAGGCGCATGCAGCCTTAGGGCCGCAGGTTCCCCACACTGCCATAGACATTACCAAAATCAGGACTAGAAGTGGCTTTTTCGGCCTAATATTTTAGGCTTTTTGGATTTTTTATACAACTGGCCCCAAACATTACCTGATTGGACTAGATGGTTTTGGGGGCCTATATTTTTAGGCTTTCGATCATTTTAAGGACAAGTTGGCCCTAGACTTACCAGTTTAGGCTAGATGTTTTTTTGGGCTAAATTTTGGCTCTTATTCTTTTAAGTGCAAGTTGGCTTGGACATTACCAGTTCAGGAGAGATGGATTTTGAGCCTATATTTTAGGCTTCAGAATCTTTTATGACAAATTGGCCTAGACATTACCAGTTTCTGTGTTTAGAAGAACTTGAGATGCTGGAAAATCGATGAAGGAGAGAAAAAATGCTGGAGAAACTCAGCGGGTGAGGCAGCACTATGGAACGAATAGGCAATGTTTTCAGGTCGAGTCCCTTCTTCAGCACAGATGTTGAGGGGAGATGTGAGAGAGAGAGAGAGAAGAAAGAGGCGTCAGAGGAAGGAAGGGAGAGAGGGAGGAAAGAGAGGAGAGGGGTGGGATGAGAGTGAGGGGGGATGAGAAGAAGAGTAGAGAGGGGAAGCGAGGGTGGGAGAGAGAGTAAGAGAGAGAGGGGGGGAGAGAGAGAGGGGAGAGAGAGGAGAGGGTGGAGAAGATAATCTGGAAGAAGGGTTTCGACACGAAAACGTTGCCTATTTCTTTCGCTTCATGACCAGATCATGATTAGATGGATTTTTGGTGCCTATTTTTTGGGGTTTTGATTATTTTTATGGGACATGTGGGCCCCCTAGCATCACCATTTCAGGCTAGATGGTTTTTTGGGACTAAAATTTCTAGGCCTTTAGATTCTTTTAAGGCAAAGTTCTCATTAGACCATTACCGTTTTCAGGCTAAGATGGTTTTTGTGCCTATATTTTAGGCTATAGGGATATTTTAAAGCAAGTTGGCCATAGAACATTACCAGTTCAGGAATAGGATGGATTTGGGCAACATTTTTGGCCGTAGACAACTGACGATTTATAGTTTTTCGAAAACAGGTTGAAATTGCAAAACAACGTCCGTTTCTCACAAATTATTGGCGATTAAATCTTGTCCAAATCCACATTTAGGAGAAGTTACTGAAGTACTTTTTTTCACCCTTAAAATAGCAGGGGGAGTGCTGAGAGGGGGATGAGATGAGAGAGAGAGAGAGAGAGAGAGAGGCGGGGGGGGAGAGAGGGAGGGAGATGAGACGTGGGGAGAGAGAGAGAGTGGAGGGGCGGGGGAGGGGGAAGGGGAGAGGGGGCGAGAGAGAGGGGGGGAGAGGAGCCGAGCACATATTAGTTAATATAATTAACAAGACATCAGGCTCTTCGGCATCAATCTGAGTCCGTGCCCGACAGCGATCGCCCGTTCACACACTCTGTTTTGTTTAGAGATACAGCTTGGAAACAGGCCCTCTCGCCCACTGATGTCGTGCCAACCGGCGGACCGCCCGTGCACACATTGTTTGTTTAGTGTATAGGGTGGAAAACAGGGGCCCTTCGGCCAACCGTTGTTCATGCGACCAGCGATCGCCATACATCATGAAGTTTAGGATACAGGGCGGAAACAGGTCCTTCAAGCCAACTTGCCCACACTGGCATCATGCCCATCTACATAGTCCACCAGCTGCCCTCGTTTGGCCATATGACCTACAAACTGTCCTATTCATGTACCTATCCAAGTGTTGTGATAGTCCTTGCCTCAACTACCTCCTCCGGCAGCTCCTTCCATACACCACACCCCTCTGTGAGGAAAGCTTGCCCCTCATTCTTATTCAATTTTTCCCCACCCCCACTCTATCACCTAAAACCATGTCCTCTGGTCCTTGATTCCCACTACTCTGGGCAAGAAAAATTCCAGTGCTTTACCCGATGTATTCCTCTGGGATTTTTTGTAAACCTCTATATGATCAACCCTCATCCTCCTGCGCTCATGAAATAGAGTCCCAGGCCTGCCCCAAATCTCCTGTTGAGGTGGCTGGAGAAACTCAGCGGGTGAGGCAGCATAATATGGAGCGAGGAAATATGGCAACGTTCGGGTCGGAGCCCTTCTTTCAGACGCTTGGGGTCAAACTTGCAAAATCTGCTCCGAAGAGAGAAGGAGAGAGGGAGGGAGAGGGAGAGATAGAAAGGAGGAGGAGCGAGGAGAGGAGGGGGAGTGGTGGAGGGTGAAAGTGAAAGAGGGATAGAGCAGAGACGAAATCGAGAGGGGGAGGAAAAATAGAGGGAGAAGGAAAGATGGAGAGGGAAAGATAGAGAGGGAGAGAATGAAGGAGAGAGGAAGCGGGAATGATGAGGAGAGGGAAGAGAGAAGTACAGAGATGGAGAGAGGAAAGGAGAGAGGGAGGAGAGAGAAAAGGAGAGAGGGAAAGAGAAGAGGGCTGGGGAGGGGAGAGCGGGAAGGGAGGGGAGGAGATGGAGGGGAGGAGAGAGGAGCGAGAGAAAGAGGGGAAGGGAACAGGGGAGTGAGATGGGGAAGTGTGTTGCTGCGGGGAGGGAGGAGGTGAGGTGGGACAGGAGTGAGAGATGAAAAATTGAATGAAAATGAAGAAGTGAGTGAAAGTGGGTGGATGGAGGCAGGAGAGTGGTGGAGAAGCGACGAGGGAAAGAGAGGGGGGTAGAGAGAGGGAGGAGACAGAGGAGAAAGGAGAGGGAAAACCCCCCCCCCCCTGCATAGAGGAGAGGGCTGGAGAGAGGGCGGAGAGAGTGAGGTGAGGAGAGGAGAGGGGCAGAGAAGATAGGAGAGGGACAGATAGCGAGGAGGAGAGAGAGAGAGGAGATTGATAGATGGAGGAGAGGAAGGAGAGGGGTGGGGAGAGGGATGAAATTTAAAGGAATTGCAGTTTTCACTTTCGGAGCAGATTTGCAAGTTTGTCCCAGGGCAGTCTGAAGAAGGTCTTGGCCCGAACATTGCTTATTTCTTAGTCCATGTTGCTGCTCTCACCGCTGAGTTTATCCAGCATTTGTGTCTACCACCTATTAATTCAATCGTTAGTTAACTTTCTGAGGTAGAGGCGCGTTGTCTGTGTGCGTGGTTGGGTGGAGCGTGTGTGCAGGACAGAAAGATTACTCCAGGTTGTGGAATCACCAGGCAATGTACAACTGCAGAAAAACCACCTTGCTCCCTGTACTCAACTCCTTTGTTATGAATGCCCCATGCCAAAACTGCACCAAATACTCCAGGTGTGGTCTCAACAGGGCTCTGTACAAATGCAAAAGGAACCTTCTTGGCTCCTTTCGATCTCTTTTTCATTTTCTTTAGTGTCCTTTCCAATAAAAATAAAACATATTTTTTAAACTTTGTGAACAACTGGATGTTTGAAAATGTTCTTAACAGTTTAGGTCTAATTTAGTTTTGGAGGTTACAGCCCTTCGGCCCACCGAGTCGTACCGAACCAGCGATCGCCCGTTCCCAACACTAGTTTTAGTTTGGAGTTACAGGCGATACAGGCCTTCAGCCCAGCGAGTCAGTGCCGTCAGCGACCCCCGCACTATCCTACACACACACACACACGCACACACCACATCTTATGGACAATTTAAATCTTTACCAGAAGGTCAATTAACCTACAAACCAACAAGGTCACGGGAGAGATCGTGGGTAACTCCGCACAGACGCCCACCCGGGTCGGGAGGAATCGGGGTCTCTGGCGCCGTGTAGGCGGCAAATCTCTACCACTGGCTACCGTGACGCCAGAGAGGGAGGGAAGAGGGTGAATACTTCTCTCCCTGTTCCTCATTCTCCCTCTCTCTCTCTCTCTCTTTCTCTCTTCTATCCTGCTTCTCCCTCTCTCTGTCCTCATCCCTCTCTCTCTTTCCCCCCTCTCTCCTCCTCCTTTTCTTCCTACCTCCCCTCCTTTCTTTGTACCTTTCGATCTCTCCCTCCCTCTCCCTCTCTCTATCTCCTTCTTCTCTCTCTCTATCCCCACTCGCCCTCTCTCTCTCTCTCTCTCTGACACACAATTCTCACACACCACAGAGGGAGGGAAGGTGGATAGTGGGAAGGAGAGAGTGGAGAGAGAGGGGACTTGGGTCCGATCATTATCAAAACTCTCATAATCCTACCCCCTCTCTCTTATTATCTCCCCTCTTTCCCCTCTCTCCCCCTACCTCTATGTCTCCCTCCGCTTTCCTCTCTCTCTCCCTCAACCTTCCTTTTTTTACATTTCTCTCTCTTCTCCCTCTCTCCAAAAACTATCTCAAACGTCTCCATTCTTTCAAACTTCCAGACCTTTTCTCTCTCATGTCCATCTCCCCCCTCTCTCTCCTACCCCCCCCCTCTATCTCAATCTCTCCAATACTTGGCCCAAAATTTTTTCAAAAAGTTTAACAAAAACTCTCTCAAAACTTTTCTCTCCCACTCTTCCCTCTTCCTCATTTCTCTCCCCCTCCAATCTCCAAAACTTCTCAAATTCTCAAAACTTTCTAACAACTCTCCCAACTTCTCTCTTCTCCTCCCCCCCCTTCTCCCCCCTTTCTGCTCCCCCTCCCTTTCTTCTCCCGCCCTCTCTCTCTCTACTCTCTCCTCTCTCTCAATCTTTCCAAAAACTTCTGAAAATGTTCTAAAAAAAACTCTCCAAACTTTCTCTCACATCTCTCATCCTCACTCCCGATCTCCACTCTTCATCTCTCCTCCCTCTCCCTTTTCCTCTCCATCCCGCCCTCAAGACAACAAAAACCACCCGGATCCGAAAGCGAGCTGCGGCGTTTCGCTTCACCGAACGCCTGAGACCCGCCGTCCCCGCGTTGCCAGCGCCGGTGCGCCGCCTAAAAGCGTCCACTCCCGCCGGAAGCGCCTTTGTGGACGTGAGGGTTCGACACTCAACCGGAAGTGCTGCGAGAATCCAGCTGCAACAAAAAAGAGGGTTAAGGATAAAAGCGCCGCATGCAGCGGGAGAGCAGCAAATGCAGCCAGTGACTGCATGCATTCCCTTTAATGCAGCCAGGGATGCATGCATTCCCTTTAATTGCAGCCAGCTGATGCATGCCTTCCTTTAATGCAGCAGTGATGCATGGCAATCCTTTAATGCGCAGCGGGAATTGCACATGGCGCTTGCCGGCGATCCCCGCGATTTAATAATCGCCCTAGATTCACTTCAGGGCCGAATTTGTGTCTTCATTTCCAAACCACCAGCGCCCTCGCGGGGCAACGGCGGGATGTGGGAGCCCGGTGCTGGCCGCAAACAGGCCTTCGCCCATTCCCCTGCTAGCCCGGGCCCAGTTGGCAGCGTACTGAATCGGGGCTACGGTCCCCACATCCCCCTAGCCAGAGAGAGAGGCACAGAGAGAGAGAGGCACAGTGAGAGTGGAGAGAGCACAGAGAGAGAGGCACAGAGTAGAGAGGCACAGAGAGAGAGAGAGAGACAGAGGAGAGAGAGAGAGAGAGTGGGGAGGATGCTGGATTGCGGCTTGAGGAAGCCGCTGATTGGTGAACGACCTCAGCGCCTAAGAGGGAAGCCGCTGATTGGTGGAAGCGGACTAGAGGAAGAACCGCTGATGGTGGAAGCGGACTAGAGGAAGCCGCTGATTGTGGTAAGCGGACCGCTAGATTTAAGCCGGACTAAGCCGCTGATTGGTTGGAGGCGACTAGAGGAAGCCGGCTGATTGGTGAAGCGGGCTGACTAGAGGAAGCCGCTGATTGGTGGAAGTGGACTAGAGGAAGCCGCTGATTGGTGGAGGCGGACCTAGAGGAAGCCGCTGATTGGTGGAAGCGGGACTAGAGGAAGCCGCTTGATTGGCGGAGGCGGACCAGAGGAAGCCGCTGATGGGGAAGCGGCTAGAGGAAGCCGCTGATTGGGAGTCAGATCCCTGCTGGTTTCTTCCAGCACTTTCGCATGTGTTGCAATCCTGGGTAAGGGGGGAGTATGAGGCCAGGCAGTTACTGTTCTGGATGTCACATGTTGGGAGGTCAGGAGTCTGAATGAGACTTCCAGAACTCCACATCTGCGCCAGGTGCGTGGAGATGGGGCTCCTAAGGGACTGTATTAGGAACTGGAGCAGCAGCTCGATGACCTCCGTCTGGTCAGGGAGAGTGAGGAGGTCATAGAGAGGACGTACAGAGAGTGGTCACTCCAAGACCACGGGAGGCAGACAAGTGGGTCACGGTTAGGGGGGGGCAAGGGGAGAGGCAGGGACTAGAGAGTACCCCGGTGGCTGTACACCTTGGCAATACGTACTCCTGTTTTGAGTCTGTATGGGGGGACAGCCTATCTGGGGGTAGCGACAGCGGCGGGCCTCCAGCACAGAAGAGACCGGCCCAGTTGCTCAGAAGAGTAGGGAAAAGAGAGGAGGGCATTAGTAATAGGGGACCTCTATATAGTTAGGGGGTCAGATAGGCGATTCTGTGGACAGTCAGGAGGCCCGGATGGTAGTTTGCCTCCCATGTGCCAGGGTCTGGGATGTGTCTGAAGAGTGTGTCCAAGATATCCGGAAATGGGAGGGAGAGGAGCCTGAGGTTGTGGTACATATAGGGTTACCAATGACATGGGTAGAAAAAGAGAAAAAGAGAAGAGGTCCTGAAAGGAGAATTTAGGGAGTTAGGAGGAGAGTTAAGGAGAAGGACCGCAAAGGTAACAGTCTCAGGATTACTGCCTGTGCCACACGACAGTGAGAGTAGGAATGGAGCGAGGTGGAGGATAAATGCGTGTCTATGACAGGACTATGGTTTGCGAGGGCTGGGATTCAAGTCGTTTTGGATCATTTGGGACCTCCTTTGGGGAAGGTATGACCTGTATAAAAAGGACAGGTTGCATTTGAACCCGAAGGGGTACGAATATCCTGGCGGGGAGATTTGCAACAGGTTACTTGGAAAACTTTAAACTAGAATGGTTGGAGGGAGGGACTCAAATAGAGAAAGCTAGTAGGGAACAGTGTGTGAGGCAGGAGGCAGAGAAGGGAAGCACTCAGACCAACATGTAGGGGAGAAAGAAGAAAAGGAAAATAAACAGAGAATAAGAGGTGGTGGGTTTTACATAAATGTGTGAGCAGAGAGACAGAGGGGGTGTAAATGGATGGTAGAAGCAATAGGTAGCAAGGTGAATCAAATTGGCAGGGGTGCTGAGGTAAGAGGATTTCTTGGTAATGTATGCGGGATAGCTTTCTAAACAAAAACATGTAGAGGAACCAACGAGAGAGCAGGCTTTTCTAGACTGGGTATTGCGTAACGAGGAAGGGGTTAGTTTGTAGCAGTCTTGTTGTGCCTTGGGCATCAAGAGTGACCATAATATGGTTGAGTTCCTTCATTAGGATGGAGAGTGACATAATTAATCAGAAACAAGGGTTCTGAACTTAAAAAAGGTAACTTTGAGGGTATTGAGACGTGAATTGGCCAAGATAGACTGGCAATTGATTCTTAAAGGTTGATGGTGGATAGGCAATGGAAGGCATTTAAAGACTGCATGGATGAACTACAACAATATCATGCAGTCCAGCAGAGGAGGATAAAGGGCTTAATTAGCAAAGGGGAATAGATTATGAAAGAAAAACTGGCAAGGAACATAAAAACTGACTGCAAATGTTTTTATAGATATGTAGGTTATGTTACAAAACTTACCTTTGTCGGTGCTGCAGTTCTGTAATGGCCGTGTGCGCGACTTTGGCGCCTTTAAGGGGGGGGGGGAGGGAGGGGTTAAAATGTCGTTTTTTCCCTTGCCATCCGGAATAATATTTTGTCGGAGTACGATCTATTTCTGGAGATTCGTTCCGACTGACGGTAAGTTAATTTTTTTTAATAAATAGCCCGACTATTTCTGCGCTGCAGTAAAATAAAAATTAGCTCTTAATGCCGTGAACGCCGACAACGGGGACGGATTTTATGTATGGGGAAGGTAAGTGTAAGCTGTTTATTTTCACATATACACTTGCGAGGTGTTTAGGGGACTTAATCATTATTTCATGTTGCGAAACGGTGATGTTAGTCCCCAATATGAATTTGTTCTGCGTCTGGGGGGTATAGTCGTCCGCATCAGAATTGCGTTCCTGCCGACATGGGGGTTTAAATTCAGAGGAGGATATGGGCAATGGTTGGTGGATGGTGGGGGGTGAGGGGGTGGTTGGGGGTGGGTGGGGGGGGGGGGGGGAGGCGGGAGTAGGCGATGCGCGGGGGTGGGGGATGGGTGGGCGAGGGGGGGGGGGTGGAGAGGGAGGTCTGGGGGCAGGGTTGGGCGTTGGGGGTTGTTGGGGGGTGTCACTGGTGGTCTTTTTATATTTTTTTTTTAATCCCAATAAAAACAAAAAAAATATCGCGTTAAAAAATTAGAAACAATCCAAAAATAAAACAAAGCTGATAAAAAAAAATAAAAAAAAAAAAATGCCTAAAAAATAAATTTAAAATTAAAAAATTTACAGGCAAAAAATTTTTTTTTTTTTTAGTTTTTTATTTGGTTTTACAGGCATTAAAACACAAAATTCCTTCAATTTGGCCTATTAATTAATAGACAATAGATTTATAATTATGTTATATTGTGAATTGATGTGTGAATGTTATTTGGACGTTTAGGCTTTAAAAAAAATGTTAATATTTTCTTAAGAAATGGATAGATGTTTAGATCTAGTAATTTAATTTTGTAATTAGTGTAATGTTCAAGATCACATAAGGCCCTGTTGTGACTAGCACAAAGACAACACGTCCGCCATCGAGTAAGATATGTTTAATCTGCAATGACTGAAACTTCCAGAAGGTCACTTGACCTCAGTCACGAGGCACAGGTATATTTGCCAGCTTCTGCTTTTGGCCTCAAGGGGCACTGGCATTTACCTTATATATTACATTACATACATTATATATAGAACATTACAAAGACATCACATCTTCCCCTTCACTTTAATTACATTTGCCAGCTTCTCTTTTTGCCTCACGGGCACTGGCATTTACATTATATATTACATTACATATATTATATATAGAACATTACAAAGACATCACATCTTCCCCTTCACTTTAATCACATTTGCCAGCTTCTCTTTTGACCTCACAGGCACTGGCATTTACATTATATATTCCATTACACATATTACATCGTACATTACAATGACATCACAGTGATCATGGTGGAGACCCAGTCGTTTGAATCGCTGACTGTTGCTATTATGCCAGCAGAGACCATGTCCTTGAGCTTGGAGTGTACCTTGTCTGCCAGCGTGACAGGTGGTCGAACAACGGCAGTTACATTAGGGTCTGTGACAATCTTATAGGTGACAGGTAGCCTACCTGGATGGCGTCGAAGAGATCAGGGAAGTCTGTGAGTGGATCTCAGGAAGCGCGAAGCCTGTGAACCGTTTTGTCAAAAGCAATCAGGCCGAGATCTTGGCAGGCCTGGTTCCCAAGGAGGGTTACAGAATCAAAATGTAGTACATAGAACGTTAGTGCTTTGCTGCATTTGGCACAATTCAAAGTAGTTTTCCCCAGGGGTGTTAGGACTTCACCCACAAATGCATGGAGAGTGGAGCTGTCCTTGATGAGCTTCTCATTATTTTTAAGTCTTCTCGAAAAAGGTAACAGACATTGTGTTTACTTTTGCACGGTATCGAGACGGGCAATAAATTGAAATCCATTAACAGAGATAGTCACAACAGGGTCTGAACGCTGCACAGCTGCATGGTTGACAATATAAACAAACAGAGATTCTCTTGAGAATTAATTGGGCTGAGCTCGGGGTGGGGGGAGAGCTCGGAATGTGGCCATGAGCTGTTATCACCCTGCATCAGAAAGTTGACGAGAGCATGCCTGTTTCCACGGGAACGAGCAGCTGAACGACACACAGAGGCAAAATGGTTCATTTTCCTGCAATATTTGCAGGCTATTCCCATAGCAAGACAAGGAGCCTGTCTTCCATGTAGGTAGTTGCAATTCGGACACCTCTTCTGAGGGTCGTTGCGGGAAGCTTGGCTGATAGGCGTCTCGTGTCGGAGCAAACCTGGGTCATGGGACATCTGTAAAACGAGTAATCCCACTGTCTAACGAGACCTGTATGGTTTTGTTCTATTGGGGGTCAGAGAGAACGACAAATTCTGCGGTGCGACACGCGTGCACCGCTTCGTCCAACGTGAGATCAACCTTCCTTAGAAAGTCAGATTTGAGCTTGAGCCACTTATTCCATTCACCAAAATGTCTCGAGTCAACTCATCAGTCAGCTCTTCAGCAGACAACTGCTGAAACCTACAACACTGAGCAAGGTACAATAAATCTGCTATAAACGTGTCATCTCGCTCTCCTGGGAGCTGTCGTCGAGAAAAAAAACTTGGCACGGTCCAGGATATGGTTGGATGGGAGATCGCATATCTGGCTAAATTTACGCAGTAACAAATTATAATCGTCGGGAGACTCCGCTGGAGTTATTACCTGGTCGTTGTCACCAAGAACCGCAGGGGCATATCTGAAGGTTCTGGAGCGACGTAGAGCTTCCGGCCCAGCAAGATTGAGTAAAAGGGAGGTCTTTACAGCATCGGGGTCAGTCCAGTGTGCAACATTGATGAAGTGTTGGCAGTCTATTTCAAAGGTATATATATAGCATCAAAGATTAGAGGGTCGGGCTTTCTGCACGAGGACATGATGGTGAGAAATAAAAACTCAGTAAACAAGTCAAAATCGTTGAACAGTTCGGATCCCACTTCTACACCATGTATATGATGTGCAACTGATCACAATAGACCATTAGATCAAACATAACTTTAATTACTGTTGTACAAGCACAGCATAGGAAGCTGCACTTTCCATTGCAACTGCAAGAAATGCTACACTTGTCCCTTCACCTCCCCCCTCCACTACTTTCAGGGACCCAAGTAGTCCTTCCAGGTCCAACAGAGGTTCACCTGCACATCCTCCAACATCATCTACTGCATCCGCTGCTCCAGATGCCAGATGATCTATATCGGTGAGACCAAGCGGAGGCTTGGCGATCGTTTCGCCGAACACCTTCACTCGGTCCGCATTAACCAACCCGACCACCCGGTGGCTTAGCACTTCAACTACCCCTCCCATTCCGTATCCGACCTCTTGGTCCTGGGCCTCCTCCTTAAAAAGGCAGGCAACTGGGGAAATGACGCACTTTAAAAAAGCAAACATTCCGGAAATTATGCACTCAGCGCCAGCCTGCCACTATCTGTAAATGGCGTCATCGGCGCCATATTGCAACTAAGCGTACATCACAGCATTCGCGCCAATTGTGAAATTAAACACTGTTCTAATCTAATAAAATATTTATTCACTTAATCCATTCTAAAACTATTACTGAAAGTACGATAAAAGGGAGGTAGCTGGGGAAAAACTCTGAGCAAGCCGACAAAACACATTCGTTCGCTGAAAGCACTTTAAAAAGGCAGGGAATTGGGGAAAAACACTGATCAAGCCGACAAAACACATTGGTAGCTGAAAGCACTTTAAAAAAGCTGGCAATTGGGGAAAACACTGAGCAAGGCGACAAAACACATTCGTTTGCTGAAAACCACATCTGGAGGACTCAGCATGACGTAGACGTGCGTTCAGTGTTATTCGCAGCTCAGAGAGCCATGACCTTCTGGCTTCCTCTGGCTGGCAGAGACTGAGTGAGGCACGACACTTCCGGGTTTTATACTCCTTCCCCCTGCCGCCAGTGGGGGCAGCGGAGAGAATGGCGATATTTTTAAAAACATTACTATCTGATTTTTCATCGATGGCAAAAAATCCTCCGGTCAGGCAGGCGGAGGGGGGTGCTCTGAGTGAGGTGGTCAAAAATGACGGCCGCAAATGGCAGCGTTCTCTCGGAAATCAAAGCACAGCGAGCCAAAAGTGGTCAAGATTTTAGTAATATAGATGTTAAACAATGCTGCATGTTGCACAACAGTCATGCACTGTATTTAAAGGACGAGTTAACAAATTCTATCCCAACCACTTCGCCAATTGTGTTATATTCCGGATGGCAGAATGAATAACAAATTACACTCAGGTTGCCTGGATCACGAGAGAGCGGTTTACTACCCAACATTCCCTGTTTGTATTGAACACCTACTCATTAACATATACATGAATATGTATGAATACAATACACTGTTGACGCGTTATACCACGTTCGCATCCAATCCCTGCACACGATGGGTTTTTCACTGGAATCCAAGTAAACCTGCAAAGGCATAAGTCTTTCCCGGGAGGAGGGAAAGAAACCGAATGCAATTGGAGGAAACCAACAGGAGGCAAGCAGTAGGTGCAATCGCAAAACAGATAGCACCTTAAGTCAGGATCTAACCCGCAGCTTTGGCGCTGTTATTCAGTAGCTCTACTACCTGCGCCACTGGTGCCAACCTTGTGTATCTCGTGTGTAAGTCTCACATCACTACCCTCAATATGTTTTTAATAGGGAAAGGAAGGCGGATTCAGTAACCACCGCTCATAACTCTCATACTCGATGCCTTCTTCACAATGTACTGTAACTAAATCTGAAATATTCGATAAAGTTAGGGGCAAAGCACCTTTTCTAGCAAAGAGTATATAAGTTGGGAGGTTCATTCTACAGTTGTAGTAAGACGTCGGTGAAACCGCATTTAGGAATATTGTGTTCCGTTCCTGGGGCAATTTAAAAATCACTTTAAAAAGGCACGCAAAATTGGGGAAAAAACACTGGAGCAAGCCGACACACTACAATCGTTGGCTGATAGCATTTAAAAAAGCCTAGGTTATTTGGGAACCACTGGCAAAAGTCCCCCTCGACAAAGCCACATTCGTTCGCTGATAGCACTTTATAAAGGCCGGCAATTGGGATATAATGAAGCACTTTAAAAAGGCGATGGCCATATTTCCGGAAATGATCGCACGCAGCGCCAGCATCTGCCGCTAACCTTAATTGACGTCATAAGCGCCATCTTTAAATTTACGAAAATCACAGAATTAGCATCCGGTGTGAAAATAAACGTTTGTTCTGATCAATAACATGTTTATTCACTTAATCCATCTGTAACTTGTTACATTTTAAAAAAATGCATGGCAATTGTTGGGATGAAATAAGAACACCTGCGTCAAGCCGAAAAACACATTTAGTTGGCTGAAAAGCACTCCAAAAAATAGGGCAGGTTCAATACGATCTGATTTTTACTTCGATTGGCAAAAATCCTCCAATCCTAGTCATGAGATATATGTATAGGAGACTATATATGATAAGCGGGGTAGTTAGTATCGCAGATTGTCGTAAGCCGTCGGTGAGGGACCGCATATTCATTTTAGAATATATGTGTTCAAGTTCTAACGAGTCACCATGTCTTTAAGAAAAGATATATTGTCAAGCTCGAAAGGGTATGAGGTGAAGAATTCGAGGATATTTCCAGGCTAGAGTGGTGTGAGCTATAAGGAGAGATTGTAGTTCGTTAGGATCGCTAATTTCCTTGTGAGCGCAGTAGGATGACGGTTGTGATATTATAGAGCGTATAAATACAATATTCATGACAGGACTTTAGATTGGGTAGATATACACCCTTTACCGTGTATTAGAGTGAATAGTGGATCCAGCGGACATATTGGTTCAAGGTTAGTTTGGTAAATATTTAATGGAATCTTGAGGGGTGTACTTGTTCATACTAACTGTGAACGTGGCGTGTAACAAGCTGTTAGATGAGGTAGGTGAGGCTGGGGGTCTACACCAACGTCTTTTAAGAAGTCAGTTAAACAGGGGACAGTTAGGTATGGTTTGGAGGGATTAATAGAACATGCGGCTGGCAGTGGGAACTCAGTATAGCTGGTGGCACTGTTGGCTGGTTTGTGGGGCACGTTGGGGCGAAGGCCTATTTCCACACTCTAAAACTCTATGACAAAGAATATGACTAAAAGTGTCAATAATTGGGGGTATATAGAGAATGTATTAAAGGATTGTAAAGGAAAAGGAAACAAATTGACACGTGAAGTGGTATCTCGAGCAATTCTATAAGCGGTGAAGGCAAGAAGGGAGGGAAACCTCTCACGTGTAAACAACAAGGAGATGTGTACTTGAAGACCTGTCATGCGCAGGGCCACGGGGCAATGCAAAGGGATATCCAGTGCATACGCACTTTACATTTTGGACTATTTGAGGACCAAACGACCTCCTTTGGTGCTGAAAACGTTATTTGACGCCAACATTCTGCCAATCGACCCTGATTGCCGAATACCAATGACAATGTTGGCCTTGATATGTATCCCACCATCATTTGTCCCAAGCTAACGTGTGTGGGTTAATGTCGACCTGATATCACACAGTGAATGGTTTGTTTATCATCCGACAATCCGCGGTGAGTGGATGAATCCTGACACTCGGCCAGTTACACGGTGAACAGCGCATGTCTGATATTAACCGGATTCAGATGGAATAGACTGGCGTAAACCTGCGAACCCTCTAGTGGACTGGTAGTGGAATAATAGGACTGTTGAACTCGACCCTCATTGGATTCGTTCTCAATTTCCAAAGGTCCCTCCAGAAGCCCCCGTGGTTCGATTTCCTACACGGCGCCCTGTATTAAGGAGTTTCGCTAATTTTAGGCAAGTTATTTGTCGCGATTTGTAAGTGAATCATAGAATCATTTAAGCATTGATTGCTGCAGCGATAAACAGACCATTCAGCTCCAACATGCCCCCCACCGGCCAACATAGATCCCAGCACACAATCCTCACCTGCCTAATTTAAGTCATATCCTTCAACCTTCCTATCCCGATGTACCTGTCCCATATATTTCTTAAATGTTTGGGATAACTCCCAGTCTCAACTACCTCCTGCTGTAGCTTGTTCCATGCCCTCCACCACGCTGGTGGTGAAACATTTACCCCTCAGAAACCATTAAACTTATACATCTGGTCCTCGATTATGCCAACTCTCGGTTAAGATAGGCTGTTCATAACCCGAACTATTCCCCATCATATTTGTAACCTCCATAATATCACCCCCTCATCCCCCTGCGCTCCAAGGAATAGATCTTCATGTCTACTCAACCTCTCCCTGTAGACGAAGACTCCTCTATCCTGGCAACATCCAACAATTGTTGTAGTGAAGCAGATTTGGAAATTACATTGTAAATACTCACGTTTTCTCTTGTTTGGAGTTTAGTTACTAATCAACACAGTATTCGAGAATAGGCGAGACAACCAAGATTCCCCGGTGTATTTTCTGTCTCATTTGAATGATCGGCCTTTGTAAGATTGCCCGGATGCGTTTCGTTCCCTGTGTGATGGATCCCTCCGTAATCTTTCCCCGAGAGCACACCCTGTGGATGTGTTGGCATTGTTGTTATTGCATTGTCTTTTATTAGTTTTAGTTTAGATTACAGATACAGCCTTGGACACAGGTCCCCCACGTATTCCACGGGGACGATCAAAGATCAGATCCGGTTACGCACCCACAGGTTTAACCACGTCGCATTCACTCACTCACTGCAAAATCGGACATAATTCACAGAGTCAAATGAATCTGCAAATTTCGCAAATTTTTAGTAATGTGGGAAGAAACCACCACATAATAGTACGCTAGAAGAAACCGGCGCGGTCCACAGAGCTAATGTCCAAACTGCCCCAGAGACAGCACCCGATGTCAGGATTAATGCCCCGGTCTAGTGCGCTAGTGGGCGCATCCTATATCAGCGGTGTCACTGTGCCGCCCTTGTAAACGATGTGCCTGTATCACCGTCACATCTTGTCCACATCAAAATGTGCCTGAGTGGACAGTTATCAGATTCTGTACCTGCCCCACCTACTCTAAAGTACTTTCTGCACCGCATACTATATTTTATATCTCAGATCTTCTGTATAGCGTGTGTGGGGGAAATACCGTTCGTCGAAAGGGAGACAAAAATATGCGGATAATATAGAAGATTCATTGCAATGAGGACAATTTCTCACACAAGGAGTGGCGTAGAATGGAACTCGATGCCGATGACGGTGGGAGAGGCAGCAACAACATCACGTTTGGCACAGCGGTTGCCCCGGTTGCGCAGCAGTAGAATTAACGCCTCACATCGCCAGAGACCCGGGTTCGATCACTGACTATGGGAGCTGTCCGCACAGAGCTCAATACTTGTCCCCAGGCGCCTCTGGGGTTATCTCCGGGTGCATGCGGTTTCCCCCTACACTGCCAAAGACGTACAAGGTTTTTGTGTCTAGTTTTAGGTATAGTGTTCGTATAGACGACGTTGGCTAGTCGTCGCGGACTCGGTGGCCAAGAGCCCCGTTTGCTCATGCGATATCCTCCTAAAAAACACTAAGATGCGTACTTGAAATATTCTCCCACAGGGCCAACTGACCAGCGATGGAAGGGAAATCGACGGCATCACTGACTACCAGGTTTCGGTACCAATCTCAGAAATCACCAGGTAAAGTACCGGACACCAAACTGTTTCCGAATTAATTAAAATTGGCTGAATGAGCTGGTTGATAGGAAGTTCTGCTCAATACAATCCATCAACGGGGACCTCAAACATCTCAGAGCGTTTGTTGATTCGACTCTGAACCGTTTTCTTTCAGTTTCCTACTCCTTGCCGTTTGCAAAATAATTGGGATGGGGTTAATGTGAATACATTTCAGCGAGCCTAAATTACACACTGTCGACCATTGATGCAGTGATTTTGAGGCAGCCGACTGATGTAGATCCCTCGAATGGTAGGAATTCAGTACCCGGTGATGAATGGTAGTGTTAAATCACATGATTGCAGTATCCTTCGCTCCTGACATTCAGGTTGCCTGACCAGGTCGTGGTGCAACCAGACAAACATGCTCTCTGCTGTACACCTGTGGAAGTCAAGATAATACTCGACGACATACCGAATCTTGTTTAACTTTAAACACTAAAAAAGACAAACTCTGTCTGCTTCTCCATCAAAAGAACTAGCCCAAACAAACCTCCTCAATAAAAAAATTAATGCTGAGGCCTCATGAACAAGTACCTGAAGTAAAGTACTGGGAATAATTATAGACAATCAGTTGACACTTTAAAAGTCATATTAAAAAATGTGTAAAACCATAACGGCAAACTTGGCGTTATGATTATAAGAAGACTGTTTGACTTTTAAAATTAACTGTGCTTTTCTTTTCAATGAATTCTAATGATTCACTCACATATATCTAATTGTATAACCACATGGTCCCAGGCTCACCAGTCATCAATTAAGTCATAGAGTGTCTCTATAACCGAGCCTGAAAGTCCTGGACAAAAAAATAATAAGTTACATCACTGTCAATTCTAAGCAAATCTAAAACCTAAGATTTTTCTAACTTTATTTCCTTACATTTATTAAATGTGGTCTTCAGGTGCCTAAATGGCGCTGCTTCCCAGGCTGGCTGTGCAAAACAATAACAAGACTGCCAAATGGTGCCAGATCCACCACCACCTAGCAGCGTCCAAAAGCAATTGTAGTATCACCCCTTCTGCAGAAACATCTTTTGCTCAAACTGCTTTTCAGTAAAAGGGACAAAATTATGAAAATTATCCATACATTTTGTCACATTCAAAAGAACACAAAATTTGTGGCTAATACAACAACAATCTTGTTCTCATATTAATTTTTACACACTGAGCTCTCTCTGTATGACTTTTCTACTTTTTCAATTTTTTATCTTATGTCCATTTCCATTTTCCCTATTTTTTAATAATGTTAATCTGTATTATCCATTTATAACCAAATACCCGACTAGGAGATAGTGATAGCTAGTTAACCTTTGGTAAACACCCTATGATGCATACGACAGATGACTGTTTTTCAAGTGATCAATGAGTTTTTGGTATCTGTCCCCTAATTAAATAAACCTTAAAAAAATTATAAAAGTCCGCTTTTTCTTTCGGGGAGTAGAGTAGTGCAGATGTTCTGGTCCAGGAAAGATATTCAGAGACTTCCAAGCAAGAGGAATTTTTTGCAGTTTTTTGCCTTTCTCCACCATCGCCAGTTGATCTAGACGGTTTGTGGGACCTCATCCTTCTCCTAAAGACCAAAAGTAGATCATTGGTAATCCCTGGCTTTGGAGCATGGTTTGTTGTTCTGGAACCGAGGACATACTAGATAGTGGTAGCCCAGGAAATGTTGACGCCCATTGTGAGGCAGGATTGTGCTGATTTTAGGTTCCAGTGCAATCCTGAAGTGCGAGTGATTGAAGTCACCGCTGATGATGAACAGCGCATCAGAGTCATGCTGCTTCCAGATAGTAACACGTAGGAGTATAACTTGTCCAGAAACACATTGGCGTTGGACATTTGGGTACTTTGTAGACCACACCGATACGAGGTAAAGGTGAATTACCCGGTCCGTTAAAGGAGCGTTTTCCAATGAACTGTTATTCCAGGTGGTCTCCCCGAACTATACAAATCATATTTGAGACCAAACTGGATTACAATTACGCAATTCCTGGTCTCCAAGCGAACGGAAGGAATACATGAAATTAAAAATGGCGCCGGTAAGAAACATTAAAACTGTGACCCCGGTGTGGAAAAGATTGAGATCCAAGGATAATGGACAGTTTGGAACGTGTTCCAACCGGACAGTAGGCAGATTTGATGGTGACATTACAGGAGGTATATTTCATTCATCAGGAGCATGGAAAACCCGGTTTGGAAGGTTACTGTCGTTTTTCCAAGCCTGGAACCTAAAAGCTGGAAGACGCCAGAGTGGATAGATTCAGAAGATACTGAGAGGCAACCTTTTTACAAAGGCAGTGCGGTGAGGTGCAATTGGCTGCAAGAGGAAGCAGAGGACATGGCTTCGCTTACAATGTGTGTAGAGACATTTCAACGAGTATAGGATATAAGTGGTTGGAAGGCTATTGGGCCAATCGTGTGTGCAAAGTTTGGCTAGGATTGGTTAGGGACATTTTGCGGACGAAGGAACAGCTGGTTCCGCAAATCTCGTAGTTGGGATTGGACAATAATCAATAAAATAGCATCGATTATTGTGTGACTGTAAGATTCTCTGATATTATGTAGATATTTGTCCTCATTGTGTTTCAAGGACTGTCCACATTTTGCGTATCATTTGAACCACCGTAGACGTTACATTAAAAAAGAGAACATGTTATTTTAAAGAAAATAATTACATTTATGATTAACCGAAGCGAGCTGTTTTAGACTCCTGAACCATGATACTCTGAACTTATTCCTGTAGAATAATCCTGGGTGTTGCGCATTATCGAGCTATTAGAATGATGGACATCCAGTGGACGGGCATATGACTGCAAGCAAACAAGGCCGCAATAAACGCTTGTAAACTTTTAATATAACGTCCCATCATCTGCACTCATTGCCGTAACTAGTGAAAACACCGTGCCAAAATATGCATGACCATCTAAACGACCACGCATCAAATTCAGAGATAAGACGTGAAACACGGATTCTCACCTGCACTACAGGGACTCCGCAGGGTTGAACTGAATCATTGAGAAAGACCTGGCATGACTTAGCCAAAAATAAACAAATCACAAATATATGAATTAAATGCCATAACCTCTTCCACGGCCAACTTCCAGCTTATCAAAATCCAACGTCATGCTTCATATGCGTCTTGGCAATCTACCACCACACTTGCCCTTAGTATTTATTTGTAAAGTTACAAATGATGCCTTGCAACCATATCAATCAATATGTTTGATATAGATGAAACATAGAAACATATAAAAATACAAAATAGTGTAAGGTAGTAGATCCATTCGCCCTAAGAGCCAGATCTATATCAATATGGACCATGGCTGATCATCCAAAATCAGTACCTGCACGCGACGGCCTCGCTCTAGGCAAAATAAACGCCGTCCAAGCATGCTTGCGTACTCCCCGTCGATACGCTGCGTACGTCCGCAATGCGCCTAGCGGTCCAGGTCATCAATGCTAGCGAACCACACAATTGTACCAAACCATCATTACATCCTAGTGATTTACTGCAATCGGTACTTACCCCACAAATATATAGGTACACCTGTAGCTGGTAGCAGCCATTTAGATTAACTCAGTATGTTAAAACTAAATCAGTTTACCTTTAGAATGTACTTGCCTGTAATTATGTGCGGGATTTATACTTAGTCAGAGATGTCCTGGTGGAGATCTCGAGAGTGCGTTTTCGATTATTTTTCCTGAACCCCTGTCTTCATCATAGTGACTATAGGAAAGAATCCGTGAAACAATATAAAATCCTGTCTCTGTAAGTACTACCAGATAATGCCAACCGTCATTACTACATCCACAGTGGAATTTCCCCTCAGTTACTACTGCCCCACAGTTGTCCATTCCGTCAGAACTACCTCAACAGGTTATCACTAAAGCAATACTACCCACATTGTGTCACTCCATCAGTACCACGCGAAAAGTATCTCACCCCATCAAGATTACCCTAATATGTGTCATTCCTAGTGCTACCATGAGATCATTTTTAATCACCGTCATTAGTACTAACTCCACACTAGTGACACAACATGAGTACCGTGCCTCACAGTGTGTCACTCCATCGATACATTCACCTAGCGTGTCACTCCATCAGACATTCACCATAGCGTGTCTGACTCCATCTGTACTACCCCACAGTGTGTTCCCTTCATTAATTCTCCCCCTCAGTGTGTCACTTCATCCACCAGTACTGCCACCACACAGTGTGTCATTCTATCTGTACTACCACAAACAGTGTACTACCCATCATACTAACCCCACCAACATGTGTCCATTCCAAAAATACTGCATCTGAGTGTCCACTCCATCAGTAACTTCACCAAGTGTGCCACTCCATCAGCACTACCCCCACTTTTTTGTGACTTCATCAGAACTATCCGTCAGTGGTCACTCCCATCAGAACTAGCTCATGTTACCACTGCCAATCATGCTACCCTCCATCAGTACCACGCCGAAGAATTGTCACTCTATCATGAGTAAACTACAGTGTATCACTCCATCATGCTGCCATGCAATGATCAGTTCATCAGGACTACTCTCCGCAGTTTGTCACTCCGTCAGTGCTACCCACAAATTGTGTCCGTCAATACAGTGAGCTCCCCAGTATGGCACCCGTCCATCGTACTTCCCACATTGTGACAGTCCATCACTAATAACCCAAACGTTTTGACACTCCATCAGTACTACCACAGTGTGCCTCTCCAATCAGCAGCCGTGTCACACAATGACAGTCCATCATACTACTGCCACAAGTGGTCACCCCCTTCCAGTCCTATCCGCAGAGAATGCCACACATCAGTACTTACACGCAGTGCATCACTCTATCAAGTACTCACCCACCGTGTATCACTCCATCTTTAAACCACTCCACAGAGTGACACAAACAATACTCCCATCATACTACCCCAACCAATGATTAGTAACAACATTGCTAGCGCAGTGTGTCCAATTCAATCCTTCCTTAACCTCCCACACACAGTGTGTCAGGTCCCACATTAATAGCACAGTGTGTCACTCCACACTACCACCACACGTGTCACCCATCATTACCTCTCCACATTAGATCACTCCTTAAGTACCACTACAATGCGTTGCCATCCATCAGTAATCCACCACACGTGTTTCACTCCATCGGTATCACAAACTCAGTGCGACAATCCATCAGTACCACCACATGTGGGCCCCTCCTCACTACACCACCCACAGTGTCACTGCCACAGTACCTCTCACACATTATGTCACTCCATTAGTAATACCACTACAGTGCGACAATTCATCAGTGTCCACCACAGTGTGTCACTCCATCATACACCACATTGTGTCACTCCATCAATACCGGAACCAGTGTGTGTCCCTCCATCATTAACCCCACCACAAAGCGTCCCAGCACAGATACCCAGCAGAGTGTGGCCCCTCCATCAGTACCAGCAAACAGTGTGTGACTCCATCAATACCACCCACCAGTGTGTCCATCCATCAGTACCAACCACCGCATAATGTCATCCATCAGTACCACCCACTCCATCAGCACAATCCAACTGTTTTTGTGACCTCAATCAGTACTATCCTCATGTGTCCACCTCCACCAGATCTATTTCACATGTTACCACTCCATCAGTGCAACCCCCAATCAGCGTGTCCACTCGATCATACCACTCCGAAGTTCGTCCACCTCCATCACTACTAACCTATACAGAGTGTCACTCCATCAGTACTTTCCCCCCACAGTTTATAAGCAATGTTACAAAATTTTGATGATTCAAAAAATAAATCTGCAATTTATATCACCATCGAATAAACATATAAATAATTTTAATTTGACACCTAATTCAAGAAACATAGAAACATAGAAACATAGAAACTGGGCGCAGGAAGTAGGCCTTTCGGCCCTTCGAGCCTGCAACGCCCGCGCCATTCCAATATGATCATGCCTTGATCATACCAACTCACTATACCCGCTTCCTTCCCACAATCCTCTGATTCCCCCTTCGCACAAGGCCACATCTAACTCCCCCCTCTTAAATATTGCCAATGAACTGGCTCACTACCCTCTGAGGCAGAGTAGTTCCAGAGACTCACCACTCTCGTGTGTGAAAAAAAAAGTCCTTCTCATCTCGGTCTTTAAAGGATTTCCTTTTCCCCCTTATCCTTAAGCTGTGACCCCTTGTCCTGACCTCCCCAACTTCGGACCGAAGCTTCCTGCATAGCCATAGCCTTTGCGGCAACCCCTAAGCTAAGAACTTGTGGAACAGTGTATTTTTGAGATCTGGCTCATTCCTTCCATGGACGGAACAATCTGATCATGCCCGTATCTCTTACACAATCTCCTAAATTCTAGGCGATGGAGTGGATGGTCAGGAGCGGGCCATAAAGCCATTAGAGAGTCTATCCAGTCTTTCTTCATAGGACAGTCCTGACATCCCATGAATCAGTCTGGTGAGCCTTCTCTGTTCTACCCTCTATGGCAATTAATGTCCTTCCTCAGAATTTGGAGACCAGAACTGTACGCAATACCCAGGTGTGGTCTCACTAAGACCCGTACACAACTGAAGTAGAACCTCCCTGCTCCTATACACAAATCCTTTTTGCTATGAAAGCTAACATACCATACGCTTTCCCTCACTGCTGCTGCACCTGCATGCCTACTTTCACAAATGACTGGTGTACCATGACACTTTCATATCTTCAGTATTAAAAAAGTTATGGCCATTTTCCATACTTCAGAAATTAGCATCGTGTTCCCCATTGCCTTTCCATTGACTTTAACACAAAAGCTGATCGAACAGTCAAAAGCCCATAACTTTCTTAAAAATTAAGAGAACTCAATGAAATTTTCAGTTATTATAGATTGGAGGCATTCTGAAACAAATATGAAACAATAGTACTTTGGATGACCTGAAATTAAAGCATATAATTAGTTAGTTACCTAATTGTAGCTAATTACAAAATTCAATTACTAGATCTAAACATCTATCCATTTCTTAAGAAAAGATAAACTTTTTTAAATTGCCTAAGTGTCCAAATAACATTCACACAATAATTCACAATATAACATGATTTTTAAATCTCTTTTTAATGAATTTATAGGCCAAATGGAAGGAATTTGGTGTTTAATTCCCCGTAAATTCATGGCCATTTAAATCAACTTGCGAGTGGGTTTTAGTGGAATGCGGTGGATTACGACGTTGCGGTTTGCGGTGAAGTCGGCAGGGAAAATATTGCTGGTTCATACATTTTCGTGTCGTTTTACCTCCCGCTCGACTCCAATCAAGGACCCAATCAGTCGTTCCAGGTGCAACAGAGGTTTACCTGCATCTCCTCGAACCTCATCTATTGCATCCACTGGTCTACATCTCAGCTGATCGACATCAGTGAGACCAAGCGAAAGGTTTGGTGATCGTTTCGCCCAACAACTCCGCCTCCCGAAATTTCGGGCTTCACTCACCCAGACCTGCAACGGACCCGCATTAACCAACCTGATATCAATGTGGCTCAGCACTTCAGCTCCCCCCTCCCATTCCGAATCCCACCTTTCTGTCCTGGGCCTCCTCCATTGCCAGAGTGAGCACCAGAAATTGGAGGAGCAGCACCTCATTTTCCGCTAGGCAGTCTGCATCCAGTGGCCTGAACAATGATTTATCCAATTTCCAGTAGCCCTTACTGTCTCCTCCCCTTCTCAGCTCTCCCTCAGCCCTCTGGCTCCTCATCTTCCTTTCTTCAAACCCGCCCACCCTACCCTGCATCAGGGGTGGGTGGGCGGGAAAAAGAAGAAAGGGTCTCGACCAGAAAACGTCGCCTGTTACTTCGCTCCATAATGCTGCCTCACCCGCTGAGCCTTCTGCATCATTTTGTCTACCTTCGATTTTCCAACATCTGCAGTTCATTCTTAAACATTTCATCTACTCCACTGCGAAATCTCCTCAAGGTATGCCTACATTGAAGACGTTCTCCACCTCACTCTGAAGACAGTTCTCCACCTCCCTCTGGACAATCACTGCCCCCGCTCTGTGATTCCCCCTTCCCTCCAACTCTATGACCACCTCCTAACCAAGACTCGTTACCACAGCCACTTTGCTTTCTCGGGACTTGATCTGCACCTCATCTTGTAGCCCATGGTTTCCAGCTCCAGTTCCTTACCTCCCAGTTTAGACCAAACACGGACTATAGCTATCGACTGGTTATCTGTCGTCATACATGGCAGTTCTCCTTCCGTGTCATGCAATTTACTCTGGCTGCGATGCACAGCACGGCAAGACCTTGCTTTCTCCAGAAACTCGGGCCCACACAAACAGACCTGTAACGGACTCCAACTCTACTGCATCCTACAACAGATCCACGCCTTCAACAAACGATTCCTGCCCCACCTGAACTCAACCAAGACCTTAAACCCGCCCTGCTAGAGGCCGCTCCTGCTACCGACACTCCGCGTCTCGACCGCCTGCAGGCCCCGGGGCCCAGCACTGACTCGCGCTGGCTGCCCGAGTGCGATGACGCTATCTTGGGCATGCGGAGCAGCTCCAGCACTTACCAGGATGCTCCTTCGCCGACCTCCATGTCGAAGCTGCCGTCGGCCTTCACCTGCCTACCGATGACGCCGAGCCTCGCTACTTCACCGGTAACTCTGACTATCATCCCTCCCCTGATTCCTCCAACTATCGCCACCATAACGCGACCGCTGAACCTCGCCACCCCCCGGGACAGCCTAACTTTACTGCCCCACTCGGGCCTACCCACCTCGCCGCCGGACCGGGCCCATCGAAACACCGCCGCCACACCAGGAGACACCGAACATGGAAGCCGCAACGGGGCCTCTCACCGTGCCGCCCACCGGACCCGTTGTACCTCGCCGCCCACCGACATCCGCCCACCGGGACCTCCCACCATTTGCCCGTTGACCCGGACTCTACTCCCCATGGACTACCACCATCGACTCCAACGACCCTCGCCACCCCACCGCCCTCCAGCAGCCCGCAGCCGTTGCCTTACCTGCAGCTTGGACTCAGCACCGGGCCTGAAGCGTCCACGCTGCAGACTTCCACTACATTGGGTTTGACTGCGCTGGGTCCTAGTGCTAGTCCCCTAACCCTGGTAACTTCAGTGGCTGTTCCACTGGGTCTTCCCCATCCCTCTCAAACCATGTGACCCTTGCTCTTCCCCACCCACACTACAGTCTTCATGCCCCCCTCCTTGACCACCCACACCCCCACCAGACAACGCCTCGGCTCAGTCCACTCACCTGCCTTCTTCCGGCCCCAACCCCCATCCCTGGCCGTGTGTTTCACCATTCCCCCTGACCCCCCCCCCTCTCTGATAACCGAACGGTCTGTCCCCAGAAGAGGCCTACCTTTGTCCCCTCCGTCCCCCCACTCAATGAATTCCGCGCCCACCATGACTTGGAGCTCTTCTACCGTCGCCTCCGCATCACAACGGTCTTCCATGGGAATTAGTCTTCGCCCCCCATTGCTGATCCCTTCCACCGTTTCCAACGGACCTGCTCCTCTTAGACCCCTCCTCATGGCCATCTTCCGGCTTTAGACCTTTTTATTCAAAACTGCCGGTGGGACATCAACTGCCTCAACTTCTCCACTCCCCTGTCTCATAGTAACTCTCGCCCCCCCCCCTACAGCCATCGACAACAACCCAGACTGGGTGATCAAACCCCACCGACAAGGGAGGTGCTGTGGTGGTCTGGCGCGTTGATCAGTACAAAGCTGAGGCCTCGTGCCCACTCTCAGAGACCTCCTCCTACTTATCCTTGGACCATGAGCCCACAGACGAGCACCTGGCTACCATCTCTATCACCATCACTGACCTCATCAACTCCGGCTCCCTGCCCTCCCAAGCCTCCAACCTCGTCGTTCTCAGCCCCGCACAGCCCGAATTTTACCTTCTCCCCAAAAATCCACAAACCTGAATGTACTGGCAGACCTGCCATTTCGTGTCCCTACCGAACTTATTTCCCACATCCCTCAACTCTCTTCCCCCCCCCCCCTGGTTAAATCCTTCCCTACCTATGTTCAAGACATCTCAGACACTTTCCGTCAGCTCCGACATTCCGTTCTCAGGCCACCATCCCCACATCTACACCATGGACGTCCAGTCACTCCTTCCCCACCAGGAGTGTCTCAAAGCCCTCCGGTTCTTCCTCGACCGGTGAACCAACCAATCCCCGTCTACAGATACTCTCCTCCGCCTAGCTGATCAGGTCTTTACCCTTAATAACTTTTCGTTTGACGCCTCCCATTTCCTCCAAATACAAGGCCTCGCTCTGGGCACGCGCATGGGCCCCAACTATGCCTGCCTCTTTGCAGGGTACGTCAAATAATCCTTGTTCGGGACGACCCGGGCCCATTCCCGACCTCACCTCCGCCACATCGATGATTGCATTGGTGCTGCCTCCTGCACCCACACACAACTCACTGACTTCATCCGCTTCACCACTAACTTCCATCCGGCACTCAAATACACCTGGACCATTTCCGCCACTTCCCTTCCATTTCTTGTCCTCACTAGCTCCATCGCAGGTGATGGACTCCTCCATGGCCAGAGTGAACACACCGGAAAATGGAGGAGCAGCACCTCGTACTCCGCTTGGGCAGTTTGCACCCTAGCTGCATGAACATTGACCTCCAATTTCCGCTAGTCCTTTCTGTCTCCTCCCTTTCTTAGCTCCCCCTCCGCCCTCTGGCTCCTTCTCTTCCTTTCTCCTTTCTTCTCCCCCCCCCCCCCCCCCCCCCTACATCAGTCTGAGGCAGGGTATCGGCCCGAAACGTTGCCAATTTCCTTCGCTCCATCCACAGATGCTGCTGCACCCGTTGAGTTTTTCCAGCACTTTTGTCTACTTCTATTTTCCAGCATTTAGCGATAGCTCTTTCAATATCCCAAGTGAATGAATCAAAAACGTTAGCCCCAGGACAATGAGCTTGTCTTTGTGAATCAAAGGCACAGCAATTGTTCCATGCCCCGCCCGTCATCAACCAATTTACATGTGCTGTGAGCGCTCAGTGGTACGCCCATTATCAGAACCTTATTCTGGATCCGCAGATCAGGCTTTCTGTTTCATCAACAGGAGGCCCACAAACGAGGAGACCCTTCAGTTTGGTACGTTTATGGAGGCCCGGTATATATATGACGGAAAATTATGGTCCTCCCATCTGTGTTATGAAGTGTCCACACATGTCCAAGGATTCAGGAAGCCTTAAATTTCAAGTGCGCATACACATCTGCAGGCACGGCCATCTCATATTTCATTAAACCCCGCTTTACATTGTGCCCTTTACGATTTACAGTGACCAATTCCATTCCATCCTCCGCATATCTGGGACATGGAAGCCAAAAAGCCAGCGAAGCAAAAAAAGGCTGCACAAAACCAGCGGCTTGGGCACCACTTCTGGAGGGGATGGACAGACGACACCGTGTCGGGACCATTCTTTATACTGATGGTGTAGGGCGAGGAACAGGCAACAGAGGACATGATGTGGGCCAAAGACCGGCAATGATCGGTCGATGTATACGTGGGATCGATGAGGCGAGACGCCGACCAGGGTGAGCAATAGAAAGAAAACAGATAAGGAGAAAAGTTGACGAGTGGAACGTAAACCGCAGCGAGGGATGTGGTGGAAGGGGAAGTTCGGGGAGGGAGTAGTGGGGATAGGAAATGTAAGTGAGGAAACTCGGGGAAGAGATGTATGCGTACGGAAGAGGGGGCAAGTAGCAGGGTGACAAGGCAGAGGAGAAAATATTTGCGCACTATTGTGGGAAGGGGTAAGATAGGTGTGTAGGGGATATCACATGAACGGGCATTTCGTCTTCCATGGCGCATAGAGGGCACGTTCTTAGCGAAATGGTGAAAGCGACGCCACTGCGGTTGAAAAAAGGCCTCGCATGGAGGGATTCAATGGTCTGGGTTAAGCAGAGCGGGAACGGGGAGTTGAATCTCCGCGAGCCAGGTCGCCCAGCAAGATGTCACGTTCCAACTTTGTAAAACAAAGTCACATTTTAAAATATTGCGTGGAATCGCAGACTACGCAAACGCCAGAGCTTGCAGGTGGACTAGGACGCTACCTGAAATGGTGACTGCTGTCTGCGAGTACAGGCGGGGCATGTGCGTTTTGAACCAGAGAAGAACCAGGAGTGAGGTTCTGTTTGAAGTTCACTAAACGATCATGGCCGTAGCGAGACTGAAGACGTGAGAAACGTATCGCCTTAGCATAGGTTGCCATTATCGGAGCACATGCGCTTCAGATGAAAGATAAGAGGGGTTATGAGCCTGAGTTATGCCTCCTAGTATTAGCTTCAGATTAAGAACGCATTGGCTTGAGTTGGTGATGGATGCAGCCACTGTCAGCGCTTGAAAAAAACAAATTTAGATGAACCTATGAAATTAATGACGAGAACGGCTACCATCCGTGTGATGGGACAACTGAGGAAATGCCTTTAGGACATAATAAATGCGAAGTCACCGTGGGCAGAATGCCCTAATAAAATATATAATAATAATAATAATAATAATAATAATAATAATAATAATAATAATAATAATAATAATAATAAATAATAATAATAATACATTTTATTTATAGGGCGTCTTTCAGGACTCGCAATGACACCTTACAGTTAAAACAAGCATGGAACATAATACATGGCTTTGCTTGATATCCTACGCGTGAATCCGGGAAGTAAGCGGTGATTCGTTATTTAGCACGCCGACGAGAAAACATTGCTTTACTTCTCATGCAAATGTTTCAAAGGTTTCTAAGCTATTTTATTGTCACCCTGACAGCGTTTTGATCTATGGATGAAGGGCGAACGAAATTTAGCATTGTAATGGCGGCCTGGACATCGTGTGCATATGAGCGAAGTACTTTATATGTACTCCTATATATATATATATATATATATATATGTGTGTGTGTGTGTGTGTGTGTGTGTGTGTGTGTGTGTGTGTGTGTGTGTGTGTGTGTGTGTGTGTGTGTGTGTGTGTGTGTGCGTGTGTGTGTGTGTGTGTGAGGGAGAGAGGGAGCGCGTGTTGGTGTGTGAATATGTGTGTAATTGTCGGTGTGAGCGTGTGTCCTACTTTATTCATGGCGCGCAAATCCCGGGGGGGTGTCCCTCTCCATGTTTTGAGAGGTTGGGACAATCCCCCCATGTTTTGTGAAACATGGACTGCCTGCAGTCCGTCCTTTTCACCATGTTAAATTTTTTTTTTTAGTCCTGTTAGATCAAAATGTTTGTTGTAGGTCTTCTTTTATGTGGTGGGTGGGGGGGAGGGGGAAGGTGGGAAACTTATTTCTGCGGTTTTAATCCGAATCGCATCTTCGTCCTCTCCGTGTGGCCTATCATCGGAGTGGAGCGGCATTTCCTGCCAGGAGCGGCCGGGCAAGCTTCGGCGGCGGCACAGCGCTGGGACACCATCATGGAGCGGGCGATGCCTCACGGGGTCGCCGTGCGGTAAGCTCCGGAGTGCTGTGACCGCCGACTCCAACGTCGAGGAGCTGTGGCTGAGGGCGTCCAGCCGCGGGCGGCGCTGGGTTTAAAAACCCGCGGAGCCTGGGAGTCGAGATCGCCAGAGTCGGAGCTCCGATCAGCGCGGCCTGAGGACTTCGGGTGCCGCTGTCTCCGGGGAGGAGCGGGCCGCTCCAGACATTTCCAAGCTGCTGAGGTACTTTTCACCGACGACGGTGTTCTATCTTGCCCGGCAGGTGGGCCTATAACATCGGGCCGCCGTTGCGGCGACTGGCTGCGGAGGCCTCATAGAAACATAGAGACATAGAAACATAGAATATAGGTGCAGGAGGAGGCCATTCGGCCCTTCGAGCCAGCACCGCCATTCATTATGATCTTGGCTGATCGCCCCCAATCAATAACCGGTGCCTGCCTTCTCCCCATATCCATTGACTCCACTAGCCCCTAGAGCTCTATCTAACTCTCTCCTAAATCCATCCAGTGACTTGGCCTCCACTGCCCTCTGTGACAGGGAATTCCATAAATTCACAACTCTCTGGGTGAAAAAGTTTTTTCTCACCTCAGTCTTAAATTAACCCCCCCCCCCCTTTATTCTAAGTGTGGCCCCTGGTTCTGGACTAGCCCAACATTGCGAATCTTTTTCCTGCATCTAGCTTGTGCAGTCCTTTTATAATTTTTATATGTTTCTATAAGATCCCCCCTCATCCTTCTCAACTCCAGTGAATACAAGCCTAGTCTTTTCAATCTTTCCTCATATGACAGTCCCCCCCCCATCCCAGGGATCAATCTCGTGAACCCTACGCTGCACTGCCTCAATCACAAGGATGTCCTTCCTCAAATTAGGAGACCAAAACTGTCCAGATGTGGTCTTACCAGAGCCCTATACAACTGCGGAACAACCTCTCTACTCCTATACTGAAATCCTCTTGTTGTGAAGGCCAACATTGCATTAGCCTTCTTCACCACCTGCTGTACCTGCACGCCAACTTTCAGTGACTGGTGTACAAGGACACCCAGGTCTCGCTGCACCTCCCCCTTACCCAACCTAACCCCATTGAGATAATAATCTGCCTCCTTATTTTTGCCACCAAAGTGGATAGCCTCACATTTATCTATATTATACTGCATCTTCCACGCATCTGCCCACTCACTCAATCTGTCCAGGTCACCCTACAACCTCATAACATCCTCTTCACAGCTCACACTGCCACCCAGCTTTGTGTCATCCGCAAACTTGCCAGTGTTGCTCCTAATTCCCTCTTCCAAATCATTAATATATATGGTAAACAGTTGCGGCCCCAACACCGAGCCTTGCGGCACACCACTCGCCACTGCCTGCCATTCTGAAAAGGACCCGTTCACTCCTGCTCTTTGCTTCCGGTCTGCCAACCAATTTTCTACCCATGTCAACACCCTACCACCAATACCATGTGCTCTAATGTTAATCACCAGTCTCCCGTGCGGGACCTTATCAAAGGCTTTCTGAAAGTCTACATACACTACATCCACTGGCTCCCCTTCATCCATTTTACTTATCACATCCTCAAAAAAATCCAGATGATTAGTCAAGCATGATTTCCCTTTCATAAATCCATGTTGACTTGGACTAATCCTTTTACTGCTATCCAAATACCCCATTATTACCTCTTTAATAATTGACTCCAGCATCTTTCCCACCACCGAAGTCAGGCTAACTGGTCTGTAATTCCCCGTTTTCTCTCTCGTTCCTTTCTTGAAAAGTGGGATAACATTAGCTATCCTCCAATCCACAGGAGCCGATCCTGAATCTATTGAACATTGGAAAATGATCACCAATGTGTCTACTATTTCTAGAGCCACCTCCCTGAGGACCCTGGGATGCAGACCATCAGGTCCAGGGGATTTATCATCTTTCAGTCCCCATTAACCTACCCAAATACTATTTCTCGCCTAATGAAATTTTTTTTCAGTTGCCCTACCCTCTTAGATCCTCTGTCCTCCTGTAAATCTGGGAGATTGTTTGTGTCTTCCTTAGTAAAGACAGATCCGAAGTACAGATTCAACTCTTCTGCCATTTCCTTGTTGCCCATAATAATTTCACCCGTGTCTGCCTTCAAGGGACCCACATTTGACTTTGCTACTATTTTTCCCTTAACATATCTAAATAAGCTTTTGCTGTCCTTCTTTATATTCTACAATTATTTTTCAGCTGACGAATTCTACGAATTCTACAATTTCTACAATTCTACTGCTCTTTGATACTTCGTCAGCTGAAACACATTTGTAGACGTTGAAATTGTGTTGAACCACCTGCTGTTATCTTTGCTCTTCACAGTAGAAAAGGGTTAACACAAGGGACTACAGATGCTGGTTTTAAAAAAGCAACACAATGTGCTGGACACCATGTGCGACACAAGGAGTCGGGCAGCATGTCTAGAGCACACAGTTGCGGGATTAAACTATCTCCAGCACATCTCTTTTCAGTACAAAAATCTCGAGTTGGGAGATTGTAACAAAAGGTTATCAAAGAGAATTCTGCTACTCTAGACAAATAAAGACGTTTGTGCCATCGGGCGTCGGCCTCTGAGTGGTCTGTAACAAATCACACCATTTGGGAGCTCTTCCAGAAAGGCTGCTCCATGTGTCCAACATCGGTGTGAATGGGACAAAGAGTTGCATCGCATCGTTGTGATACTCTGGCAGCCTAGGCCTGCTCGAACTCTCCGTTGCTCACCATTTTAACTCCCCTTACCTTTCACATACCGAGCTTTCTGTCCTGGGGGTTTATCATTGCCAGTGTAAGTTCACACGCAAACTGGAGGAACAATACCTTAGAATCCGCTTGGGTAGATCACAGGACAGCGGTATGAACATTGAAATCTATAAATTTTAGATGGTATCTCCCGTTCCCTGAGACCTCCCTCTCCCTTTCCCTTGCAGGATACTGAAGCTCATCCTTTTCTCCGCCCCTTCTTTCGCCAACCCCCCCCCCCCCCCCCATCATCGTCCACTTATATCGCACAATTTAGATTTACATTGCATCCCACTGTCCCAGTACACGTTTGTCTCCTGTTCATTTCGAGTTTGTGTCCACTCATCCGCCAATCAAAACCCTCACCTGTATCCACCTACAACTTGCCAGAATTGGCCTGCCTTCATCATTTTTCTAGATTTCTCTCACCCACTGCAATTAGTCTGCAACAGCACCCCGAGCAGAAACGTCGCATGACAGAGTGACATTGATTTACAGTCATACAGCACGGAAAATAGCACTTGTGCCCACCTTGTCCATGCCAACCAGAATGCCCTATATACGCGAGCCACACCAACCTTTATTTGAAACATGTCGGTCGGAAACCTTCCTGCCCAGGTAACTGCCCAAATGTATTTAAAATGATGTTATTGTCTCTGCATCAGCTACTTCCCATGGCAGTCCGTCCCATATACCCACCACGCTCTGTGCGAAGTAACCTGCTGTTGGGTTCCTATTACATTTTACCCCTCTCTTCTTCAGTCGATGTTTACTGGTTCTCGTCAAAACGTCCTGCATTCACCCTATCTATTGTGAATGTGTAAAAAAGTTGATGCATCTCTGTATGATCACACTTCAGCTCCTTGTGCTTGAAGGATACACTCCGCGTTTGATCCGCCTCTTCCTCTAGCTCGGGCCCTCGAGACCTGGCAACAACCTTATCTGCAATCTTTCCAGCTTAATAACATTCTTCCTACAGCAGGGTGACCAAAACTGAACACAATCTCGTTTATATCTATAAAATATGCAATACCTCGCACATATTTGTATACAACCCCTTTTAACATTCATTTACAAATATTAACCCCTTTTAACCATTCATAACCCCACATGCCCAACCTGTCCAGATCCTGTTGCAATTTTGATAACCATCTTCGCCATCCATAATACCACCCATTTTGGTGTCATATACAAACTTATTAATTATGCCTTGTCTGTTCTCATCCAAATATTTACATAGACAACAAACAGCAATGGCCCCAGCACCGAACCCAGGAGCACTCCACAACTCACCGACCGCCAGTCCGAAAAAATAACCTTCGACCGTCACTTCTGCTTCCTTCCATGAAAACAATTGTCTATCCATTCGGCGAGCTGTCCTTCTATCCCATGCAATGTATCCTTTCGGAGCAGCCTGCCACACGTACCTTCTCAAATACCTTGCTCAAATCCATATATACGCCGTCCTCAGCTCTGCCAACAACCTTTTGCTGACAAATTCAAAAGCGAACGGGAAAATACAGCAAACTTGTTCAATCTCCTTGTCTGACTATGGTTTATATGGAACACTGCAGGATACGTGCCAATAACGTGAAGCCCTAACTATTCACTTGCAATGAATAAACTCACTGCAACCGCCAAGGACATGAAACCTCACATTTGTGGAACTTGTAGAGCTGCTGGCAAATAACTGCGGAGTAGGCCATTTGGCCCTTCGAACCAGCACCGCCATTCAACGTGGCTGGTCATCCACAATCCCGTTCCTGCCTTCTCCCCATACCCCTAGATTTCGCTAGCGCTAAGACCTCTATCTAACTATATTTTGAATGCATCTAATGAATCGGCCTTCACAGCCCTTTGAGGCAGAGAATTCCACAAATACGTTTCAACGCTCTCCTTGAGACCTCGTGGATTCCCCCAGTGTCCCCAGAGTAACTCCGACATTTGAAAGATTTGGAGTTGTTCGGCTGATTTGACTGTTTAAGATGCGTCGATGAGTGGTAGCACCTGGAGGAACTAATGGGAATGCGGGGCACGTTGAAACGAAATGTGTCTGTGGGTCCTTGTTCAATGACGGGACATTTATGGATCGGGGCTGTGAACACATTATGCGACTCTATCATTTAGATTTGCGTGAAGGGCGCAGTTGAACAGAAGCCATGGAATAAATGGTTTAAACGTTATTACTAAGACGTTGCTTAACATTGGCAGTAATATTCTAGAATTCAAATCAGTTGCGGGGAATAGACAATAGAAATAGGTGCAGGATTAGGCCAGTAAGCCCTTTTGAGCCAGCACTGCCATTCAATCTGATCATGGCTGATCATCCCCGATCAGTACCCCGTTCCTGCCTTCTCCCCATATCCCCTGACTCTACTATCTGTAAGAACCCTATCTAGCTCTCTCTTTAAAGTATCAGATAACAGCCCTGCACAGCTCTCTGAGGCAGAGAATTGCACAGACTCAATTCATATAAAGAAATTAGTGTCAAACGGATTAAATCGGTCGACTGCACCGATCTGATTTCCTGCTCTTTGCGTCTGCAACGATTGTTCGCCACCCAAGACAAATACGGGTAGAAATTAGTGTAAACCAATTCTACTTAAGATTCCTCTTCTTCTTGCGTATGACGTGCACAGCCTAAAGTTGTGGGACAACTTGTTCTATTTGATCTTATTTGAATGTGCTCGCCAGGTTGATTGCATACGTCGAAACAGGGCGGAACACATGAAGGTTGCAATCTCCCACCCCTCTATCCAAGCCGATCACGAGAACACAAACTGGTGTCTCCGGCATTTGACGCGTGTTTTCATTTCATCTACTGGATTGTTCACAAACGCAAGAGAAAATCATGCGGTAAAAAGTAATGTTTCCATGCCAGGGACGACATATCGATTGAATTATGACTCTTTCGATTTGAAACCAATCACATTCCATTGGTATTTCCCTGATGACAATTTGTGCAGAGCCCTAGTGAGACCACACCTGGAGTATGGTGTGCAGTTTTGGTCCCCTAATTTGAGGAAGGACATTCTTGCTATTGAGGGACCCACCGTAGGTTTACAAGGTTAATTCCTGGGAAGGCGGGACTGTCATATGCTGAGAGAAAGGGGCAGCTGGGCTTGTACACACTGGAGATGAGAAGGATGAGAGGGAATCTCATTGAAACATATAAGATTGTTAAGGGCTTGGACACGCTGGAGGCAGGAAACATGTTGCCGATGTTGGGGGAGTCCAGAACCAAGGGCCACGGTTTAAGAATAAGGAATAAGGCATTTAGAACGAAGACGAGGAAACACTTTTTTTTCACAGAGAGTGGTATGTCTGTGGAATTCTCTCCCTCAGAGGGCGGTGGAGGCAGTTTCTCTGGATGCGTTCAAGAGAGAGCTAGATAGGGCTCTTAAAAAATAGCGGAGTCAGGGGATATGGGGAGAAGGCAGGAATGGGGTACTGATTGGGGATGATCAGCCATGATCACATTGAATGGCGGTGCTGGCTCGAAGGGCCAAATGACACATATTGTCCATTGTCTATAGTCTATTGTCTATTGGAATGACAACTCATCCATCCGGACAATCCATGGCGACACCGATTCAGGGCGAAATTAAACGTGTCATATCTTATGGACAGCGAATCGGCTTCATGGAAGGAAGCGGAGGGTAATGGTGGAAGGTTGCCTGTCGGACTGGAGGCCTGTAACGAATTGTGTGCCTCAGGATTCGTTGCTGGGCCCGTTACTGTTTGTCATCTCTCGATGATTTGGATGAGAACATACATGGCAAGAGTAGCAAGTTGACTGATGATACAACAGTGGGTAGTTTTGCAGACAGTGAGAATGGTTGTGAAAAACTGCAGCAGGATCTTCAGTGCAGTTCTGTTTAGTTAATTGTCACGTGTACGGACAGACAGTAAAACGCTTTTGTTGCGTGCTAACCAGTCAGCAGAAAGACAATGCATTATTACAATCGATCCATTTATAGTGTATACATACATGATAAGGGAATAATGTTTAATGCAAGGTAAAGCCAGCAAAGTCCGATAAGTATTGAACGATTGGGCAGGCGGGCTGAGGAATGGTAGATGCAATTTAGTACAGATAAGTGTGAAGTATTGCATTTTGGGACGTCTACTGTGGACAGGGATTACACAGTGAATGGTAGAGCATTGGGGATTGTTGTGGAGCCGATGGATGTAGCAGTGCGGATGCATGGGTCTCGAACGTAAAATCGCAGGTAGATAGGGTGGTCGCAAAGGCTTTTGGCACATTGCCCTTCATCTGTCAGAGAATTGAGTATAGAAGTTGGGAGGTCATGTTGCAGTCGTAGAAGCCGTTAGTGAGGCAGCATTTAGAGTGTTTGTTCAGATCTGGGCACCATGTCACAGGAAAGGTGTTGTCAAGCTGAAAAGGATATAAGGCGATGTACAAGTATGTTGCCAGGACTAGAGGTTGTGAGCTACAGGGAGAGGAGAAGTAGGATGAGACTATTCCTTGGAGTGCAGGAGGATGAGGGATATTCTTATTGAGGTGTATAAAATCATGTCAGGAATAGAAAGAGTAGATGAACAGTCTCTTGCCCAGAGTCGGTGAATGAAGGATCAGAGGACATAGGTTTAAAGTGAAGGAGAAACGATTTATAGAAATCTAAGGGGTAACTTTTCACACAAATAGTGGTTGCATTGAACAAGCTGCAAGAGGAGGTAGTTGAGGCAAGGACTTTCCCAACGTTTAACAAACATTGAGACAGGTACATGGACAGGACAGATTTAGATGAATATGGACCAAACGCGGGCAGGTGGGGCTAGAGTAGCGGGGACATGTTGGCCGGTGTGGGCAGGTTGGGCCGAAGGGACTGTTTCCACGCTGTATCACTCTCTGACTATGTGCCTGTCAGCCACTACAGGCTGGGACTTAAAGGATTAATCTGGTGAATCAGTCACTGTTAAAAATTATTTCAACATATCAATGGGGATCACGTTAACTTGAACAATATAGTCAGACTAAGTATATGATTCTCGGTGTCGGAGTTGCCAATGTTGAGGCAAGGCAATATAAAGAGCCGCTGATGATGGAGCTGTGGACGTTTCTGAGTTTAAATATCACCATGAACCCACTCTTGAATGTGGCTCTTATCATTAATGTGGGACGTTTTTAATGTAAAAATATAGATGGCGAAAGCAAACTTGCAAAAAAATAGAGGGTTCGTTACGCAACGTTCAATCTCCATATTTTGGTTTTCATTTAACTTTACCAGCTAAAGTCCAATCGGCTGAGGATGGGAGATGAGCGGTTTGCTGAAATCGCAATGGCGGGTGAACACTTGTGCGGTGAATATTTGTTTACTCCGAATTGCCCGAACAATTGTTCAGCGTTGTGGAGCATGACGTGAATAACCACGTGGTACCTCCTTCACAATATTATGCAACAATAGGTTTGCTCAGCGACTGTGATCAACATGGAATTAATGACACACACCCGCCCCACAGGGACATTCACTTTTCTTCAAATAAGGGAACATTTTCCATTGAGCCATTCCATAATCACATAAGGTATTCACCTAGATGCCATTGGAGGATAAGCGGTGACAAGGAGATGGACGTAATACAGATTGTTAGAGTCATATATGAGATTGAAAAGATATATACTACCCGATCCTAGCTATTCTCGGTGTTCCGGGTAAGTAATGAGAGCTGCTGTTTACGCTGTGAGAATCTGGCTGTATGTCTCTCGAAACTCTCTATTTTAATTTCAAGTTCTGTAATTGCATTCTGCAGAGGAATTATGGAGGCGCGAGCGATTCTTGCTGTGACAGACACTTTGTAAATCGCATTTTACAGGATTAAACGGTGAGATCGGCAACTTCTCGGTGTTTGCATTGGTTAATATCGAGCAGAGTCACGTTGTGTTACGTCAATTATGACCCATGGTCCAGTTCCAGCTAAAATGATGGAACATACAAAGTCACGGTGCATGATGGAAATGCTAAATGTTAAAGGAAACCCAACAGTAAGTGGGCAGCAGCTGTGCCGCTCAATGTTTCAATTCACTGAGTGATTTCTTGGCTTATATTATCGCAGCAGGATCGGGCGAATTGCGGAGAGCGTATAAAACTGCAGACGCAATGTGAATAATTAACCATCTCGAAACGAATCATGTTTCTGTCGAAATCTTCCCAGTCCCCTCTTAGCATCAACCGACCTTCTCTGTGGTTACCGTGGAATTAAAATCCGCGTTCCAGATATAATTTCATGTTTGCCGTTTAGTTCGATTGAGTGATTTCCAAAACTTCAATTGAACTTAAGTTCCACCGCAGCGTGGTACTGTGGATGTACTTCACAGTGTGAGGAGAACGGGCTTTGTTCCCTCTCTGTATAATCTCTGTGTAACAGAAAGTTCCACCGTGGTAGTGGATGCGCTTCACAGTGTGAGGAGAACGGGCTTTGTTCCCTCTCTGTATGATCTCTGTGTAACTTGACAAATGTGCAATCATTTGATATCGCACTACTCCCTCCTCAGTTGCAGCTCTACTCTAAACTCAAAGATACCATCAATCACACATTCCCTTCAAATAACAAGTCAAAGATAGGCATCATCTGGTTAAATTGCCAAATGGAAGTTAATCGATTTTCTCCAGCTTTTTGTGACGTCGCCTATCTCCTTCGCTCCTTAGATGCTGCTGCACCCGCTGAGTTTCTCCAGCTTTTTGTGTACAATCGATTCTTACCAACTGCTTTGTAAACGCCAATCTGATTCACGCCAATGTAATTTTGGGTTCCTGTTTGATACTGAGCCACATGTCTCGGGTGATCTACAGGTATTCACATAACATAAACTGACCGCGTTGTTGCTATGAGTGTTTATATTGCTCAGTGCATTACCCATATCGTATTATTAACTTTATTAATTGGGGCCCATAACATTGTTCTTTGGTTCCGGAATCACAGATGCAATGTTGAAATCGCTGATGATCATCCAAGTAAAGTGGGTTTGTTCACGGCGTTAAACTCATGTAAACCACATAATGCGGAGGTTGCAATCACCCTGCTCTTGAAATATGATCTTTGTTTTTGCATCACAGTGAACCTGATGACAATTGTGGTCCTGTGTCGAGGAAAGTGTGGTCTCTCCAGCTGTGTGACCCGCTACCTGGTGGCCATGGCAGCGGCGGATCTACTGGTCATTATCTTTGACCTGATATTGAGACATATTCCGATTGCTCATTATATAATATTTGTGAAGTCCATCCCCCTGTGTAATATCCACGCCGTCGTGCTTTATACAGTGACCGACTGTTCCGTGTGGTTTACCGTCTCCTTCACCTTTGACCGATTTGTTGCCATCTGTAGCCAAAAGCTGAAGCATAGATATTGCACCGTGAAAACGGCGACTGTGGTTCTGGGCACGGTGAGTGCACTGAGCAGTGTAAAGAATGTTTTCTGGTATTTTATGTACACAGGTTGGTACAGATTGGCGAATACTCCCTGGTTTTGTTACATGGATGTACGTGTTATGGTTTCACTGAACTGGACAACGATTGAGTTTCTTCATTATCTTCTCACCCCTGGTGTCCCGTTTGTATTGATTCTGCTGCTCAATGCTTTAACAGTTAGACACATTGTGGTCGCCAGCAGAGCCCGCAGGAGACTCCGGGACCAGAAAAGTGCGAAAGACTCCAGTGATCCCGAAATGATGAATCGAAGGAAATCCTTGATATTGTTGTTATTTATCTCCGGAAATTTCATTCTGTTATGGTCGATATTTTCATTGTATGTAATAAGTAGACGTTTGTGTTATTTAGGACTTTGTTGTCTTTACCTTCCTTACTTTGTAACGGAAATAGGATTTATGCTTCAATTACTTAGCAGTTGCACAAACACGTGCATATATGCGGTGACACAGACAAAGTTTAGAAAGCAATTGTTGACTGTGTTGACATATCCCCTTGCTCGACTGATAAGATTAATTAAACACTGAAAAATGATGAAAAGCGGAACAATTAAAGCATCATGATCAAATATTAGCATCAGACTTGCTGAAGTGTATTACGCAAACAGGTTCGGCCGCCATTGTGACCAGGCTGAGTATCAACCATTTACTTACACTAATCTGTCATTGAGTATGTTCTCCATACTTTGGATTAATTCCAGAGCCCTTCCCCATAATCGAAATTAAGCGGCTTAATCGGGGTATTCACAGAGGACGCACAACGTCCACATTGCTTGTCATTGGAAGGTGGGAGGTAACGGAAACTTTCGGGCTCAGCCTATGTGGCCACAGAGAGAAAGCGCAAATTCCACAAGCCAGCAGGGGAGGTTAGGACTGAACCCGGGTCTATAACGTCATGAGACAGACGCTCTAATAGCTGCGATACACTACTCCGATGTTCCCGCTTATTTTACCGCACTGTCACAACAGTAACTTCGTTGCAAAATCGGTGCATTTAGTTGGATACTGCTCATCCCATGCGTTCACTCTAGTTGTATCTAGCGTTGTCCAAACCAGTGTATATCCCCAGGTAAAGTAAATTAAATATTTCCAACACTGCTCGATGGTTACCCGACTCAGACAGTTCCTGTGCCGTAGACACATCCCTTTCCTTGAACTCCAAGGTTAATTTCGCATTAGATATCATTTTTCAGTGTGAGCGATCCGAGGAACACCATGACAGAGAACCAGCATATTCACAGGGCATCCAAGTGACACGTTTAACAAATATCCGCTTGGCTCCCCGACTCATTTCCGCCGGTGATTTAGCCAGTGCTCGTGGTTTTCAAAATCACAAGCGAGGAAGGACAAATAAGGGATGACACACATCATGGAGTTTGCATAATCCGCAGCGAATCAATAATCTAAAGGCTGTCTTCTGCGAGGGTGAGGGATGGACGAGATCGAATATTGGGTGGCTGATAGGGACAGACAAGATAGTTGGGACATAACCCGTGCTCAATGGTCCAGTAATGAAGTATGATTAAAACAACATCCTTGGTCATTTCAGCGAATTATCCCATCGAATATCCGCACCGGAGAACACCCACCCCGGGCGATCTTGGGTGTAAAGGTGGTCGCAAATTGTTGAAGTCATAAAAAACTTGGGGAAGTTTGTATTATATTTAACCCAAAGTCTTGCATATTAAGAGAGTTCAAGCAAAAGTGTTTAATTGTTATGTGTATCATTTCGAAGTTATCAAATCCGCATGTAACCAATGCGACGCGAGCTGCACAAACCCTAAGTGCCGTGAATGCGTGCAAAATGTGGGTCCTCACAGAGAGCTTTCAGTATACGCTGTAAGTTCAATGAAGTTCTATGAATGTTTGGAAAACCTGCGACATTCTACGAGATTGTCTCACAGTGCTCTTCTCATTTGATCCATACTTATGAGTGACAATCGACACTAGACAATAAGTGCAGGGGGAGGTCATTCGGCCCTTCGAGTTAGCACGGCCATTCAATGTGATCATTGCTGATCATCCCTAATCAGTACCCCGTTCCTGCCTTCTCCCCAAATCGCCTGACTCCGCCACCTTTAAGAGCTCTATCTACCTCTCTCTTGAAAGCATCCAGCGAAAGTATCCAGAGAACCGGACTCCACCGCCCTCTGAGGCAGATAATTCTACAGACTCACAACTCTCTGTGAGAATAAGAGTTTACTCGTTTCCGTTCTAAATGGCTTACCCCTTATTGTTAAATAGTGCCCCCTGGTTGTGGTCTTCCACAACATTGGGAACACGTTTCCAGCCTCTAGCATGTCCAAACCCTTAATAATCTTATACGTTTCAATAAGATCCCCTCCTATCCATCTAAATTCCAGAGTATACAAGCCCAACCGCTCCATTCTCTCAGAATATGACAGTCCCAGGAGGCCCAGGAGCGGTTGTAGCGGCGGGAGCAGCGTTGCTCACTCTGCAGCGTTCCATCACACTTCAAAATAAGTCCTCTGGAGGAAGCCGCTGATTGGTGGAAGCGGACTAGAGGAAGCAGCTGATTGAGAGCAACCCCAGGTTTGTATTTCTGCATTCTGGTTAAGGGTACAGTGAGTTAAGGGTACAGTGGGGGTATAATTTGGGGGTAAGCCAAGTCAGGTGAGATCGGCCCCGTGGATTGCTCATCCTGCCACATGTGGGAGATTAGGGATATGGTCGGTGTGTCTGGTTACGTGTGCAAGAGGTGTTTCCAGCTATAGCCCCAGGCAGACCGCATTGAACGATTGGAGCTGCGGTTGAATTCATACTGGAGCATCCACGATGCTGAGAAAGTCGTGAGTAGCACGTACCGTGAGTTGGCCACACCGCAGGTAAAAATTAAGGGGACAGAAAGGGAACGAGTGGCCACTAGCCAGCGTAGCAGTAGGCAGGTAGTGCAGGAGTCCCATGCGGTCATCTCCCTCCTAAACAGATATACCATGTTGGATACTGTTGGGGGAGATGGCTCATCAGGTAAAGGCAGCAGCAGCCAAGTTCATGGCACCGTGGGTGGCTCTGTGGCACAGGAGGGGAGGAAAAAGAGTGGAAGGGCTATAGTAAAAGGGGATTCATTTGCAAGGGGGATAGATAAGCGTTTCTGCGGCCGCAAACGAGACACCAGGATGGTATGCCTCCCTGGTGCAAGGGTCAGGGGTGTCACTGAGCGGCTGCAGAACATTCTGGAGGGGGAGTGTGAACAGCCAGTTGTTGTGGTGCACAATGGCACCAACGAAATAGGTAAAAAACGGGATGAGGTCATACAAGGTGAATTTAGGGAGCTTGGGGATAAACTTAAATGTAGGACCTCAAAGGTAATAATCTCTGGATTACTCCCAATCCCCCGTGCTAGTCGAGTAGAAATAGGAGGATATTGCAAATGAATACGTGGATTGAAAAATGGTGAAAGGGGGAGGGATTCAAATTTCTACGGCATTGGAACCTGTTCTGTGGAGGTGGGACCACTACAAACAGGACGGTCTGCACCTGGGCTGGAATTAAACCAATGTCCTTGGGGGAGTGTTTGCTAGTGCTGTCGGGGAGGATTTAAACTAATGTGGCAGGGGGATTGGAGCATGAGCAGAGAGACAGCGGGGTGTAAAATGAGGATAGAAGCAATAGGTAGCAAGGTGTAGAGTAAAAGTGGCAGGCAGACAAATCCAGGGCAAAAATCAAATATGGCCACTTTTCAACATAATTGTATAAGGGGTAAGAGTGTTGTAAAACAAGCCTGAATGCTTTGTGTCTCAATGCAAGGAACATTCGTAATAAGGTGGATGAGTTGAATGTGCAGATAGCTATTAATAATTATGATATAGTTGGAATCACGGAGATATGGCTCCAGGTTGACCAAGGCTGGGAGCTGAACATCCCGGGATATTCAATATTCAGGAGGGATAGACAGAAAGGAAAAGGAGGTGGTGTAGCGTTGCTGGTTAGAGAGGAGATTAACGCAATGGAAAGGAAGGACATTAGCTTGGAGGTTGTGGAATCGATATGGGTAGAGCCGCGAAACACTAAGGGGCAGAACACGCTAGTAGGAGTTATGTACCGGCCACCTAACAGTAGTAGTGGAGTTGGGGATGGCATCAAACAGGAAATTCGAACTGCGTGCAACAAAGGTAAAACAGTTATAATGGGTGACTTCAATCTACATATAGATTGGGTGAATCAAATTGGCAGGGATGCTGAGGAAGAGAATTTATTGGAATGTATGCGGGATAGTTTTCTAAACCAACATGTACAGGAACCAACGAGCGAGCAGGCTATTCTAGACTGGGTATTGAGTAATGAGGAAGGGTTAGTTAGCAGTCTTGTGAGCGTGGCCCCTTGGGCAAGTGACCATAACATGGTTGAGTTCTTCATTAGGATGGAGAGTGACACAGGTAATACAGAAACGTGGGTTCTGAACTAAAAGAAAGGTAACTTTGAGGGTATGAGACGTGAATTGGCCAAGAAAGACTGGCAATTGATTCTTAAAGAGTTGACGGTCGATATGCAATTGAAGGCACTTAAAGGCAGCATGGATGAACTACAACAATTGTTCATCCCAGTTTTGCAAAAAAATAAATCAGGGAAGGTAGTGCATCCATGGATAACAATGGAAATCAGGGATAGTATCAGAACAAAAGATGAAGCATACAAATTAGCCAGAAATAGCAGCCTACCAGAGGATTGGGAAAAATTCAGTCCAGCAGAGGAGGACAAAGGGCTTACTTAGGAAAGGGAAAATAGTATATGAATGAAAACTGGCAGGGACCTAAAAACTGACTGCAAACGTTTTTATAGATATGTGAAGATAAAATGATTAGTTAAAACAAATCCCTTGCAGTCAGAAACGGGTGAATTGATTATGGGGAACAAGGAAATGCCAGACCAATTAAATAACTACTTTGGTTCTGTCTTCACTAAGGAAGACATAAATAATCTGCCGGAAATAGCAGGGAAAATTAGATGGAGGAACTGTGTAAAATCCAGGTTAGTCGGGAAGTGGTGTAAGGTAAATTGAATGGATTAAAGGCCGATAAACCCCAGGGCCCAGATAGGCTGCATCCCAGTGTACTTAAGGAAGTAGCCCCAGAAATAGTGGATGCATTAGTGATAACTTTTCAAAACTCTTAAATTCTGGAGTAGTTCCTGAGGATTGGAAGGTAGCTAATGTAACCCCACTTTTTTTAAAAGGGAGGGAGAGAGAAAACGGGGAATTATAGACCAGTTAGTCTAACATCGGTAGTGGGGAAAATGCTAGAGTCAGTTATTAAAGATGGGAAAGCAGTACATTTGGAATGTGGTGAAATCATTGGGCAAAGTCAGCATGGATTTATTAAAGGTAAATCATGTCTGACGAATCTTGTAGATTTTTTCGAGGATGTAACTAGTAGAGTGGATAAGGGAGAATCAGTGGATGTGTTATATCAGGCCTGGATCAAACTGTTCTGGCCAACTTTAGGCCGATCTCCAAGTTGCCTTTTATCTCAAAGATCATGGAGAAAGTAGTTTATGCTCAGCTGAAACTCTTCCTGGATGAGCACAATATTCGGGAAGTTTTCCAGTCTGGATTCAAGGCTATGCATAGCACAGAGTCGGCTCTGCTAAGGGTCTTTAACGACATCCTCCTGGCAAACGACTCTGGTAATTATGTGGTCCTTGTCTTGCTGGACCTATCTGCTGCCTTTGATACAGTGGACCATGGAATTTTAATTTCCCGATTACAGCACCAAGTGGGCATTTGTGGCAGTGCCCTGGGATGGTTCAGGTCCTATCTGGCTGACAGAACCATGCGTGTAAGCCTTGCTGGCTTTGAATCCTCCTCCACTCCCTTGGTATATGGGGTTCCACAGGGCTCAATTCTAGGGCCCCTGCTCTTCTCTTTATACCTACTTCCTCTGGGCTCAATTTTAAGAAGGCATGGCATCTCCTTTCACTTTTACGCAGATGATAGCCAGTTATATATGCCACTCAGGAAAGAAGACGACTATTCTCTAAAATCACTTCTGTCTTGCCTTGAGGACATTAAGTCCTGGATGGCCTTAAACTTTCTGGGACTTAATGAAGGGAAGACAGAGGTGATTTTGTTTGGACCCAATGGCTGCCGTGATCCTCCCTTTGTTGATTTGGGCCCATTGGCATTGTCCGTAAGGCCAACCGTTTTGAACCTGGATTTTAGGATGGACGGTGATTTTAAACTAGATAAAACAAATAGGCGCGGTGGTTAAGTCCAGCTTCTTTCACCTAAGGAAGCTGCCAAAGGTGAAGCCCATTCTCGAGCGGCAGCATTTTGAAACAGTAATCCATGCCTTTATTACATCTAGGCTGGATTATTGTAACGCACTCTACTCTGGAGTCGCAAGAGCTTCATTGGCTCGTCTCCAGCTTGTCCAAAATGCCGCCGCTCGCCTTTTGACCGGAGCTCGAAAGAGGGAGCACATTACGCCAATTTTGGCCTCCCTTCACTGGCTCCAGTGCATTTTCGAGTTCACTTCAAAATTATTTTGTTTGTTTTTAAATCGCTGAATGGGCTCGCCCCGTCTTATCTCTCTGAGCTGCTCCACCTATATGCTCCTGCCCGGTGCCTCAGGTCAGCTGATCAGCTGCTCCTTGAGGTACCAAGGTCTAAGCGGAGGCTCAGAGGGGATAGAGCCTTTTCTGTTGCTGCTCCGGCACTCTGGAACACCTTGCCGCTGCACATCAGACAGGCCCCCTCACTGTCCATCTTCAAATCCTCCCTCAAGACTCATTTTTATTCCTTGGCTTTCGACACTGGCTGAGGCTTTGCTCCTGTTCTTAGTGCTTTTAATGTCTTTTAACTTTTAGAGTGTGTTTTTTATAGTCCTTCGTCTTACGGTTTTTAATGGTTTGTAATGCCTTGTCCATGAGTTCTCATGTACAGCACTTTGTGGCAACTGTAGTTGTTTAAAGCGCTTTATAAATAAATAAAGTAAAGTAAAGTAAGTATATCTGGACATTCAGAAGGGTTTCGACAAGGTCCCACGTAAGAGATTAGTATGCAACCTTAAAGCACACGGTATTGGGGGTTCGGTATTGATGTGAATAAAGAACTATCTGGCAGACAGGAAGCAAAGAGTAGGAGAAAACGGGTCCTTTTCAGAATGGCAGTCAGTGACTAGTGGTGTACAATATATATTAATGATTTGGACGAGGGCATTTAATGCAACATCTCCAAATTTGCGGATGATACGAAGCTGGGGGTAGTGTTAGCTGCGAGGAGGATGCTAGGAGGCTGCAAGGTGACATGGATAGGTTACGTGAGTGGGCAAACGTATGGCAGATGCAGTATAATGTGGATAAATGTGAGGTTATCCACTTTGGTGGCAAGAACAGGAAAGTAGACTATTATCTGAATGGTGGCCGCTTAAGAAAAGGGGAGATGCAACGAGACCTGGGTGTCATGGTACACCAGTCATTGAAAGTGGGAATGCAGGTGCAGCAGGCAGTGAAGAAAGCGAATGATATGTCAGCATTCATAGCAAAAGGATTTGAGTATAGGAGCAGGGAGGTTCCACTGCATTTGTATAGGGCCTTGGTGAGACCACACCCGGAGTATTGTGTACAGTTTTGGTCTAATCTGAGGAAAGACATTCTTGCCATAGAGGGAGTACAGAGAAGGTTTGCCAGACTGTTTCCAGGGATGGCAGGACTTTCGTATGAAGAAAGACTGGATAGACTCGGCTTGTACTCGCTACAATTTAGAAGATTGAGGGGGGATCTTATAGAAACTTACAACATTCTTAAGGGGTTTGACAGGCTAGATGCAGGAAGATAGTTCCCGATGTTAGGGAAGTCCAGAACAAGGAGTCTTAGTTTAAGGATAAGGGGGAAGTCTTTTAGGACAGAGATGAGAAAAACCTTTTTCATACAGAGAGTGGTGAATCTGTGGAATTATCTACCACAGAAGGTAGTTGAGGCCAGTTCGTTGGCTATATTTAAGAGGGAGTTAGATGTGGCCAAGTGGCTAAATGGATCAGGGGGTATGGAGAGAAGGCAGGTACAGGATACTGAGTTGGATGATCAGCCATGATCATATTGAAAGGCGGTGCAGGCTCGAAGGGCCGAATGGCCTGCTCCTGCACCTATTTTCTATGCTTCCATGTTTCTAAGTCCGGCCACCCCGGGAATTAACCCTGTGAACCTACGCTGCACTCCCTCAATAGCAAAAATGTCCTACCTCAAATTTGGAGACCAAAATTGCACACAATACTCCGGGTGTGGTCCCAGAGGACCGGCCTCTTCCGCCCTCCGAGGCAGAGAATCCCGCAGACTAACAACTCTCTGGGTTGAAAAAATTCTCCTCATCTCCGTTCTAAATGGCCGACCCCTTATTCTTAAACTGTGTGTGCCCCCTGGCTCTAGACTCCCCCAGCAGCGGGAACATGTTTCCTGCCTCTAGCGTGTCAAATTCCTTAATAATCTTACATGTTTCAATTAGATCCCCTCTCATCCTTCTAAACTCCAGAGTATACAGCCCAGCCGCTCCATTCTTAATCCGAAACATTATGGAGGGCAATGTATAGACCTCCTCTCCTAGACCCCTCTACAGTAGAAGACTCCCAGTCTACCTGCGATTTCACTTTCAGAGAACTACGTGTGGAAAAGGTGCCCCTCAGGTTCCTATTAAGTCTCCCCCCCCCCCCCCCCCCCCCCCCCCCCACCCCCATAACCCGCTCTCTCACCTGAAACGCGTGCCCTCCGATTGCTAGAGAGCTAGATGTCTAGTTAGCGGTAGTAGTTAGGTAGCTAGATAGCTGGCGAGATAAATAGATATCTAGATATATCCTTCCTTTCCCTCTCCCGTCGGTCAGACAGCACAAAGGCTTGAAATCACGTACCACGAGATCCAGGAATAGCTCTTTTCTCGCTATTATCAGACCAATAACGGACCTCATAAACTGTAACTGTAAATCCGATCTTTGCGTTCATTGCACTTGTTTAATCCGCACGTTGGCTATAAATTGTATCACACTGTATCTGAATTGTCGTATTTTCATCTTTGCACTACTTGTTGTAATCTGTGTGGCTTGATTATGTTCATACATGGTATGATGAAACTTGATAGCGCTCTTGGTTGACGTGACAACGAGTAAAGGAAAATCAATAGCGAAACCAATGAATACTTCAATTGTTATGAGCGCCATAACTCGCAAGATTAAATATATATGCTGAATACATTCGACGCTGCGATGGCCACGCATCGGTCGGGGCGGATATGAACGTGTGGACGGGTGTGAATGGAGGCGCGGATGTGTTCCTGAACAAGGGCAATATATGGCTATGGACCATCTATAAAACAGACGGCCATGAGCCGGTGGTCTGGTCCATGTTGAGGTTGTGCGGCTAACCTAGATGAATACGCGATTGATGTCACAGACTTCATCAGCAAGTGTAACGAGGACAGTGTAACAAAGTATACAACAGAATGTTCCATATTGGAAAACACGGATAAACGCGGATGTCCACTCTAGGTGAAGTCCAAGTCTGCAACGTTGAAGTCAAAAGATCCTGAGCGGTACAAGAAATCTAACCACGACCGCTGCAGAGCCATTACGGATGCCAACATTGAATGTGGAGCAAGCAGCATTCTCGAGAGAACGAGGGGAATATCAGTAGCAAGAGTTGCCCGCTAAAGAAATAGCTTCAAAGCGAAGACAGGCGGTATTAATGGCAACGACTGGCCCTCCTTCTTGATATAAATGGTTTAAGCGCACCTTTACCCCTTCGCTTCTCAATTATTATGTCCCCACCTGCTTTAAGAAGACTGCTTTAATCCCCATGCTGCAGAAAACTATGCTACATTCATTAGTTGCTGTCGCCCAATGAGACTACCGTCGCAGCAGATGCAGAGAAGACGCCACCTCCCTGGCCCTAAACACATCTTTGTAACATCTCGACAACAAAGATTCCGGCGTCACGGCTATTGCTCAGCCTTCAATACTGCAGTGCCATCCAAACCCATCTACATCTCCTGGACCCAGTAGGAAGCAATTCCCCCCCCCCCCCCCCCCCCCCCCCCCCCCCCCCCCCCACACACACACACACACACACCCCGCCCCATCACTGACACTGTTTCCTCGACATTCCGACCCACGGACCATGATCAGTGAGGATAGGTGACAACAACTCCTCCACGATAATTATCAATAGAGTCGACTCATAAGTATGCGATCTCAGTCCCCTATTATGCTCACTTATACCCACGACTTACGGCCAAATAGGTTTATACCTCATTATCTCATTCGTTCATACCCCATCTATCAATATGGATGATACGATGGACAATAGCGAGAAGGACACAGAAACGCACGAACACGGTATTCAATAGCAACAGTTGTTCTGAAACGAAGTCTTTAGTCACAACGTCATAAGTGATAGGAGCAGAATGAGGCCATTCGGCCCACCAAGTCTGCTCCGCCCTTCAATCATGGCTGATCGATCTCCCGCTCGTAACCTCAATCTCCTGCCTTCTCCCCATAAACCCTGACACCCGGACGAGTTATTGATCTCAGAAGCATGCCCCAACCACCATCAATGGAGCCGAGGTGGAGTTGATGGAGATCTTCAATGTTATTTGACCTGAAATGTTTAACGGTTAAGCTTGGACCACCCATGTTAAAGCTAAATCCAAAAGACACACTGCTGACACTAGGTCCTGAGGAGACGAAAGGAAAAGGGCGTGTTTAATTTTAGCTTAGTTTCGAGATACAGCGAGGATTCCGATCCTTCGCCTCACCGAGTCCGCCTGACCAGCGATCGCCGCATATTAACAGTATCCTACTTACTGGGTATAATTGACACTTATACCGAGCCAATTAACCTACAAACCATTGTGTGGAAGGAAACCTATGCAGATCTTGGGGAGAACGTAAGAACTCCATAAAGATAAGCACTCGCAGCCAGGATCGACCCTGGGTATCTGGCGCTGTAAGCGCTGTATGACAACAACTCTATCGCAGCGCCACCATGCCGCCCATAACTATTGTCTCCTCAGACTATTACAAATGTCTGCTAATACACATGGACAACATACTGGCACGTTCCATCACTGTTTGGTTTGGGAATTCGAAGAATTGCAGAGTTGACTATGTATCCCAGTCCATCAGACAAACTGGATATTTCATCAATCATTCAATCTACACTACGCTGCTTCGGATAAGCAGCCAATAAAATGAAATGCCTGTCCCATTCTGGTCATTCCATATACTCGAGGACCTTCCGTGATCGACGTTGATCAATGATCGACGTTGATCATTGATCCCTCTACACTGGTGACACGTTATACCACGCTCGCATCCACTTCCTGCACACAATGGGTGTTTTCACTGAATCCAAGTAACCTGCAAAGCCATATGTCTTCGGGAGGAGGGAAGAAACAGAAGCAATTGTAGGAAACTCCCAGGGAGGCAAGCAGTTGGTGCAAACAGATAGCACCTTAGGTCCGGATCAAAGCCGGAGTTTTGGCGCTGTGATTCAGTAGCTCTGCGCCCTGCGCCAGTGTGCCGACCTTGTGTATCTCGTGTAAGTCTCACATCACTACCCTCAATATGTTTTTAATGGGGAAAGGAAGGCGGATTCAGTAACCACCGCTCTCACACTCCGTGCCTTCTTCACAATGTACTGTAATTAAATCTCAAATATTCGATAAAGTATGGGCGAAACACCTTTTCTAGCATAGAGTATAGAGGTTGAGAGGACGTGTTGCAATTGTGAACGACGTTGGTGAGACTGCATATAGAAAGTTGTGTTCCGTTCTGGGCACCACGTTGTAAAAAATATATATTGTCAAGCTTGAAAGGTTTGAGAAAAGATTTAACAGGATATTTCCAGGACCAGAGGGTGTGAGCTATAGGGAGAGGTTAAGTACGCTGCATCTCTATTCCTTGGAGCGCAGGAGGGTGAGGGGTGATATTCTAGAGTTGTACAAATTCATGAGAGGACAAGAATGGGCAGATTCACACTCTTTCCCAGATTAGGAACATCGAGGATCAGCGGACATAGGTTCAATGTTAAGGGTCAAATATTTAATTGGAACCTGAGGAGTAATCTTTTCACACTAAGTGTGGTGGGTGGATGGAACACGCTGTTAGATGAAGTAGTTGAGGCTGGGAATATACCAACGTTTAAGAAACAGTTAAACAGATACATAGATAGGTATGGTTTGGAGGGATATGGAACAAGCGCAGGCAGGTGGGACTAGTTTAGCTGGGGCATGTTGGCTGGTTTGGGCATGTTGGGTCGAAGGGCCTGTTTCCACACTCTAAAACTCTATGACTAAAAATATGACTCTAAAAGTGTCAATAATTGGGGGTATATAGAGAATGTATTAAAGGATTGAAAAGGAAAAGGAAATAAATTGACACATCAAGTGGCATCTCATGGGAACTCGATGGCGGAGAAGGCAAAGAGAAGGGAAGCCTATCACGTGTAAACAACACTGAGATGTGTACTTGAAGAACTGTCACGCGCAGGGCCACGGACCAGTCCAAAGGGGTATCCAATGCATAAGCTGGATTCACATTTTTGACTATTTGTGTACAATGGGCCAAGCGGCCTCCTTTGGTGTTGAAACCGTTCATTGACTCCAACTTTCTGCCAATCGACCTCTATTGCCGAACATCAATGGCACTGTTGTCCTTGATATGCATCCCACCCTCATTTGTCCTTAACTAACGAGTGTGGGTTAACGCCGTTTTAATCACACGCTGAATGGTTTGTCTATCTTCCGACAATTCGCGGTGAGTGGATGGATCCTGACACTCGGCCAGCCACACGGTGAGCAGCGCATGTCTGACATTAACCGGATTCAGATGGAATAGACTGGCGTAAGCCTGCGGGCCCTCTAGTGGACAGGCAGTGGAATAACAGGGCTGATGAACTCAACCCTGTTTCAGAGATGAACTCACTCTGAAGAAGGGTCTCGACCCGAAACGTCGCCTATCTCCTTCGCTCCTTAGATGCTGCTGCACCCGCTGAGTTTCTCCAGCTTTTTGTGTAACCCTCGATTCTCCAGCATCTGCAGTTTCTTCGTTAACAGTTCCTCACTCGATTCGTACTCGATTTCCAGAAGGTCGTTCCAGAAACTGTGGTTCGATTTTGCTACACGGCCCCTGCATTGGAGCTCGCAAATATAAGTGAAGTTATATGCAGCGATTCGTACGTGAAACGTAGAATCGTTTATAGAATTATCAATAGAGTGCTACAGCAAGGAAACAGACGATTCGGCCCAACTTGCCCACACCGTCCAACATATCCCAGCTACATCAGTCCCACGTGCCAGCGTTTGACCATATCCTTCAAACCTGTTCTGTCCATGTAGCTGTCTATATATTTCTTAAATGTTCGGATACTCTCACCCTCAACTACTTCCTAGAAATATGGAAACATAGAAAATAGGTGCAGGAGGAGGCCAATGGGCCCTTCGAGCTAGCACAGCCATTCATTGGATAGTAAATCTTCGGCATCACTGACTAGCAGGTTCGGTAGCTATGTCAGAAACCAACAGGTAAAGTTTGCGGACACCAAACTAATTCAGTATGAATTACAATGGGCGGGAATGAGCTGCCTTGAAGAAAGTTCTGCTCAGCACAATCCACATACGGGGACCTCAGCATCTCAGCGTTTGTCCGGATTCGGAGCCGTTCCTTTCAGTTTCCTGCTCGTTTGCTGTGTACACAATATTTGGGATGGGGTTGATGTGAATAAATTTCAGAGCCCAAATAGCAGTCTGTCGACCATTGATGCAATGTTTGAGGCAGCGACTGTTGTCGATCCCTCGATGGTAGGGATGTCAGTACCTGTGATGTACTGGGTAGTGTTAATCACATGTTGCAGTCTCCTTCGCTCCTGCATTCAGGTTGCCGACGCAGGTCGTGGTGCAACCAGACAACATGTTCTCTACTGTACACCTGTGGAAGTTCAAGATAATACTCGACGACATACCGAATGTCCGCAATCTTTTCAGGGAGTAGAGGTGTCATAATTGCATCAATGTTCTGGGTCCAGGAAAGATCTTCAGAGACTTCCACTCAGAGGAATTTGCAGTTTTTCCCTTTCTCCACCATCGTCCAGTTCATCTAGAGAGGTTTGTGGGAGCTCATTCTTCCTTCTCCGAAGTACAGAAGTAGATCATTGGTCTTACTGGCTTTGACAGCATGGTTGTTGTGCTGGAACCGTGGACATTCTAGATGGTGTAGCCCAGAATGTTGATGCCCACTGTTAGACAGGGGATTTGCTGATTTTAGTTTCCAGTGCATTCCTGAAGTACCAGTGATTGAAAGCACCGCTGATGATGAACAGCGCATCAGGGTTTGCTGCTTACAGAGAGTACACGACGGAGTATAAATTGTCCAGGGACACATTGGCGTTGACTTTGGGTACCTTGTAGACCACCGACACGATGGTAGAGGTGAATTATTCGGTAGGTTAAAGGGGCGTTACTAAGTGAATTGCTTTTCCAGGTGGTCCCCCGAACTATACAAATCATATTTGAGACCAAACGTGGATTACAATACGCAATTCTGGTATACGAGCGATTGGAAGGAATACATGAAATTCAAAATGGCGCAGGACAGAATCATAAAACTGATACATTTCAACGAGTATATGGATATAGGTGGTTGGAAGGCTATTGGGCAATCGTGGGCAAGTTGGGCTAGATTGGTTGGACATTTTGCGTGACGAGTACTGCTGGTTCCGAAATATCGTTGTTGGTGATTGTCAGGAAAGAATCCGTGAAACGATATGAAAATCTGTCTCTATAAGTACTACCCCAGGTTATGCCACACCGTCATTACTACTCCACAGTGTATCTCCATCAGTACTGCCCCACAGTGTGTCATTCCATCAGATCTACCTCACAGGTTATCACTACATCAGCGCTATCCCACAGTGTGTCACTCCATCAGTACCACAGCGAAGTATCTCACCCCATCATGATTATCCTAATGTGTGTCATTCCTAGTGCTACCATACATTTTATCACTTCATTAGTACTACTCCACACTAGTGACACTGCATGAGTACCGCCTCACAATGTGTCACTCCATCAGACATTCACCATAGCGTGTCACTCCATCAGACATTCACCATAGCGTGTCACTCCATCTGTACTACCACACAGTGTGTTCCTTCATTAATTCTCCCCCTCAGTGTGCCACTCCACCAGTACTTCCCCACAGTGTGTCATTCTATCTATACTACCACACAGTGTACTACTCCATCAGTACTACCCCACCCCATGTGACATTCGAAAAATACTACATCTGAGTGTCACTCCATCAGTACTTCACCAAAGTGTGCCACTTCATCAGCACTACCCCACTGTTTTTGTGATTTCATCAGAACTACCCGTCAGTGTGTCACTCCATCAGAACTAGCTCATGTTACCACTCCGGCAGTGCTACCCTACAGTGTGTCACTTCATCAGTACCACGCCGAAGATTGTCACTCTATCATGAGTACACAACAGTGTACCACTCCATCAGTGCTGCCATGCATTTGATCAGTTCATCAGTACTACTCCGCAGTTTGTCACTCCATCAGCACTACCCCACAGTTTATCACTCCATCAGTACTACCCCGCTGTGTGCCAGTACCAGTCCGACCCCATAGTGTGTCACACCATCAGTACTACCCCGACGTTTGTCTGTCCATCAGGACTACTCCGCAGTGTGTCACTCCGTCAGTGCTACCACAAATTCTGTCCGTCCATCAGTGAGGCTCCCCAGTATGTCACCCCATCTGTACTTCCCCACATTGTGTCAGTCCATCAGTAATAACCCGACGTTTGTCACTCCATCAGTACTATCCTACAGTGTGCCACTCCATCAGCCGTGTCACACAGTGACAGTCCATCAGTACTATGCCACAGTGTCACCCCGTCAGTCCTATCCCACAGAATGCCACTACATCAGTACTTACACACAGTGCATCACTCTATCAGTACTACCCACAGTGTATCACTCCATCTGTACTACTCCACAGAGTGACACTCCATCAATACTACTCCACAATGTATTAGTACATCAGTGCTAGCGCAGTGTGTCAATCCTTACTTACCACCACACAGTGCGTCAGTCCATCAGTATTAGCACAGTGTGTCACTCCATCACTACCGCCACAGTGTCACTCCATCAGTACCACCACAGTGTGTCACTCCATTAGTAACACTACAGTGCGTGCATCCATCAGTATCACCACAGTGTGTCACTCCATCGGTATCAACACAGTGCGACAATCCATCAGTACCACCACAGTGTGGCCCTCCATCACTACCACCACAGTGTCACTCCAACAGTATTTCTCCACATTATGTCACTCCATTAGTACCACTACAGTGCGACAATTCATCAATATCACCACAGTGTGTCACTCCATCAATACCACCAGAGTGTGCCCCTCCATCAGTACCACCACAATGTGTCCCTGCATCAGTACCAGCATAGTGTGCCCCTCCATCAGTACCAGCAAACAGTGTGTGACTCCATCAATACCCCCACAGTGTGTCACTCCATCAGTACCGCCGCAGTATGTCATTCCATCAGTACCACCACAACGTGACACTCCATCAGCACTATCCAACTGTTTTTGTGACTTCATCAGTACTATCCCTCAGTGTGTCACTCCACCAGATCTACTTCACATGTTACCACTTCATCAGTGCTACCCCACAGCGTTTCACTCGATCAGCACCTCTCCGAGGTTTGTCACTCCATCAGGACTACCCTACAGAGTGTCACTCCATCAGTACTTCCCCACAGTTTAAAGCAATGTTACAAAATTTTGAGATTCAAAAAATCAAGTCTGCAATTTATTCCATCAGATAAAGCATAAAAATAAGTTTAATTTGACACCTAATTCATAGAAACATAGAAACTTAGAAACTAGGCGAAGGAGTAGGCCATTCGGCCCTTCGAGCCTGCACCGCCATTCAATATGATCATGGCTGCTCATCCAACTCAGTATCCCGCATCTGCCTTCTCTCCATATCCTCTGATCCCCTTCGCTACAAGGGCTACATCTGACTCCCTCTTAAATATTGCCAATGAACTGGCCTCAACTACCCTCTGTGGCAGAGAGTTCCAGAGACTCACCACTCTCTGTGTGAAAAAAGTCCTTCTCATTTCGGTCTTAAAGGATTTTCCCCTCATCCTTAAGCTGTGACCCCTTGTCCTGGACCTCCCCAACATCGGGAACAATCTTCCTGCATCTGGCCTTCCCAACCTCTGAAGAATGTTGTAAGTTTCTATAAGATCCCCTCTGAATCTCCTAAATTCTAGAGAGTATAAACCGAGTCTATCCAGTCTTTCTTCATAAGACAGTCCTGACATCCCATGAATCAGTCTGGTGAGCCTTCTCTGCATTCCCTCTATGGCAATAATGTCCTTCCTCAGATTTGGAGACCAGAACTGTACGCAATACTCCAGGTGTGGTCTCACTAAGACCCAAAACAACTGAAGTAGAACCTCCCTGCTCCTATACTCAAATCCTTTTGCTATGAAAGCTAACATACCATGCGCTTTCTTCACTGCCTGCTGCACCTGCATGCCTACTTTCAATGACTGGTGTACCATGACACTTTCATATCTTCAGCATTAAAAAAGTTATGGCCATTTCCATACTCAGAAATTTGCATTTTGCTCCCCATTGCCTTTCCATTGACTTAACACAAAAGCTGTGAGTCAAAAGCCCATAACTTTCTTAAATTTTCAGTTATTATAGATTGAGGCATTCTGAAACAAATATGAAACAATAGTACTTGAGTGACCTGAAATTAAAGCATATAATTAGTTAGTTACCGAATTGTAGCTAATTACAAAATTCAATTACTAGAACTAAACATCTATCCATTTCTTAAGAAAAGATAAACTTTTTTAAATTGCCTGTGACCAAATAACATTCACACAATAATTCACAATATAACATGATTTTTAAATCTCTTTTTAATGAATTTATAAGCCAACTGGAAGGAATTTAGTGTTTAATTCCCGTAAATTAATGGCCATTTAAATCAACGCGAGTGGGTTTTAGTGGAATGCGGTGGATTACAACGTTGCGGTTTGCGGTGAAGTCGGCAGGGAAAATATTGCTGGTTCATACATTTTTCGTGTCGTTTTACCTCCCCGCTCGACTCCATTCAAGGACCCAATCAGTCTTTCCAGGTGCAACAGAGGTGTACCTGCATCTCCTCGAACCTCATCTATTGCATCCACTGGTCTAGATCTCAGCTGATCTACATCAGTGAGACCAAGCGTAGGCTTGGTGATCGTTTCGCCCAACACCTCCGCCTCCCGAAAGTTCGGGCTTCACTCACCCAGACCTGCAACGGACCCGCATTACCAATCTGATCTCAACGTGGCTCAGCACTTCAGCTGCCCCTCCCATTCAGAATCCGACCTTTCAGTCCTGGGCCTCCTCCATTGCCAGAGTGAGCACCACCGGAAACTGGAGGAGCAGCACCTCATATTCCGCTTAGGCAGTCTGCATCACAGTGGCCTGATCATTGACTTCTCCAATTTCCAGTAGCCCTTACTGTCTCCTCCCCTTCTCAGCTTTCTCTCAGTCCTCTGGCTCCTCATCTTCCTTTCTTCTTCCTGCCCACCCTACCCTGCATCTGGGTGGGTGGGCGGGAAGAAGAAAGGGTCTCGACCCGAAACGTCGCCTGTTACTTCGCTCCATAAATGCTGCCTCACCCGCTGAGTTTCTGCATCATTTTTGTCTACCTTCGATTTTCCAACATCTGCAGTTCATTCTTAAACATTTCATCTACTCCACTGCGAAATCTCCTCAAGGTATGCCTACATTGAAGAAGTTCTCCACCTCACTCTGAAGACAGTTCTCCACCTCCCTCCGGACAATCACTGCCCCTGCTCTGTGATTCCCCCTTCCCTCCAACTCTACGACCACCTCCTAACCCAGACCCGTTACCACAGCCACTTTGCTTTCTCGGGACTTGCCTGCACCTCCATCTTGTACCTCATGGTTTCCAGCTCCAGTTCCCTACCTCCCAGTTTAGACCCAACCCGGACTATAGCTATCGACTGGTTATCTGTCGCCATACATGACAGTTCTCCTTCCATGTCGTGCGATTTACTCTGGCTGTGATGCGCTGGCACCGGCAAGACCTCGCTTGGACTCTCCAGAAACTTCGGGCCTCACACAACCAGACCTGCAACGGACTCCAACTCTACTTCATCCTACAACAGATCTACGCCTTCAACAAACGATTCCTGCCCCACCTGAACTCTACCAAGGACCTTAAACCCGCCCGCCTAGAGGCCGCTCCTGCTACCGACACTCCGCGTCTCGACCGCCTGCAGTCCCCGTGGCCCAGCACTGACCCGCGCTGCCTGCCCGAGTGCGATGACTCTATCTTGGCCACGAGGAGCAGCTCCAGCACTTACCAGGACGTCGCCTTCGCCAACCTCCACGTCGAAGCTGCCGTCGGCCTTCACCTGCCTACCGATGACGCCGAGCCTCGCTACTTCACCGGTAACTCTGACTATCATCCCCTCCGTGATTCCTCCAACTATCGCCACAATAACGCGACCGCTGAACCTCGCCAGCCCCCGGGACAGCCTAACTTTACCGCCCCACTCGGGCCTACCCACCTCGCCGCTGGACCGGGCCCATCGAACACCACCGCCACACCGGGAGACACCGAACATGGAAGCTGTAACAGGGCCTACTCACCCTGCCGCCCGACCGGACCCGTTGTACCTCGCCGCCCCGGACCATCCGCCCACCGGGACCTCCCACCATTTGCCTGTTGACCCGGACTCTACTCCCCATGGACTACCACCATCGACTCCAACGACCCTCGCCACCCCACCGCCCTCCAGCAGCCCGCAGCCGTTGCCTTACCTGCAGCTTGTACTCAGCACCGGGCCTGAAGCTTCCACGCTGCAGACTTGCACTACCTTGGGTTTGACTGCGCTGGGTCCTAGTGCTAGTCCCCTAACCCTGGTAACTACAGTGGCTGTTCCACTGGGTCTTCCCCATCCCTCCCAAACCATGTGCCCCTTGCTCTTCCCCACCCACACTACAGTCTTCATGCCCCCCTCCTTGACCACCCACCATCCCCCACCAGACAACGCCTCGGCCTCAGTCCACTCACCTGCCTTCTTCCGGCCCCAACCCCCATCCCTGCCGTGTGTTCACCATTCTCCCTGACCCCCTTTCTCTGATACCGAACGGTCTGTCCCCAGCAGAGGCCTTACCTTTGACCCCTCCGTCCCCACCTCAATGAATACCGTGCACACCACGACTGGGAGCTCTTCTACCATCGCCTCCGCCTCACACCGGTCTTCCATGGGAATTAGTCTTCGCCCGCCATTGCTGATCCCTTCCGCCGTTTCCAATGGGCCCGCTCCTCATAGACACCCCTCATGGCCATCTTCCGGCTTTAGAACTTTTTATTCCAAACTGCCGGTGGGACATCAACTGCCTCAACTTCTCCACTCCCCATGTCTCATAGTAAACTCTCCCCCCCTGAACGTACAGCCATCGACTCACTCCACAACAACCCAGACTGGGTGATCAAACCCACCGACAAGGGAGGTGCTGTGGTGGTCTGGCGCGTTCATCAGTACAAAGCTGAGCCCTCGTGCCCACTCTCAGAGACCTCCTCCTACTTATCCTTGGACCCATGAGCCCACAGACGAGCACCTGGCTACCATCTCTATCACCATCACTGACCTCATCAACTCCGGCTCTCTGCCCTCCCAAGCCTCCAACCTCGTCATTTCCCAGTCCCGCACAGCCCAATTTTACCTTCTCCCCAAAATCCACAAATCTGAATGTACTGGCAGACCCTTCTCTTTGCCTATTCGTGCCCCACCGAACTTATTTCCACATCCCTCAACTCCATCCTACCTTCCCCCCCACTTCCCCCCCATGGTTAAATCCTCCCCTACCTATGTTCAAGACATCTCAGACACTTTCCGTCAGCTCTGGACATTCCGTTCTCTAGGCCACCATCCCCACATCTACACCATGGACGTCCAGTCACTCCATTCCCCACCAGGAGTGTCTCAAAGCCCTCCGGTTCTTCCTCGACCGGTGAACCAACCAATCCCCGTCTACAGATACTCTCCTCCGCCTAGCTGATCTGGTCCTTACCCTTAATAACTTTTCGTTTGACGCCTCCCATTTCCTCCAAATACAAGGCGTCGCTATGGGCACGCGCATGGGCCCCAACTATGCCTGCCTCTTTGTAGGGTACGTCAAACAATCCTTGTTCGGGACGAATCCGGGGCCCCATCCCCGACCTCTACCCTCCGCCACATCGATGATTGCATTGGTGCTGCCTCCTGCACCCACACACAAATCACCAACGTCATCAACTTCACCACTAACTTCCATCCGGCACTCAAATACACCTGGACCATTTCCGACACATTCCCTACCATTTCTTCACCTCACTAGCTCAATAGCAGGTGATGGACTCCTCCATCGCCAGAGTGAGCTCACCGGAAAATGGAGGAGCAGCACCTCGTACTCCGCTTGGGCAGTTTGCACCCTAGCTGCATGAACATTGACTTCTCCAATTTCCGCTAGCCCTTGTCCCCTTGTGTCTCCTCGCTTTCTTTAGCTCCCCTCAGCCCTTTGGCTCCTTCTCTTGCAGCCTTTCTCCTTTCTTCTCCCCCCCACCCTACATCAGTCTGAGGCAGGGTTTCGGCCATTATCAGCAGAACCTTCTCTAGATCCGCAGATCAGGCTTTCTGGTTCATCAACAGGAGGCCCACAAACAAGGATGAAACCCTTCAGTTGGTACGTTTATGGAGGCCTTGTAAGGCTAGGATATATATGACGGAAAATTTGGATCTTCCCATCTGTGTATGAAGTGACCACCACTTGTCCAAGGAAACAGAATGGCAACAATGTAGTTTGATAGGGAGATTTGTAAAAGCAGGGAGTGTATTAAACCGTACATAGAATATAAGATCAGGAAGCCATGAATTCAATTACGCATACAAATCTGCAGGCCATTTTGTCGGCGCCGGCTGTTTAAACGTATCTCATATTTCATCCGCAAAAAAAGGGTTGACCCTGTGCGCTCTTTACACTGTTGTGCCTTTACGATTTACAGTGGCCAATTTCATTCCATCCTCCGCATATCTGGGACATGGAGGCAAAGCCGAAGCAGCCAGCGAAGCAAAGTAAAAGGCTGCATAAAACGCCGACAAGGGTGAGCAATGGAGAGAAAACAGATAAGGAGAAAGGTTGACGAGTGGAACGTAAACCGCAGCGAGGGATGTGGTGGAAGGGGAAGTTCGGGGAGGGAGTAGTGCGGATAGGAAATGTAAGTGAGGAACTCGGGGAAAGAGATGAATACACGGAAGAGGGGGAAGTAGCAGGGTGACAAGCAGAGGAAAAATATTTGCGCACTATTGTGGGGAAGGGGTAAGACAGGTGTAGGGGATATCACATGAGCGGGCCATGTCGACTTTCCATGGCGCATAGAGGGCACGTTCTTAACGAAATGTGATTAAAGCGACGCCACTGCGGTTGAAAAAAGGCCTCGCATGGAGGGATTCAATGGTCTGGGTTAAGCAGAGCGGGAACGGGGGGAGTTGAATCTCCGCGAGCCAGGTCGACAACAGGATGTCACGTTCCAACATTGTAAAACAAAGTCACATTTTAAAATATTGCGTGGAATCGCAGACTACGCAAACGCCAGATTTGCAGGTGGACTTAGGACGCCACCTGAAATGTGACTGCTGTCTGCGAGTGCAGGCGGGGCATGTGCGTTTTGAACCAGAGAAGAACCAGGAGTGAGAGTTCTGTTTGAAGTTCACTAAACGATGCTGGCCGTAGCGAAACTGGAGACGTGAGGAGAAACGTATCGCCTTAGCATAGGTTGCCATTATCGGAGCACATGCGCTTCAGATGAAAGATAAGTGGGTTATGATCCTGAGTTATGCCTCCTAGTATTAGTCACAGATTAAGAACGCATTGGTTGAGTTGGTGATGGATGCAGCCACTGTCAGCGCTTGAAAAACACATTTAGATGAACCTATGAAATTTAATGACGAGAATGGCTACCATCCGAGTGATGGGACAACTGAGGAATGCCTTTAGGTACATAATAAATGCGAAGACACCTAACAATAATAATAATAATAATAATAATAATAATAATAATAATAATAATAATAATAATAATAATAATAATAATAATAATAATACATTTTATTTATAGGGCACCTTTCAGGACTCGCAATGACACCTTACAGTTAAAACAAGCATGAAACATAATACATGGCTTTGCTGATATCCTACGCGTGAATCCGGGAAGTAAGCGGTGATTCTTTATTTAGCACGCCGACGAGAAAACATTGCTTTACTTCTCATGCAAATGTTTCAAAGGTTTCTAAGCTATTTTATTGTCACCCTGACAGCGTTTTGATCTATGGATGAAGGGCGAACGAAATTTAGCATTGTAATGGCGGCCTGGACATCGTGTGCATATGAGCGAAGTACTTTATATGTACACCTATATAGATACATATATGTGTGTGTGTGTGTGTGTGTGTGTGTGTGTGTGTGTGTGTGTGTGTGTGTGTGTGTGAAGGAGAGAGGGAGCGCGTGTTGGTGTGTGAATATGTATGCAATGTCGGTTGGGACAATCCCCCCATGTTTTGTGAAACATGGACTGCCTGCAGTCCGTCCTTTCACCATGTTTATTTTTTTGATTGTTAGTCCTGTTAGATCAAAATGTTTGTTGTATGTCTTCTTTTATGTGGTGGGTGGGGGTAGTTGGAAACTTATTTCTGCGGTTTTAATCCGAATCGCATCTTCGTCCTCTCCGTGTGGCCTATCATCGGAGTGGAGCGGCATTTCCTGCCAGGAGCGGCCGGGCAAGCTTCGGCGGCGGCACAGCGCTGGGACACCATCATGGAGCGGGCGATGCCTCACGGGGTCGCCGTGCGGTAAGCTCCGGAGTGCTGTGACCGCCGACTCCAACGTCGAGGAGCTGTGGCTGAGGGCGTCCAGCCGCGGGCGGCGTTGGGTTTAAAAACCCGCGGAGCCTGGGATCCGATCGCCATCGGAGCTCCGTCAGCGCGGCCTCTTCATGTCTCGGGGAGGGAGCGGCCGCTCCAGACATTTCCAAGCCGCTGAGTACTTTTCACCCGACTCCGTTGATCTATCTGCCCGGCAGGTGGGCCTATAACATCGGGCCGCCGTTGCGGCGACTGGCTGCGGAGGCCTCATAGAAACATAGAGACATAGAAACATAGAATATAGGTGCAGGAGGAGGCCATTCGGCCCTTCGAGCCAGCACCACCATTCATTATGATCTTGGCTGATCGTCCCCAATCATTAACCGGTGCCTGCCTTCTCCCCATATCCATTGACTCCACTAGCCCCTAGAGCTCTATCTAACTCTCTCCTAAATCCATCCAGTGACTTGGCCTCCACTGCCCTCTGTGACAGAGAATTCCATAAATTCACAACTCTCTGGGTGAAAAAGGTTTTTCTCAGCTCAGTCTTAAATTACCATCCCCTCCCCCCCCCCCCTTTTATTCTAAGTGTGGCCCCTGGTTCTGGACTAGCCCAACATTGGTATTTTTTTTCCTGCATCTAGCTTGTCCAGTCCTTTTATAATTTTATATGTTTCTACAAGATACCCCCTCATCCTTCTCAACTCCAGTGAATACAAGCCTAGTCTTTTCAATCTTTCCTCATATGACAGTCCCCCCATCCCAGGGATCAATCTCGTGAACCTACGCTGCACTGCCTCAATCACAAGGATGTCCTTCCTCAAATTAGGAGACCAAAACTGTATGTAATACTCCAGATGTGGTCTTACTAGTGCCCTATACAACTGTGGAACAACCTCTCTACTCCTATACTGAAATCCTCTTGTTGTGAAGGCCAACATTGCATTAGCCTTCTTCACCACCTGCTGTACCTGCACGCCAACTTTCAGTGACTGGTGTACAAGGACACCCAGGTCTCGCAGCACCTCCCCATTACCCAACCTAACCCCATTTAGATAATAATCTGCCTCCTTATTTTTGCCCCCAAAGTGGATAGCCTCACATTTATCTATATTATTCACATCTTCCACGCATCTGCCCACTCACTCAATCTGTCCAGGTCACCCTACAACCTCGTAACATCCTCTTCACAGCTCACACTGCCACCCAGTTTTGTGTCATCCGCAAACTTGCCAGTGTTGCTCCTAATTTCCCTCTTCCAAATCATTAATATATATGGTAAACAGTTGCGGCCCCAACACCGAGCCTTGCGGCACACCACTCGCCACTGCCTGCCATTCTGAAAAAAAAGGACCCGTTCAATATCCTGCTCTTTGCTTCCGGTCTGCCAACCAATTTTCTACCCATGTCAACACCCTACCACCAATACCATGTGCTCTAATGTTAATCACCAGTCTCCCGTGCGGGACCTTATCAAAGGCTTTCTGAAAGTCTACAAACACTATATCCACTGGCCCGCCCTTCATCCATTTTACTTATCACATCCTCAAAAAAATCCAGATGATTGGTCAAGCATGATTTCCCTTTCATAAATCCATGTTGACTTGGACTAATCCTTTTACTGCTATCCAAATACCCCATTATTACCTCTTTAATAATTGACTCCAGCATCTTTCCCACCACCGAAGTCAGGCTAACTGGTCTGTAATTCCCCGTTTTCTCTCTCGTTCCTTTCTTGAAAAGTGGGATAACATTAGCTATCCTCCAATCCACAGGAGCTGATCCTGAATCTATTGAACATTGGAAAATGATCAGCAATGTGTCTGCTATTTCTAGAGCCACCTCCCTGAGGACCCTGGGATGCAGACCATCAGGTCCAGGGGATTTATCATCTTTCAGTCCCATTAACCTACCTAATACTATTTCTCGCCTAATGACATTTTTTTTCAGTTGCCCTACCCTCTTAGATCCTCTGTCCTCCAGTACATCTGGGAGATTGTTTGTGTCTTCCTCAGTAAAGACAGATCCGAAGTACATATTCAACTCTTCTGCCATTTCCTTGTTGCCCATAATAATTTCACCCGTGTCTGCCTTCAAGGGACCCACATTTGACTTTGCTACTCTTTTTCCCTTAACATATCTAAATAAGCTTTTACTGTCCTTCTTTATATTCTACAATTATTTTTCAGCTGACGAATTCTACGAATTCTACAATTTCTACAATTCTACTGCTCTTTGATACTTCGTCAGCTGAAACACATTTGTAGACGTTGAAATTGTGTTGAACCACCTGCTGTTATCTTTGCTCTTCACAGTAGAAAAGGGTTAACACAAGGGACTACAGATGCTGGTTTTAAAAAAAGCGACACAATGTGCTGGACACCATGTGCGACACAAGGAGTCGGGCAGCATGTCTAGAGCACACAGTTGCGGGATTAAACTATCTCCAGCACATCTCTTTTCAGTACAAAAATCTCGAGTTGGGAGATTGTGACAAAAGGTTATCAAAGAGAATGTCTGCTACTCTAGACAAATAAAGACGTTTGTGCCATCGGGCGTCGGCCTCTGAGTGGTCTGTAACAAATCACACCATTTGGGAGCTCTTCCAGAAAAGGTTCCTGCTGCTCCATGTGTCCAACATCGGTGTGAATGGGACAAAGAGTTGCATCGCATCGTTGTGATACTCTGGCAGCCTAGGCCTGCTCGAACTCGCCGTTGCTCACCATTTTAACTCCCCTTACCTTTCACATACTGACCTTTCTGTCCTGGGGGTTTATCATTGCCAGTGTAAGTTCACACGCAAACTGGAGGAACAATACCTTAGAATCCGCTTGGGTAGATCACAGGACAGCGGTATGAATATTAAAATCTACAATTTTAGATGGTATCTCCCGCTCCCTGAGACCTCCCTCTCACTTTCCCTTGCAGGACCCTGAAGCTCATCCGTTTCTCCCACCCCCTCTTTCGCCACCCCCCCCCCCATTATCGTCCACCTATATCGCATAATCTAGATTTACATTGCACACCACTGTCCCAGTACACGTTTGTCTCCTGTTCAATTCGAGTTTGTGTCCACTCATCCGCCAATCAAAACCAATCCACCTACAACTTGCCAGAATTGGCCTGCCTTCATCATTTTTCTAGATTTCTCTCACCCACTGCAACTAGTCTGAAACCGCACCCCGAGCAGAAACGTCGCCTGACAGAGTGACATTGATTTACAGTCATACAGCACGGAAAATAGCACTTGTGCCCACCTTGTCCATGCCAACCAGAACGCCCTATATACGCGAGCCACACCAACCTTTATTTGAAACATGTCGGTCGAAAACCTTCCTGCCCAGGTAACTGCCCAAATGTCTTTAAAATGTTGCTATTGTCCCTGCGTCAGCTACTTCCCATGGCAGCTCGTCCCATATACCCACCACGCTCTGTGCGAAGAAACCTGCTGTTGGGTTCCTATTACATTTTACCCCTCTCTTCTTCAGCCTATGTTTACTGGTTCTCGTCAAAACGTCCTGCATTCACCCTATCTATTGTGAATGTGTAAAATAAGTTGATGCATCTCTGAATGATCACACTTCAACTCCTTGTGCTTGAAGGATACACTCCGAGTTTGATCCGCCTCTTCCTCTAGCTCGGGCCCTCGAGACCTGGCAACAATCTTATCTGCAATCTTTCCAGCTTAATAACATTCTTCCTACAGCAGGGTGACCAAAACTGAACACAATCTCGCTTATATCTATAAAACATGCAATACCTCGCACATATTTGTATACAACCCCTTTTAACCATTCATCACCCCACCTGCACAACCTGTCAAGATCCTGTTGCAATTTTGATAACCATCTTCGCCATCCATAATACCACCCATTTTGGTGTCATATGCAAACTTATTAATTATGCCTTGTCTGTTCTCATCCAAATATTTACATAGAAAACAAACAGCAATGGTCCCAGCACCGAACCCAGGAGCACTCCACAACTCACCGACCGCCAGTCCGAAAAATAACCTTCCACCGTCACCTTCTGCTTCCTTCCATGAAAACAATTGTCTATCCATTCGGCGAGCTGTCCTTCTATCCCATGCCATGTATCCTTTCGGAGCAGCCTGCCACACGTACCTTCTCAAATACCTTGCTCAAATCCATATATACGCCGTCCTCAGCTCTGCCCTCAACAACCTTCTGCTGACAAATTCAAAAGCGAACGGGAAAATACAGCAAACTTGTTCAATCTCCTTGTCTGACTACGTTTATATGGAACACTGCAGGATACGTGCCAATCACGTGAAGCCCAACTATTCACTTGCCATGAATAAACTCACTGCAACCGCCAAGGACATGAAACCTCACATTTGTGGAACTTGTAGAGCTGCTGGCAAATAACTGCGGAGTAGGCCATTTGGCCCTTCGAGCCAGCACCGCCATTCAACGTGGCTGGTCATCCACAATCCCGTTCCTGCCTTCTCCCCCTACCCCTAGATTCCGCTAGCGCTAAGACCTCTATCTAACTATATTTTGAATGCATCTAGTGAATCGGCCTTCACAGCCCTTTGAGGCAGAGAATTCCACAAATACGTTTCAACGCTCTCCTTGAGACCTCGTGGATTCCACCAGTGTCCCCAGAGTTGCTCCGACATTTGAAAGACTTGGAGTTGTTCGGCTGATTTGACTGTTTAAGATGCGTCGATGCGTGGTAGCACCTGGAGGAACTAATGGGAATGCGGGGCACGTTGAAACGAATGGTGTCTGTGGGTCCTTGTTCAATGACGGGACATTTATGGATCGGGGCTGTGAACACATTATGTGACTCTATCATTTAGATTTGCGTGAAGGGCGCAGTTGAACAGAAGCCATGGAATAAATGGTTTAAACGTTATTGCTAAGACGTTGCTTAACATTGGCAGTAATATTCTAGAATTCAAATCAGTTGCTGGGAATAGACACTAGACAATAGGTGCAGGACTAGGCCAGTCAGCCCTTTTGAGCCGGCACTGCCATTCAATCTGATCATGGCTGATCATCCCCGATCAGTACCCCGTTCCTGCCTTCTCCCCATATCCCCTGACTCTACTATCTGTAAGAACCCTATCTAGCTCTCTCTTTAAAGTATCAGATAACAGCCCTGCACAGCTCTATGAGGCAGAGAATTGCACAGACTCAATGCATATAAAGAAATTACTGTCAAACGGATTAAATCGATCGACTGCACCGATCTAGGAATAACTGTGCATAGTTCCCTGAAGGTGGAATCGCATGTAGATAGGATGGTAAAGAAAGCCTTTGGTGTGCTTGCCTTTATAAATCAGAGCATTGAATATAGGAGTAGGGAAGTAATGTTAAAATTGTACAAGGCATTGGTAAGACCAATTCTGGAGTATGGTGTACAATTTTGGTCGCCTAGTTATAGGAAGGATGTCAATAAAATAGAGAGAGTACAGAGGAGATTTACTAGAATGTTGCCAGGGTTCCAGCAACTATGTTACAGAGAAAGGTTGAACAAGTTAGGTCTTTATTCTTTGGAGCGCAGAAGGTTAAGGGGTGACTTGATTGAGGTCTTTAAAATGATGAAAGGGATAGACAGAGTTGACGTGGATAAGCTTTTCCCATTGAGGGTAGGGAAGATTCAAACAAGAGGGCATGACATGAGAATTAAGGGACAGAAGTTTAGGGGTAACGTGAGGGGGAACTTCTTTACTCAGAGGGTGGTGGCTGTGTGGAATGAGCTTCCAGCAGAGGTGGTGGAGGCAGGATCGATTTTAACATTTAAAAGTAAAGTTGATAGGTATATGGACGTGAAGGGAATGGAGGGGTATGGTCTGAGTGCAGGTAGATGGGACTAGGGGAAAACAAATGGTCGGCACGGACTGGAAGGGCCGAGAGGGCCTGTCTCCGTGCTGTAATTGTTATATGGTTAACACAGACTGGTGTCTCCGGCATTTGACGCGAGTTTTCATTTCATCTACTGGATTGTTCACAAACGCAAGAGAAAATCAGGCGGTAAAAAGTAATGTTTCCATGCCAGGGACGACATATCGATTGAATTATGACTCTTTCGATTTGAAACCAATCACATTCCATTGGTATTTCCCTGATGACAATTTGTACAGAGCCCTAGTGAGACCACACCTGGAGTATTGTGTGCAGTTTTGGTCCCCTAATTTGAGGAAGGACATTCTTGCTATTGAGGGACCCACCGTAGGTTTACAAGGTTAATTCCTGGGAATGCGGGACTGTCATATGCTGAGAGAAAGGGGCAGCTGGGCTTGTACACATGGAGATGAGAAGGATGAGAGGGAATCTCATTGAAACATGTAAGATTGTTAAGGGCTTGGACACGCTGGAGGCAGGAAACATGTTGCCGATGTTGGGGAAGTCCAGAACCAGGGGCCACGGTTTAAGAATAAGGAATAAGGCATTTAGAACGAAGACGAGGAAACACTTTTTTTTCACAGAGAGTGGTATGTCTGTGGAATTCTCTCCCTCAGAGGGCGGTGGAGGCAGTTTCTCTGGATGCGTTCAAGAGAGAGCTAGATAGGGCTCTTAAAAAATAGCGGAGTCAGGGGATATGGGGAGAAGGCAGGAATGGGGTACTGATTGGGGATGATCAGCCATGATCACATTGAATGGCGGTGCTGGCTCGAAGGGCCAAATGACACATATTGTCCATTGTCTATTGTCTATTGTCTATTGGAATGACAAATCATCCATCCGGACAATCCATGGCGACACCGATTCAGGGCGAAATTAAATGTCTCATATCTTATGGACAGCGAATCGGCTTCATGGAAGGAAGCGGAGGGTAATGGTGGAAGGTTGCCTCTCGATCTGGAGGCCTGTAACGAATTGTGTGCCTCAGGATTCGTTGCTGGGCCCGTTACTGTTTGTCATCTCTCGATGATTTGGATGAGAACATACATGGCAAGAGTAGCAAGTTTACTGATGATACAACAGTGGGTAGTTTTGCAGACAGTGAGAAGAGTTTTGCAGCAGAATCTCCAGTGCAGTTCTGTTTAGTTAATTGTCACGTGTACGGACAGACAGTAAAACGCTTTTGTTGCGTGCTAACCAGTCAGCAGAAAGACAATGCATTATTACAATCGATCCATTTATAGTGTATACATACATGATAAGTGAATAATGTTTAATGCAAGGTAATGCCAGCAAAGTCCGATAAGTATTGAACGATTGGGCAGGCGGGCTGAGGAATGGTAGATGCAATTTAGTACAGATAAGTGTGAAGTATTGCATTTTGGGACGTCTACTGTGGACAGGGATTACACAGTGAATGGTTAGACACCGGGGAGTGTTGTGGAGCCGATGGATGTAGCAGTGCGGATGCATGGGTCTCGAACGTAAAATCGCAGGTAGATAGGGTGGTCGCAAAGGCTTTTGGCACATTGCCCTTCATCTGTCAGAGAATTGAGTATAGATGTTGGGAGGTCATGTTGCAGTCGTAGAAGCCGTTAGTGAGGCAGCATTTAGAGTGTTTGTTCAGATCTGGGCACCATGTCATAGGAAAGGTGTTGTCAAGCTGGAAAGGGTATGAGACGATTTACAAGTATGTTGCCAGGACTAGAGGTTGTGAGCTACAGGGAGAGGAGAAGTAGGATGAGACTATTCCTTGGAGCGCAGGAAGATGGGGGATATTCTTATTGAGGTGTATAAAATCATGCCAGGAATAGAAAGAGTAGATGAACAGTCTCTTGCCCAGAGTCGGTGAATGAAGGATCAGAGGACATAGGTTTAAAGTGAAGGAGAAACGATTTAATAGAAATCTAAGGGGTAACTTTTCACACAAATAGTGGTTGCATTGAACAAGCTGCAAGAGGAGGTAGTTGAGGCAAGGACTTTCCCAACGTTTAACAAACATTGAGACAGGTACATGGACAGGACAGATTTAGATGAATATGGACCAAACGCGGGCAGGTGGGGCTAGAGTAGCGGGGACATGTTGGCCGGTGTGGGCAGGTTGGGCCGAAGGGACTGTTTCCACGCTGTATCACTCTCTGACTATGTGCCTGTCAGCCACTACTGGCTGGGACTTAATGGAATAATCTGGTGAATCAGTCAGTGTTAAAAATTATTTCAACATATCAATGGGGATCACGTTAACTTGAACAATATAGTCAGACTAATCATTGGTCTCGGTGTCGGAGTTGCCAATGTTGAGGCAAGGCAATATAAAGAATCGCTGATGATGGAGCTGTGGACGTTTCTGAGTTTAAATATCACCATGAACCCACTCTTGAATGTGGCTCTTATCGTTAATGTGGGACGTTTTTAATGTAAAAATATAGATGGCGAAAGCAAACTTGCAAAAAAAATAGAGGGTTCGTTACGCAACGTTCAATATCCATATTTAGGTTTTGATTTAACTTTATCAGATAATGTCCAATCGGCTGTGGATGGGAGATGAGCGGTTTGCAGAAATCGCCATGGCGGGTGCCCACTTGTGCGGTGAATATTTGTTTACTCCGAATTGCCCGAACAATTGTTCAGCGTTGTGGAGCATGACGTGAATAACCACGTGGTACCTCCTTCACAATATTATGCAACAATAGGTTTGCTGAGCGACTGTGATCAACATGGAATTAATGACACACACCCGCCCCACAGGGACATTCACTTTCCTTTAAATATGGGAACATTTTCCATTGAACCATTCCATAATCACATAAGGTATTCACCTAGATGCCATTGGAGGATAAGCGGTGACAAGGAGATGGGCGTAAACCAGATTATTAGAGTCATATATGACATCGAAAAGATATACTACCCGATCCTGGCCATTCTCGGTGTTCCCGGTAAGTAATGAGCGCTGTCGTTTACGCTGTGAATATTTGGGAATCTGGCTGTATGTCTCTCGAAACTCCCTCTTTAAATTTCAAATTCTGCGATTGCATTCTGCAGAGGAATTATTGAGGCGCGAGCGATTCTAGCTGTGACAGTCACTTTGAACATCGCATTTTACAGGATTAAACGGTGAGATCGGCAACTTCTCGGTGTTTGCATTGGTTAACATCGAGCACAGTCACGTTGTGTTGCGTCCATTATGACCCATGGTCCAGTTCCAGCTGAAATAATGGAACATACAAAGTCACGGTGGATGATGGAAATGCTAAATGTTAAAGGAAACCCATCAGTAAGTGGGCAGCAGCTGTGCCGGTCAATGTTTCAATTCGGCGCCCTTTCACTGGGTGATTATTTGGCTTACATTATCACAGCAGGAGCGGGTGAATTGCGGAGAGCGGATAAAACTGCAGACTCATTGTTTGTGAATTCTCAATGTTTCAATGTTTGTGAATTATTAACCATCTCGAACCGAAACATGTTTCTGTCGAAATCATCCCAGTCTCCTCTTTGCGTCACCTGACCTTCTCTGTGGTTACCGTGGAATTAAAATCTGCGTTCCAGATATAATTTCATGTTTGCCGTTTAGTTCGATTGAGTGATTTCCAAAACTTCATTTGAAAAGAAAGTTCGACCGCTGTATGTGTGTAGTTGTGTGGATGTACTTCACAGTGTGAGGAGAACGGGCTTTGTTCCCTCTCTGTACATGATTTCTGTGTAACTTGACAAGTGTGCAATCGTTTGACACCACAGTACTCCTTCCTCAATTGCAGTTCTACTACAAGCTAGCATAAATCACGCATTCCCTTCATATAACGTCAACGATAGGCATCATCTGGGTAAATTTCAAAATGGAAGTTAATCGATTCTTACCAACTGCATGGTAAACCAATCTGATTCACGACAATGCAATTTTGGATTCCTGTCTGATACTGAACCACATGTCTCGGGTGATCTACAGGCATTCACATAACATAAACGCGTTGCTGCTAGGGATGTTTATATTGCTCAGTGCATTCCCCATATCGTATTATTAACTTTATTCGTTGAGACCCATAACATTGTTCTTTGCTTTCGGAATCACAGATGCAATGTTGAAATCGCTGATTATCTTCATCCAAGTAAAGTGTGTTTGTTCGCGGCGTTTAACTCATGTAAACCACATAATGCGGAGGTTGCAATCACCCTGCTCTTGAAATATGATCTTTTTTTTTGCATCACAGTGAACCTGATGACAATTGTGGTCCTGTGTCGAGGAAAGTGTGGTCTCTCCAGCTGTGTGACCCGCTACCTGGTGGCCATGGCAGCGGCGGATCTACTGGTCATTATCTTTGACCTGATATTGAGACAGATTCCGATTGCTCATCATATAATATTTGTGAAGTCCATCCCCCTGTGTAATATCCACGCCGTCGTGCTTTATGCAGTGACCGACTGTTCCGTGTGGTTTACCGTCTCCTTCACATTTGACCGATACGTTGCCATCTGTAGCCAAAAGCTGAAGCATAGATATTGCACCGAGAAAACGGCGACTGTGGTTCTGGGCACGGTGAGTGCACTGAGCAGTGTAAAGAATGTTTTCTGGTATTTTATGTACACAGGTTGGTACAGATTGGCGAATACTCCCTGGTTTTGTTACATGGAAGTACGTGTTATGGTTTCACTGACATGGACGACGATTGAGTTTCTTCATTATCTTCTCACCCCCGCTATCCCGTTTGTATTGATTCTGCTGCTCAATGCTTTAACAGTTAGGCACATTGTGGTCGCCAGCAGAGCCCGCAGGAGACTCCGGTACCAGAAAAATGCGAAAGATTCCAGTGATCCCGAAATGATGAATCGAAGGAAATCCGTGATATTGTTGTTATTTATCTCCGGAAATTTCATTCTGTTATGGTCGATAATGTCATTGTATGTGATAGATAGACGTTTGTGTTCTTTTGGACGTTGTGCTCTTTCCCTTCCTATTTTTGTATCGGAAATAGGATTTATGCTTCAATTACTTAGCAATTGCACAAACACGTGCATATATGCGGTGACACAGACAATGTTTAGAAAGCAATTGTTGACTGTGTTAACATATCCCCTTGCTCGACTGATGAGATTTATTAAACACTGAAAAATGATGAAAAGCGGAGCATTTAAAGCATCAAAATCAAATATTAGAATCAGACCTGTTGAAATGCATTACGCAAGCAGGTTCGGCCTCCATTGTGACCGCGCTAAGCAGCAACCATCTACTGACACTAATCTGACATTGATTATATTCAAAATACTTTTGATTAATCACAGAACCCTTCTCCACAATCGAAATTAAACGGCATAATCGGGGGAATTCACAGAGGGCGCACAACCTCCACATTGCTTGTCATTGGAAGGTGGGAGGTAACGGAATATTTCGGGCTAAACCTATGAGTTCACGGAGAGAAAGCGCAAAGTTCCTCCCCCCTCCACACCTTTCAGGGACCCAAACAGTCCTTCCAGGTCCGACAGAGGTTCACCTGCACCTCCTCCAACCTCATCTACTGCATCCGCTGCTCCAGATGCCAGATGATCTATATCGGTGAGACCAAGCGGAGGCTTGGCGATCGTTTCGCCGAACACCTCCTCTCGGTCCGCATTAACCAACCCGACCTCCCGGTGGCTCAGCACTTCAACTCCCCCTCCTATTCCGTATCCGACCTCTCGGTCCTGGGCCTCCTCCACGGCCAGAGTGAGCAACACCGCAAGTTGGAGGAACAGCACCTCATATTCCGCTTGGGGAGTCTGCATCCTTCGGGCTTGAACATTGAATTTTCTAAATTCTGTTAACCCTTGCTGTCTCCTCCCCTTCCCACCTCTCCCTCAGCCCTCGGGCCCTGGCATTCCCTCTCTCTCTATCTCACTCCCCCACCCTCGTCGCACCTGCTTCTCATTTTCACACCACAAACAGCTTACAATGGCTTCTTCCCTTTATCATCGATACTTTTTTGCATATCTTTCATTCATTGTTCTTTATCTCTCCACATCACCGTCTATATCTCTCGTTTCCCTGATCCCTGACCAGTCTGAAGAAGGGTCTCGACCCGAAACGTCGCCTATCTCCTTCGCTCCTTAGATGCTGCTGCACCCGCTGAGTTTCTCCAGCCTTTTGTGTACCCTCGATTCTCCAGCATCTGCAGTTCCTTCTTTAACACAAAGTCCATCAGCCAGCAGGAGGGGTTAGGATTGAACCCGGGTCTATAGCTCATGGAGCAGACGCTCTAATAGCTGCGATACTCTTCTCCGATGTTCCCGCTTATTTTACTTCATAAACTAGCATGAGGAGCTGACAGTTGAATCTTGTATTCAGCATTGTTGCCAATAATGTGTCCTCCTGACATATTCGACACTAAAGCAGAGTTTTCTGTAAATACACTTTGCACTCACGTGAAGAAGCCCCGCCTGGCGCATGATCGGCATTACGTCGACGCTGACGGCAGAGGAAGAGCTGAAGAGCGCAGCTACACCAGCGGTAAGGAACAGGCCCGCATGTAAGTGCACTGAATGACTTACAGGGCGTGTTTAAACTCCGTGGCGCTGGTGTGCAGAGCCAGCAGAAGTTAAAAGGAAAGAAAAAAGAAAATACTCCGGGTAGAAAACGGAGTTTAAAATGTGTCCCGGGTAAAAGCACAGCGATCGGGACGGCAGATTAGTGCAGAGCCGGCTCCGATACCGATGGCCGTTGAAATTAACCGTTAGCGAGACTTTAGTCGCTCCACAAAATTTAGCCATGGGGAAAAAACTCCAGTGGGGAGGAATATTAAGAAGTCTGAGATGCCATGGTTTTAAATGTTTCTAATAAGAAAACGCCTCCAGACAAGAAAGCTTTATGGCTCAAAATAAATTAAATGGAGAAATGCTCCAGATTAAAAAATTCAACCAAAAGGGTTTAAAAGACCCAGAATATTCCCAAAACAGACCCTGAGGGGTTTCCATATACAAATATATGGTGTTTTTACCAATGTGGGGAAATCTACCTCAGATTGGTCTGGAGGTAGTCTCCGTGAGCAAAATCTCAGAAGTACCAGGGCAATAAAATTAAAGGAGCAACTGACCCTGAAAGTGGTGGCTGGTCATAAGTACCCACCACAGCACAAATATAAATACAGGTGTACTAAGTACGATACCTGACTGAAGGGGTGAGGCCATGGAAGGTAACCATGGTGGTCAACATTAATTGGTTTCTCACCAGCTTCATGAGGCTGTTATGGTTGAAACAGCAGATTTATAGATAAACATTTGTGTTTTACTAGGGTGCCAACGGTGAATCCGATTTAGGTACTCATGTCTTCAATTATATGGAGGCACAAGGGAATAGGATTTCAAAGAAATTCAAGTTGGTGCGTGGCATCACTGCTTGTGGGAAGCAAGTGAAAGATTGTGCACTGACCAAAATTAAAAAAAAAGACAAGTTGGCATTGTTTTGGAGCTCATATGTTGAGCTCAATGGTATAAGAAATATACCTATTGGGACCATTTGCTATTGGGACCATTTTGCACTTTAGATTTGCAGGTCAATACAGATCAAGCTATGTTTAAACTCCTGATTATTTATGGAGTAAACCTGCCTAAAAACAAATCAAAGACATTGATAACAAGAAAAGACTATCGGTCATTAAACTTTGGCAAAATTGTGGTCCAATGTAAAGATTTGATATTGGATCAAACTGAGGCAGGGGTATGGTAAGAAGTATTTTATCCAGCACAGCCTTATGTTAACCCATATGGTTGGGGAGAGAAGGCCTTCATGTGCATTTGAAGAGGTGCAAAAACTTGTTACAGAGGAAGTTGATTAAATCTCCAATTGTGGGAGATTACAGGTGTGTTATGATAAATGATATTGCATAACAACTGATCGATTTATTTTACTGCGTAAGGATCTACAAAAAAATTGTAGAAAGAGTTGATCCACCTGTACAGAATAAACCTAAATCTTATTTTAGGTTTGCACCTGAAATATCTCAAATACAGAAGAGGTATGAAAATTTGTATCAAATAATTTCCCCAGGAAGAAGGAAGATGTGGTTGTAAAGCCATGCTAGACATCACTTTAAATACACTTATACAGTGTAAAACATTTTTTCAAAATGGACATCTTCAACACTGCAAGTCAGTTGTTATCAACAAGTTGTTAGTTGTTACTATAAGACATGAAGGATGGTATATTTTAGTACCAATTTATAATCATGTTCACAGGTACTTGAAATTAATTAGATGGGTCAGCTGTTGCAAGTTAGGGCATTATCTAATGGATTAAGCTCAAATTCTAGGATGTTCACACAATTATTGGAACCAGCACTTGCACTGATAAAGACACCAGCACTTGCACTGATAAGGACACATGGTCATGATTTATCTTGATCACATTTTAAATTGGCAATGTTGATCAGGAGTCAGCTGAAAATTAGTGCAGCAATTACAAGCCTGTTGAGAGGCAAGGGTCCTGACCCATCCAATAAAAACTAAGTTTTAGGCATTCCTAAACAAATTACTATTCCGGGTTTGTGAGTGATTCAGTACCATGTGGGCGAAAAAATTTACCAAGAGACAAAGTGTCAATATTACAAATGTGTGTCATTGCTTTGTTGACAAATCTTATCCCTCCATCTGAGAAGGACCTTAGGTATGTTAGTAACAATATTCAGCAGTGGAGTTGGTCCACTGCATTACCAGAAAAGCTCCAAAAAAGGTAAAAACACAAGCATTATAAGAGTGTGCAGGCCTTTTTGACAGGCTTATGCAATTGCCAAAGGATGCTTTATCAGAATTACAGGGGTGGATAGAGAATGTTCCACAAGCTGCTTTAAAACATATTAGCTCAGCAGCCAGCAGTCATTGCAAACTGAAGCAAGTATTCTCGGATGGTGGATAGCTTCTGCGGTTATTTGGGCTAAGTAAAGTGTAATATCTGTTCTTATCAGGTTAATATCTGATACGTTCCTTATTTAGGGGGCTACAGACAATAACACCGGGGGGGGGGGGGGGGGGCAAATGGATTGTCCAAGAAAACTTATTTCTCCAAGCATTTGTATTAATTATTTGGAGTGTCAGGAGCATTTATGGATTAAAAGCTTATTGTTCTACTATGAAAGATTTGCATGTCCAATCAAGTAGACACTGCCACAGCTGGGGCATATATCAATCACATGGGTCAAGAAAGATCATTATCATGTGATTATCTGGGTAACCAGATGTGGCATTGGTGTATCTTTAAGAATATTTGGTTTCAGCTATTCATCTCTAAGGGAGAGACAATATTGTGGCAGACAACAGATCACGGGAAAAATTTAAAGACAATACAGAATGGATATGAAATCCACAAGTTTGGAAAACATTGTCAGTGGTATGGATTACCTAACATTGATCTGTTTGTGTCTAGATTAAATCACTAATTGCACAAATACTTCTCATGGGAACCCAACCCAGGAGCAGTAGCGGTGGATGCATTCTCACTACATTGGGGGGGGGGGGGGGGGGGGGATGTTCTTTTATGTTCCCCATTCTGTCTGATAAGACAATGTCTGATGAAAATATAGCAAGACTCTGCCACAGGCGGTTTGGTGGCCCAAACCGGACTCAGTCATGGTTCTCATTGATGTTGAGAATGATAATTGAACCATTTATGATGATCCATAGCTGCAGTAATTTGTTGTAGAAATTCATCCATGGCATGATCATATGAATTTGTTTATCTGCAGGTTCTGACCAGGCCATTACAAGAGCTTGGAATGTCGGAGAGGGCTATGAATGTTATAACTGCACCTTGGAGAAATAGCATTAAAAAACAATATTTTGTTTATATAAAGTAATTGGAAGTCTTTGGTAGACAGTCAAAGTTATTTTATCATACTACTAACATATCAGATATCTTGGAGTTCCTTGCTGGATTGCAATTTTTCTCAGTATCTAAGTGATAGGGCCATTAATAGGGCTCATAGTGCCTTATCGTCCTATTTAGGACAAATTGCTGACCAAGAATCTATCGGGGCTCATCCGTTAATATCCCGATATGGAAAGGAATATATAAAATCTGCCCAAAGTAGAAATACAGAAGTTGGGAGGTCAGCATAGTTCTTACTTTGCTTAGGCAATGGGCTCCAATTCTATCACTGTTTCAAAGGTTAACATTGGAACTAATAATGCTCATGACTTTAGTATCAGCATAAGAGTGCAAACGTTGCAAATGTTACGTTAGATAAATGCATGTGGCTACAGATAACATTGTCTTATATGTTTATGACTTTACCAAACAAAGCAGACCAGGAGGAGCTGGAACCAAGATTAAATTATAAAGCATTTCCTGTCGACCAAAAAATTGTGTGTGGTGAAGCCTTGACTCAATATGTTGAAGTAGGCAAGAGTCTCCATGGTGGTGAGACAGCGCTACTTATTACACACAAAAACCACATAAAGTATCAGTACAAACTGATGTTTCTAGATAGTTACATTCTAGATGATTAAACCAGGTTTGGGACTCAGCAGGAGTAGACATTGAGATGTGAAAAATCACTCCATTAGAGAGGTACGTACATCCATGGTAAAGGCACAGGATGGGCCGCTCGATCAATAATTAGAGGCCGTAGGAGGATGTAAAAGACATTTTTCAAAGTACGAGGAACCAGTGTCACGGTGTCAGGGTTGGACACGCAGTGTTGGGTTCTCTTTGATTGTTGCTTGTTTTATATTATCAATTTATATTATCAATTGATATCTTTAAAATTGATATCTTTATATAAATTTATAAATTTACATCTTATAAAATTTAAGATTTAAAATTTATATCTTTGCTGATAAATTTCCCTAACGATAGAAGGGTTATTACTTTCATTCTTTTATAATGAAAAGACTTATTACATAAACTGAAGCAATGTTTAAAAGATGCATTATTTACTCACTACTGTGTTGACTGAGCCAGAGTGTCATATGGAATGAGTCTACGACATAAAAAACACAAGAGTTACAAAATCTTCACGTAGTCACTCACGTGACTCCGAAGTAAAATAGTGAGATTAAACGAGAATTTACCAGTTTGAAGTTTGATCGTTATTTTATGAGGAGTGACGATGAGGGATTTCGTGCCCTCCACTCCCAACCCTCATAAAATAAATTAGCATCTGGTAGTTCTAGTCTATGTTGAGCCTTGCTATCTTACTCCGACAATTAGTTCTGTGTTTTTCATGCCGCTGCTTTGAAGTATGCCGATCATGTGCCAGGCGGGGCTTCTTCACGTAATCCCTCATCGTTACTCCTCATAAAATAACGATCAAACTTCGAACTGGTAAGTTCGCGTTTAATCTTACTATTATACGCTGATGATGTACTACTGTACATCACAAAACCCCATACCACTATACCAAAGATATTAAACTTAATTGAGGATTTTGGATGATTCTCAAGATACAGAATAAATTGGAACAAAAGTGAAATCATGTCAATAAAACCGAAAGACTCAACACACCTCTTAAATTTCCCTTTTAAATGAGCGACAGAAAAATTTAAATACTTGGGTATTGAAATTACCAGAAAATATCAAGATATATTTAACGAAAATTATAATCCTTCAGTTGAGAAATTATATAACTTAATTAAATTCTGGAAAACGCTTCCGGTCATTAATAGGTCGAATAAATGCTATAAAAAAATTTCTACGACAAATTTTATACCTATTCCAATCAATTCCAATATACCTACCAAAAAAGGTAAATAAAAAATTGGATTCAGACATTACAAATTTTATATGGGATTATAAATCCCATAGACTACAAAGAACACACTTGCATAAACCCAAAGCAGTAGGGGGATTAGCACTCCCTAACTTTATGTACTATTATTGGTCTGTAAATATCAAAAATATGATTCAACTGCTGGACAATTCTGCCCAGCAGCTGGAGTGGATTATTATGGAGAAAGAGGACTGCTCCCCTTGTAATATTGGAGCGATCCTCCTCTCACCAATTAAGTTGAATAACACAAACTGCAACAAAAACCCAATTATACATAGTACAATTAGAACTTGGAAACAAACAAAAAAATATATAAAATTAAGAAATGTATCTCATCTGCATTAGTTAATAACCTTTCGTTTAAACCCTCAATTATAGACAAATCATTTATACCATGGGAAAGAATAGGAATTAAAATGCTTGGAGACTTGTATGAAACTGGAAAATTACTATCATTCAAACAATTACAACCAACACATAATCTGGGAAACAACAAAGCCTGTTGCATTTTATCTGTTCATTTATTGTGTATATATATGGTCTATGGTATATAAACACACTGAACCTTTATCTCCTGTTCTGTATTATGTTTGCATATTCTGTTGTGCTGCAGCAAGCAAGAATGTCATTGTCCTATCTGGGACACATGACTATAACATTCTCTTGATTCTTGACTTGGACTTAAGCAAAAAAGTGTTCTTGGGGGAAAAAAGAGGTAGCTTAAATTTAGTTGCATCTGGTTGGGTAACTATGGCAGGGAGAATAATATTCCATGCCTTAATTGTGCGGGGGAATTCCATGGAGGAGCCAACATCTCTGGATAGAAGAAATTGGGTGACATTTCGGGTAGAGACCCTTCTTTAGACTCTCTCTGGTTTTAGTGTTTTTAGTTTAATTTAAAGATACAGTGTGGAAACAGGCCCTTCGGCCCACCTAGTCCACGCCAACCACCGATCACACGTATACTAGTTGTATCCCACACATTAGCGACGTAAGTCAAGAGTATTTTATTCTCTCACATCCCAGTTAGAACAATGAAATCCTTACTTGCAGCAGCACAACAGAATGTGTAAACATAGTACTCTGTAAACAATGTTATAAACGAGAAAACAAAACGGTGTATATTTATATATGAATATTACAAACTATATAAATATATGTACACACACACACACGCACACGCACACACCCACCCCACACACACATGCACACGCGCGCACGCACATGCACGCACACGCACACGCACACACACCTCCCACACACACACACGCGCACGCACATGCACACACACACACACACACACACACACACACGCACACATGCACACGCACACACACGCGCGCACACACACCCACACACATGCACGCAAACACGTGCGCGCACGCACACACACACACACGCACCCACACGCTCCCACACACGCACAGGCACACACACGCACACACACACCACATGCACACGCACACGCACACGCACACACTCGCACTCGCACTCACCCACACACACACACGCACACACACACAGGCACAGGCACACACACACACACACACACACACGCACACACACACGCACACACACACACACACACACAATTTCCCTCCTGGGATTAATAAAGTTCTATCGTATAGTATCTTGTGTGTAGGAAGGAACTGCAGATGCTGGTTTAAACTGAAGATAGACACGAAAAGCTGGAGTAACTCAATAGGTCAGACACGCACACACACACGCACACGCACACACACACACACACGCACCCACACGCACCCACACACGCACATGCACAGGCACACACACACACCCACACGCACAGGCGCGCACCCACACACACACACACCCACACCCACAGGCACAGGCACACGCACACACCCCCGCGCGCGCGCACACACACACACACACACACACACACACACACACACACACACACACACACACGTTTGGAATGTGGAAGGTAACAAGGGCACCCGGAGAAAACCATGCGATCAAAGGGAAAAAGAGCAAACTCCATACAGACAGCGGAAAATGTGTGGCGGAAAACTAACACTGCACATCACCCTGAACACACCATACCCACTGTGAAACATGGTGGTGGCAGCATCATGCTCTGTGAATGCTTTTCTTCAGCAGGGATAGAGAAGCTGGTCAGAGTTGATGGGAAGATGGATAGAGCCAAATACAGGGCAATCTTGGAAGAAAACCTGTTAGAGTCTGCAAAAGACTTGAGACTGGGGCAGAGGTTCACCTTCCAGCAGGACAATGACCCTAAACATACAGCCAGAGCTACAATGGAATGGTTTAGCATATTCATGTGTTAGAATGGCCCAGTCAAAGTCCAGACCTAAATCCAATTGAGAATCTCTGGCAAGACTTGAAAATTGCTGTTCACAGACGCTCTCCATCCAATCTGACTGAGCTTGAGCTATTTTGCAAAGAAGAATGGGCAAAAATCTCAGTCTCTAGATGTGCAAAGCTGGTAGAGACATACCCCAAAAGACTTGCATCTGTAATTGCAGCGAAAGGTGGTTCTTTTTTTTTTTTTTTTAAATATTTTTTTATTGTAGAAACAGTATATACCAAGTACACTCTTATACGACATTGAGATTTATACAATGTGTAAAATTATAACGTATTGATTATTAATTAGTACTATTTATGATAATTGTAGTATTATCCATTATACATTCCGTTATTATTTATTTTATATAATTGGGAGTATATGTAGTATATTCCTAATATAAGTAATACACTTAGATTTCTCAAATCATAGATATTCTTCTAATTACCAAATAGAAATCCCCACTAATTTAACTACGTAGTACCCAATCTTAAACAACATTTTTTTTAATATTCATAATGTTATCAAAATATTAATAATGTTTGTATTATTGTTAATTTTATATTTCATAGTTATTGTATAATTGAAAGTACATAGTTTTATATAATTACAAATTTAAGACATCTATAATCTTTTTCATACAAACAGAAATAAGTGTGTACATATTAAAAATTTATATAGTATGTTTCTATAATTTTTTCCTTAATTAAAGATAGAAAGATAGAAAAAAGGAATAGAAAATAGAAAAGAAAGTGTGAAAAGTTTGATGGAGATTGAAGTAATTACTAAATAATCCAATCTTGGAGATACATTCATGATTTGTTATGTGTATTTCTTCATCACTCAGATATTCAGGCCTCAGTCAAGTCCCTGCGCCGAACCGTTGTGACCCTGTAGATATTTAATATAGGAGACCATATCTTCTTGAAGAGATCTAACCTATCCATGAGGACAAGTCTCAATCTCTCCAAGTGAAGTGTCTCCGTCATTTCTGTATTCCACATTTTAATTGTTGGGGATACAGGGCCTTTCCCAAAATTTTAATATTAATTTTTTCCCAATTATTAAAGAATAGTCGATAAAAGTTCTATGATTCCTTGTAATTATTTGTTCCATTTCCGGTATTCCAAGTATGATTAACTTTGGGTCATAAATCATAGTAATATTAATAACTTTCGAGATTATTTTGAATATTTCATTCCAATATTGTAAAATCTTCGTACAATTAGTAAATGAGTGTGACAGAGTTGCTTCCATGATTTGACATTTATCACATATAGGTGATAGTTTTGGAAATATATTATGTAGTTTAGATTTAGAATAATGTAATCTATGTAAGATTTTAAACTGTATAAGTGCATGTTTAGCGTTTAAAGAGCAATAATGTATATGTTGTAGGCTTTCTTCCCATATTTCTGGACTTATTATTTGACTTAGTTCATTTTCCCAGCGCTGTCTATGTATTTCGATGATGGGATATCACTTTCCAACAAAATTATAAATGTATGATATCATTTTTTCTGTATTTGGGTGTTTATTCAAGCATTCATCTAAAATTTCACTCTTTCTATTTCTAAGTTCTTGTGTATTTGCGGAAATATAGTTTCTGATTTGTAAATATCTGAAATATTCATTATTATGAAGCCCGTAAGTTTGTTGTAATTCTTGAAATGAAAGAAATGAATTATCCTTATAAAGATCCCCTATGTTTAGAATTCCTTTATTTTTCCATTGTATAAAAGCTTTATCCATCATTGACGGTTTTTAAACGTAAAATTATTGGCAATTGTAAGAGCTAGCGGTATAAATTTTAGTTTTAGTGTTTTCTTTATTTGTTTCCAAATACGTATTCCACTTTCTATTATCAGATTTTCACTATAAGTTTTCTTAGGTACATTAATATTAGCAAATATTATAGAGCTAATTTCAAATGGAAAACAGTCTTCTCTTTCCATTTTTAACCAATTTGGTTTATTATCTATTTCTCCTAACCAAAAATTCATATTTCTAATATTAACTGCCCAATAATAGAACATAAAATTTGGTAAAGCTAAGCCCCGTTTATTTTAGCTTTACATAAATGTTTTTTTATTTATTCTATGATTTTTGTAGTCCCAAATAAAGTTAGTGACTATTGAGTCTACTTTTTTAAAGAAATTTTTAGAAAGATATATCGGGATTGATTGAAATAAATATAATAATTGTGGGAGGAAAATCATTTTTATTGCGTTTATTTTACCTAACATTGAGATAGGTAAGCTTTTCCAATATAAGATATTTTTATTTAATTTATTCAATAATAACGGGAAATTAGATTTTAAATAAAGAGTCAAATCTTTTTGTAACAAAAATACCAAGATATTTAATATTTTCATTTGTTTATCTTGAAAGGAAATTGTTTAATATCTGTAAAAATTCATGGTTATTGGCATAAGTTCACTTTTATTCCAATTGATGCTATATCCTGAAATTAAACCAAATTCCGTTATTAGTTTTAACAAATTACAGATACTTATTTCCGGTTTTGTAATATAAAGTAATATATCGTCCGCATATAACGAGATTTTATTCTTAGTATCTTTAGTATCGTATCCATATATTTCTGGATGTAGTCTTACCCTTTGAGCAAGGGGTTCGATTGCTAACGCAAACAGTAATGGTGATAAAGGACAGCCTTGTCTACAACCTCGAGATAAACTAAACTTAGTTGATAACATATAATTTGTTATTATTCTAGCTGTTGGATTTGCGTATAATATTTAATCCAAGTAGTAAACTTATCACCAAGCTTAAAGGCTTCCATCACCGAAATAGATAAGGCCATTCCACCTGGTCAAAAGCTTTTTCTGCATCCAACGAGATGACTACTAAGTCTTTTTTATCACTTCTTTTCGAGTATATAATATTGAATAACCGTCTTCTTAAATTATATGAAGAATATCTTTTAGGTATAAATCCTGTTTGAATCAGGATGAATTAATTCATTAACAATTTTGCTTAGTCTTTGTGCAAGAATTTTTTGTTAAAATTTTTTGATCGGTATTTAAATAAAGCAATTGCTCTATACGATCCTGGATCATCCAAATCTTTTATTTATTTTGGGTATAAGTGTTATAATAGATTCGTTCAATGTGTCTGGTAATTTCTCTTGTATATATATCTGTTCATATAATGATTTTAAATATGGGACCCATTTGGGCATGAAAAATTTTATAAAATTCCGAGCCTATACCATCTGGTCCTGGAGTTTTACCATTTTTTAAAGATTTAATAGATTCTTGGATTTCTTTTATTGAAATATCGGCATTTAAAAATTCTCTATTTTGTAAATCTAATTCTTTTAAGTTACATACATTTAAAAAGGCATCTATTTCTGTTTTATTTACTGTTGTGTTACCAGTATACAAATTTTTTATAATATTGCATAAATCTTTCATTAATATCCTTGGGTTGTATTAAATAATTCACCGTTTTGTGATTTAATCCTATGTATAATTTTTTCCGCTTCAATTTTCCTTAATTGTCGAGCCAATAGTTTTTGTGGTTTGTCTCCAAATTCAAACAACAATTGTTTTAGTATGTTGGTAGTATTTTAAAACTTGATCAGTATATATTTTTATTTAATTTATACTTCAATGTTACAATTTTATTATGTATTATTATATCTGATTTTGTTGCATTCTGTATATCTAATTGTTTGATCTCCCTTTCTAAGTCATGTTGTTCCTTCCGAATCTTCTTATTATGGAATGCTTGTGAAGAAATCATAATTCCTCGAAGATATGCTTTAAATGTTTCCCATAATAAAGAGCGAGATATTTCTGGTTGATCATTTATTTCAAAAAACATCTTAATCTGAGTTATGATGTATTCCTGAGTTGTTTTATTTTTTAAAATTTGTGGATTAAGTTTCCATTGTCCTAGATTTCTGTTTTACCATTATTTTAATTTTAAATGTTAATGGTGCGTGATCTGAAATTATAATATTATGATATTTGGGTTCGTAAGTAAGTGAGATTTAAGCTTTGCATCTACTAGGAAGTAATCTATTCTTGAATAGGTTTTTTATGTACTGGCGAGTAGAAGGAATATTCTCGACCAGTAGGATTTTCTGTTCTACAAACATCTTTAATGTTAGATGTATGAATGTATGCGTTTAATAAATCACTAGAGTGCGATTTAGTTTTCCTTTGTTTTGAAGATCTATCTAAATAAGGGTCTAATGTACAATTAAAATCTCCTCCAATTATCAAATTGTAGTGTGTTAATTCTGGAATATTATTAAGTACTTTCTTAAAGAATAAGGACTATCAAAATTTGGACCATAGATGTTAACAAAAATCATTTTTTTTCCCTATTTATTTTCTCCTATTACAATAATGTAATCTGCCATCTTTATCAGATATAGTAGATATATGCTTAAATAAAAGTACCTTTACGAAATAATATTGCTACGCCTCTTGATTTGTGTGTAAAGGAAGAGTGGTATATTTTATCTATCCATTTAGCTTTCAGCCTATTTTCAGCGTCTTTCTTTAGGTGAGTTTCTTGAATGTAAATTACATCAGCTTTCATTGCCTTTAAGTGTGTCAATATTTTTCCTCTTTTTATTGGTTCATTGATACCTTTAACATTCCAACTGCAAAAGGTTAATCCCTCGTTCCCCATATTTCTTTTTAAATCCTGCATTTTTAGATTTGTGGGAATCTAGAATAGGGTCCAAGGGTCCGGCGCAGTAGACTTAACCTTACACCCGAACACCGAGTAGATGAATTTTAGATCTCTCTTATGTGCTTCACGAGTGTATCTCCATTGTTCCAGTATATAGCTCCATTCAAACTGAAAGATATAGTAAACATAAAAACGTAATGAGAAGTTGAATAAAAAGCTTAGAAAGGTGTATAAAGAATAGAAGAACTACAAATAAAATATTTGTAGGTTTTGTGAAAAGCCAAGTAGTGTTGGCCATTAATCTAAAGGCTTCCGGCATTGATGTTATTAATTTAGCCAGCTCCTAATTTTAAGGAATTATTATTCCATAGTAATATTTTATCCAATTATAAAGCCACAGTTAAAGAATTTTTTTTTTTTTTAAAATACAAAAAATAGAAGTCATTATTAAAAAAGGGAGAAATATATTGAGGGAGGGATATCCCCATATGTAACAGGACATAAGATATTAATTATTAGTAGTATTAATTAGCGATGGTGCAGAGTCTTGGTTAATAACAGTCATAGTAATAATTAAAACCGCGTTATAAATTTTAGTAGTGTGTTATTTGTTTATGTTAGTTGTATATTATGAATAATTGTCAATGTTCGGTGAGCTTCTTCCAATCCGGGAAAACATTTCGTTCCATACGACATTGTCCATTCCTTCTGATTTCTTCTAATTCCATGTTGTCGTATAAAGTTTCATAAAATGTTAAGAGAACCGTACTAGGTCTTTAAAAATAAGAAAAAGGCAGTATATTTGCTTGTAGATGGTTTTCAAGTGTCAAACTGCTTTGCAAATTCCATTGCTTCTGTTGGAGTCTTGAAAAAGTGTTCCACGTTGTTATAAGTAACTCTTAAGATGGCGGGGTAATTCAGACCGTATCTCAAGTTTTCTACACCCCTCATAAGGTTTTTGGCTTCGTTAAACGCTTTTCGTTTTCTGGCAACCTCTGGGGGATAGTCTCGATAGATACTGATTCTTTGTCCTTGAAACATCAGATTCTTTGTTCTCGAGGCTTTCGCATAATGTCCTCGAGGGTGAAATCATATTGTAACTTGACAATGATTTGTCTTGGGGGGGCGTTTTGTACTGGTCTGTCTTCTGCCGACTCGGTGTGCACGAGCTAAAACAGGCATATCATCCAAAGATAAAACAGCTTGCAGTAATTTAGCAGTGAATTCTCGAGTGTCTTCGTGTTTCTCTAAAACCTTCAGGAATCCCTGCAATCCTCAAGTTCTGCCTTCTTTGATAGCCTTCCAGCTGCGTGCATTTATCTGTTACTTTGGATAACAACTCCAGTAGACGTTCTTGTTCTGTTATCAGCTTTGCTGTAGACACAGTACTAGCCTCCGCTATCTTTTCAAGGTTTTTAATGCCATCAACTTGTTGTTCGACCACTTTTGCAATAGGGTCAATCTTATGTTTAAAGTCTTTTTTAACATTTTCAAGTTTACCCTCCATCTTGCGTTCCAGGTTATTAATCATATCAATGATTTCATTCTTCAATATTTCTGATTCTTTCTTGAACTTATTATCAATTTTGCGTCTTTGTATCTTTTTGAAATTTCACACCATTGATTTTTCATCAAGTCCATCTGATTATTAATTTGAGATATTTCTTCCTTTATATCTTCCTGTATTACTTTCATTTCTTTCTTTATATCTTTCATTTCTGCCTTGAACTCACGTTTTAAATCAGCCATCTGATGAGAAAATAAAAATTCTCAAGTCCTCACCTCCTGTGTCTGCTTTCCTGGAAACGTCTTCCACGGAGCTGGCCCTACTCGAGTCCGAGGCTTCTCCCAGGCCTTCTCCCGGTCTCGCCCGGGTTTTTTTACCCTTCGTTTTCTCGGTAGGGCTCCGTGCCGTCATAATTCGTCGCAGGGCTGATGACGTCAGCCGGTACCGTCGGTGTTGAGGCGGCAGACAGTGAAAGCAGTCGATCGGTAAGTACTTTTAAATCTGTTTAAATCCCCGTTTTTTGAAAAATTTTTGCGGAGCTGGCTGGTGCTGTGGCTTACTGCTCCATAGCGCCACCGGAAGTCGCGAAAGGTGGTTCTACAAAGTATTGTCTCAGGGGGGCTGAACACTTTTGTATGACACACTTTTCAGTTTTTTACTTGTAATAAAATTTGGAAACCATGTATCATTTTCCTTCCGCTTCACAATTATGTGCCACTTTGTGTTGGTCTATCATATAAAATCCCAATAAAATACATTTACGTTTGTGGTTGTAACGTGACAAAATGCGGAAAAGTTCAAGGGGTATGAAAACGTTTGCAAGCCACTGTATATCACTGTATATGGTGAATATGTTTAGTTTGTGACTTTATTTGAAGCAGAAATAATATGTGAATGCTTCATTGAGCATAATTCCGACTGGTAACTACACACTTCGCCCAAGCACATTATCGCACGCGTGATGCAAGCGATCTTAAATGACCACCTAAACTGTCATTAGACAACTTAAAAAGCTGCCATGGTTACCCGGCTAACAACAGAGAAAAAACATAAGTGAGAGCCCTGCAAGGTGTATAATATTTTTGACACTGTCATAAGATTTTCTTACATATGCTGTCAAAATGAACTGTAGTTTCCAAACAATCCTTCAGTAATTTTCTTGCCTTCCATTTCAGAATAATAGTGTTTTAAGCCAATGACTCGACACTAGCACTGGCAATAAAAAAATAAATAAATAAGCACAGCTTTCCAGCCCCTTATCTCATTGGCCACGCTCAGCTGCAAATCGGTGTCAATCTGGTGGACCATCTTCCTCTAGTTGTGAGGGTGGGGGATTGGGAGGGGCCTCACAAGTGGAACAGCTTAGGGCCTCTCTTCATCTAAATCCGGCCCTGTGCAAGAACTATCTTTGAAGTTGTGTGGAGGTGTCTGACTGCCCTACGGCTACAGATATGCATGGAGGCGAGAATAATTCTGATCATTCCAGGATGGTTGGGATTTCTATCATTATTGATTGTACAACCTTAATTATGAAGTATTCCAAACAGCACAGTTGTCAAAGTTCGTCACTTAAAGAAAGCAGACAGCAACAAAATTGTTAAAGGTAAACCAAAGCAATCTTTTAATCAATTTGCCAGACGGGAGTGGCGAGATCTACAAAGAGCTCACACGCTGCTCAGTGCTTCTCGGTCTTCACTCAAAGAAGAAAGGAAAGTTAGAGTAATTATAGGGTACACAAAAAGCTGGAGAAACTCAGCGGGTGCAGCAGCATCTAAGGAGCGAAGGAGATAGGCGACGTTTCGGGTCGAGACCCTTCTTCAGAAGAAGAAGGGTCTCGACCCGAAACGTCGCCTATCTCCTTCGCTCCTTAGATGCTGCTGCACCGCTGAGTTTCTCCAGCTTTTTGTGTACCCTCGATTCTCCAGCATCTGCAGTTCCTTCTTTAAAACTTAGAGTAATTATATATTTTCTTATCAATAAAACACACCTTCTAAATCTGAGTGAAAGATCCGTAGCCGAAGGGAAACCATATAACCATATAACAATTACAGCATGGAAACAGGCCATCTCGGCCCTTCTAGTCCGTGCCGAACACTTATTCTCACCTAGTCCCATCTACCTGCACTCAGACCATTACCCTTCATTCCTTTCCCGTCCATATACCTATCCAATTGATTTTTAAATGATAAAATCGAACCTGCCTCCACCACTTCCACTGGAAGCTCATTCCACACAGCTACCACTCTCTGAGTAAAGATGTTCCCCCTCATGTTACCCCTAAACTTCTGTCCCTTAATTCGCAAATCATGTCCTCTTGTTTGAATCTTCCCTACTATCAATGGAAACAGCTTTTTCACGTCAACTCTGTCTATCCCTCTCATCATTTTAAAGACCTCTATCAAGTCCCCCCCTTAACTTTCTGCGCTCCAAAGAATAAAGACCTAACTTGTTCAACTTTTCTCTGTAACCAAGTTGCTGAAACCCAGGCAGCATTCTAGTAAATCTCCTCTGTACTCTCTCTATGTTGTTGACATCCTTCCTATAATTTGGCGACCAAAACTGTACACCATACTCCAGAATTGGGCTCACCAATGCTTTGTACAATTTTAACATTACATACCAACTTCTATACTCAATGCTCTGATTTATAAAGGCCAACACACCAAAAGTACCACCCTATCTACATGAGATTCCACCTTCAGGGAACTATGCAGTTATTCCTAGATCCCTCTGCTGAACTGCATTCCTCAATTTGCTACTATTTACCATGTACGTCCTATTTTGATTTGGCCTGCCAAAATGCAGCACCTCACACATATTAGCATTAAACTTCATCTGCCATCTTTCAGCCCACTCTTCCAAAAGGCCTAAATATCTCTGTAGACTTTGAAAATCTACTTCATTATCCACAACACCACTTATCTTAGTATCATCTGCATACTAACTAATCCAATTTACCACACCATCATCCAGGTCATTGATGTATATGACAAATAACAGTGGACCCAACACAGATCCCTGAGGCACCCCACTGGTCACCGGCCTCCAACCTGACAAACAGCCATCCACCATTACTCTCTGGCATCTCCCATTCAGCCACTGTTGAATCCATCTTGATACTCCACCATTAATACCCAACAATTGAACCTTCTTAACCAATCTTCCATGTGGAACCTTGTCAAAGGCCTTACTGAAGTCCATATAGAAAATATCCACCGCTTTATCCTCATCAATTACCCTAGTAACCTCTTCAAAAAATTCAAGAAGCTTAGTCAAACATGACCTTCCAGGCACAAATCCATGTTGACTGTTCCTAATCAGACCCTGTTGATCCAGATGCTTATATATGATATCTCTGAGTATCTTTTCCATTAATTTGCCCACCATTGACGTCAAACTAACAGGTCTATAATTGCTAAGTTTACTCTTAGAACCCTTTTTAAACAATGGAATAACATGCGCAGTAAGCCAATCCTCCGGCACCATTCCCGTTTCTAATGACATTTGAAATAGCCCCTGCTATTTCTACACTAACTTCCCTCAATGTCCTCGGGAATATCCTGTCAGGACCTGGAGACTTATCCACTTTTATATTATTAAAATGTATCAGTAGTTCCTCTTCTTTGAATCTCATAGTTTCCCTTATCTCACATAATTCAATATCCTTCTTTTGGTGAATACTGAAGAAAGGAAATTGTTCAATATCTCCCCCTTCTCTTTTGGCTCTGCAGATAGCTGTCCACTCTCTAATGGACCAATTTTATCCCTCGTTATCCCTTTGCTATTAATATAGCTGTAGAAACCCTTTGGATATACTTTCACCTTACTTGCCAAAGCAACCTCATATCTTTTAGCTTTTCCAATTTCTTTCTTAAGATTCTTTTTACATTCTTTACACTCCTCAAACACCTCCTTTACTTCATGCTGCCAATAATGGATGGATTTAAGAGAGAGTTAGACAGAGCTCTAGGGGCTAGTGGAGTCAAGGGATATGGGGAGAAGGCAGGCACGGGTTATTGATAGCGGGCGATCAGCTGTGATCACAATGAATGGCAGTGCTGGTTTGAAGGGCCGAATGGCCTCCTCCTGCACCTATTTTCTATGTTTCTATGTAACTATTGTAGCTCTCTCTTTTTCCGAACCAAGTGTCCAATTTCCCTTGAAAACCATGGCTCTTTCCAATTATTACTATTTCCTTTCAACCGAACAGGGACATAAAGATTTTGTACTCTTAAATTTCATGTTTAAATGTCCTCAATTTCTCTGTTATATCCTTCCCAGAAATGTCCCAATTCACTCCTTTTAAATCCTTTCGCATCTCCTCAAAGTTAGCCTTTCTCAAATCAAAAATCTCAACCCTTGATCCAGTTCTGACCTTCTCCATAATTATATTGAAACTAATGGTATTGTGATCACTGGACCCGAAGTGTTCCCCAACCCATACCTCTGCCACCTGACCTGTCTCATTTCCAAACAGGAGGACCAGCTCTGCCCCTTCTCTAGTATGTACCTCTATGTATTGCTGAAAAAAACTATCCTGCACACATTTTACAAACCAAACCATCCAGCCGTTTTACAGAATGTGTTTCCCAGTCTATGTGTGGAAAATTGAAATCTCCCACAATCACTACCTTGTGCTTACTAATAATATCTGCTATCTCCTTACATATTTGCTCTTCAAATTCTCGCTCCCCATTAGGCGGTCTATAATACACCCCTATAAGTGTTGCTACACCTTTCCCATTTCTCAGTTCCACCCAAATAGCCTCCCTAGACGAGCCCTCTAATCTATCCTGCCAAAGCACTGCGGCAATATCTTCCCTGACGCGCAATGCCCCACCTCTTGCCCCTCCAATTCTACCACACCTGAAGCAACGAAATCCTGGAATATTTATCACAGCCATCCTGCAACCATGTTTCACTAATCGCCACAACATCATACTTCGAGGTGTTAATCCGGGCTCTAAGCTCAACCACCTTTCTTTCAATGCTCCTAGCATTAAAATATACACATTTAAGAAACCCACCTCTTATTCTCTGTTTTTTATCTTTTTCTTCTTTCTCCCCTACATGTTTTGGGTCTGAGTGCTTCCTCCTCTGCCTCCTGCCTCACACACTGTCTACTAGCTTTCTCAATTTGAGTCCCTCCCCCCAACCGTTCTAGTTTAAAGTCTCCTCCAGTAGCCTTTGCAAATCTCCCGCCAGGATAGTGGTCCCCCTCGGGTTTAAGTTCAACCTGTCGTTTTTGTACAGGTCACACCTTCCCCAAAAGAGGTTCCAATGATCCAAGAAACGTGAATCCCTGCCCTCTGCACCAGTCCCTCAGCCACGCATTTATCCTCCACCTCACTCCATTCCTACTCTCACTGTCGCGTAGCACAGGCAGTAATCCAGAGATTGTTACCTTTGCGTACCTTCTCCTTAACTCCCCCCTCCTAACTCCCTAAAATTCTCCTTTCAGGACCTCTTCTCTTTTTCTACCCATGTCATTGGTACCTATATGTACCACGACCTCAGGCGCTCCTCTCCTTCCGTTCAGGATATCTTGGACCACGTTTCAGACACATTCCAAACCCCTGGCACCAGGGAGGCAAACTACCATCCGGGTCTCCTGAGTGCATCCACAGAATCGCCTATCTGACCCCCTAACTATAGGGTCCCCTATTACTACTGCCCTCCTCCTCTTTTCCTTACCCTTCTGAGCAACAGGGCCGGTCTCTGTGCCGGAGACCCGGCCGCTGTTGCTATCCCCAGGTAGGCTGTCTCCCCCAACAGTACTCAAACAGGAGCACATATTGCCAAGGTGTACAGCCACCGGGGTACTCTCTAGTCCCTGCCTGTGCCCCTTGCCCCTCCTAACTGTGACGCACTTGTCTGTTTCCCGTGGTCTTGAAGTGACCACCTCTCTGTAACTCCTCTCTATGACCTCCTCACTCTCCCAGAGGTTATCGAGCTGCTGATCCAGGTTTCTAATACAGTCCCTTAGGAGCCCCATCTCCATGCACCTGGCGCAGATGTGGACGTCTGGAAGTCTATCGGACTCCATGACCTCCCACATCTGACATCCAGAACAGTAAACTACCCCCCCCTTACCCAGGATACAGTACAAAGTGCTGGAAGAAATCAGCAGGGATCTGACTCCCAATCAGCGGCTTCCTCTAGACCGCTTCCACCAATCAGCGGCTTCCTCAGGCCCACTTATTTTGAAATGTGATGGAACGTTACAGAGTGGGTTCTCCTCCCGCTCCTGTGCCTCTGTCAATCAAGAGAGGCTGGACCCATATATTTGCAATGTCAGGCTTATTCTCAAATCTTGGCACAGCTTCCGTACAGCTGCCCATTCCAGAAGGACATCTAACTCCATTTTGTTTTCAAATTACTTCCATCTTGGTTCCAGAATGGGCATCCGTCTGTGAACTAAAGCAAGCTTGTCAGACTTGGATGAAAGCCACTACCTTGTCCTCAGCTGGGACAGGCAGTTCAGACAGATATCTAATATGGTGCTGTGCCCAGACAATACATCTCTATGTTAATACATTGTTAATACATGGTTTCAGTGATTAGCATAAACCAAGCTTCCAAGATTTTCAATTCAATTCAATTCAATTCAATCTTTAGTTGTCATTGTGCAGTGTACAGTACAGAGACAACAAAATGCAGTTAGCATCTCACCCAGAAGAGAGAACATAGAATAATTAACAGTAAAATATATATATGTACAACAGTATCAGTAGTGCAATTTTACTGAGGGAAGGAGTGCCCGGGGTGGGGGGAGGGGGGGGGGGGGGGGGGGGGACTGGCAATCACCGAGGTGCAGAGTTAAGCAGTGTAACAGCCGCAGGGAAGAAGCTGTTCCTGAACCTGCTGATCCGGCAACGGAGGGACCTGTAGCGCCTCCCGGATGGGAGGAGGGTAAACAGTCTGCGGCTGGGGGAGACCAGTCCTTGACGATGCTTCGCGCCCTTTGCAGACATCGCTTTCTATGGACAGACTCAATGGAGGGGAGTGATGCGTTGGGCAGTTTTCACCACCCTCTGCAGTGCTTTCCGGTCGGAGACAGAGCAGTTGCCATACCATACTGTGATGCAGTTGGTAAGGATGCTCTCGATGGTGCAGTGGTAGAGGTTCACCAGAATCTGAGGAGACAGATGGACCTTCTTTAGTCTCCTCAGGAAGAAGAGACGCTGGTGAGCCTTCTTGACCAGTGATGAGGTATTGTGGGTCCAAGAGAGGTCATCAGAGATGTTGACCCCAGAAACCTGAAGCTGGAAACACGTTCCACCTCCATCCCGTTAATATGGATGTGGGTGTGCGTGCAGCCCCTAGACCTTCTATAGTCCACAATGAGCTCCTTGGTCTTCTTGGAGTTGAGGGCCAGGTTATTGTCGGCACACCATGCTGCTAGGAGCTGAACCCCCTCCCTATAGGCCGACTCATCGTTGTCGCTGACGAGGCCAATCACCGTCGTGTCATCTGCATACTTGATGATACAAGTATGTGCAGGTGTGCAGTCGTAGGTGAAGAGGGAGTAGAGGAGGGGGCTCAGTACACAGCCCTGTGGAACGCTGGAGTTCACGGTGAGGGTTGAAGAGGTGTGGTTGTCCAACCTAACAGACTAGGGTCTGTTCGTTACAAAGTCCAGTAACCAGTTGCAAAGGGAGGGGTTGATGCCCAGGTCGCTGAGTTTGGTGATCAGTTTTGAGGGGATAATGGTGTTAAATGCTGAGCTAAAGGCGATGAACTAATTCTCAAGTAGGTGTCTCTGTTGTCGAGGTGGGAGAGGGCGGAGTGGAGTGCCATGGAGAAGGCATCCTCCGTACTCCTATTCTTGCAGTAGGCAAACTGATAGGGGTCCAGTGTGGGAGGTAGGCAGCCTTTGAGGGGTGACAGGACCAGACTCTCGAAGCACTTGGTGATGATGGGAGTAAGTGCAACTGGGCGGAAGTCGTTGAGGCTCGCCGCAGTGGAGTGTTTTGGCACCGGCACGATGGAGGTGGTTTTAAGGAACATGGGGACAGCTGCTTGGGCAAGTGACAGGTTGAAGATGTCAGTCCAGACGCCTGTCAGTTGCGCAGCACAGGCCCTGAGGACGTGCCCAGGGATGCCGTCAGGGCCAGCAGCCTTACGTGCATTCATCCTGCTCAGTGCTACATACACGCCGTAGGGGGTGAGTGTGAGGGGCTGGTGATCAGCAGGGAGCACAGCCTTGATGGCCATCTCTTGACTGTCCCTGTCAAAGCGGCCATAAAAGTGGTTAAGCTCCTCAAGGAAGGAGGCGTCGCTGGATGTGGGGGTGGTGTTGGTGGATCTATAGTCTGTGATGGCCTGGATGCCTTGCCACATGGGTCGGGGGTCGGAGTTGTTATTGAAGTGCTCCTCAATCCTAAGCTTGTAGCTATGCTTGGCCTTCTTGATGCCCCTCTTCAGGTTAGCCCTGGATGAACTGTAGGCTCAAGCATTGCCTGACTTGAAAGCGGTGTCCCGTGCTTTCAGCAGTAGCCTGACCTCGCTGTTCATCCATGGCTTCTGATTAGGGAATGTGGTAATCCGTTTGAGGGAGGTGACACTGTTGATAGTGGAGTTGATAAAGTCCAGAACAGTGGATGTATAAGAGGCAATGTATGTGTGGGAGTCAAGGGTGGCCTGAGCTGCAAACACATTCCAGTCAGTGTTTCCAAAACGCTGCTGAAGTGTGGAGTTTCCTAGAATTTATTCTGCTGGGAAAATTCTCTTTTAAATTTGACTGCTTTCTGTTTTTCAGCAAATCTCCATTTTTAGTTTACGAACCAAACTTGACCAAATTAAACTCTTCCACTGTGAGGTCAGGATAAACTTGCTTTATTCATTACGTAAGGCACAAATGCGTCAAGACTTTCTTTAAAAAACACTTTAAAATGCAAGAAGGAACTGCAGATGTGGGAAATCGAAGGGAGACAAAAGTGCTGGCGAAACTCAGCGGGTGAGGCAGCATCTATGGCGTGAAGGAAATAGGCAACGTGTCGGGTCAAAAGCCTTCTTCAGACTGATATGAGGGTGGGGGAGGCGGGAAGAAGAAAGGAAGAGGTGGAGCCAGAGGGCTGAGGGAGAGCTGAGAAGGGGAGAAGAAAGTAGGGACTACATTAAATATGAGAAGTCAATGTTCCTATCTCAGGGGTGCAAACTACCCAAGCAAAATATGAGGTGCTGCTCCTCCAATTTACAATGGGCCTCACTCTGGCCACGGAGGAGGCCCACGACAGAAAGGTCAGATTCGGATTGGGAGCGGGAGTTGAAGTGCTGAGCCACCGGGAGATCAGATTGGTTATTGCGAACCGAGCGGAGGTGTTCGGCATGTGTACGTGAGAGTGTGTGTGTGATAGTGCGTGCGTGAGACAGTGTGTTTGAGAGAGAAAGGGAGTGTGTGTGAGGGATAGGTAGTGTTTGTGTGTGTGAGAGAAAGCGGGAAAGTGTGTGTGTGACAGAGCAAGAGAGAGGGACTGTGTGAGAGAGAGGGGGTGTGTGTGTGAGAGGGAAGGGGAGTGTGTGTGTGTGAGAGAGAGGGGGAATGTGTGTGAGAGGGAGGGGGAGTGTGTGTGTGAGAGGGAGGGGGAGTGTGTGTGTGTGAGAGGGAGGGGAGGGAGTGTGTGTGTGAGAGGGAGGGGGAGTGTGTGTGTGAGAGGGAGGGGGAGTGTGTGTGTGAGAGGGAGGGGGAGTGTGTGTGTGAGAGGGTAGGGGGAGTGTGTGTGTGTGTGTGAGAGAGGGGGAGTGTGTGTGTGAGAGGGAGGGGGAGTGTGTGTGTGTGAGAGGGAGGGGGGAGTGTGTGTGTGAGAGGGAGGGGGAGTGTGTGTGTGAGAGGGAGGGGGAGTGTGTGTGTGTGAGAGGGAGGGGGAGTGTGTGTGTGAGACAGAGAGCGACAGAGGGGTGTGGGAGAGAGACAGGGAGCGAGAGAGGTGCTGTGTGAGAGAGGAATGTGTATGTGCAGCCTTAAGGGACATTGGTCCGGTAGCATTTGGAGTATTGCATACAGTTCTGGTCACTCCATTACAGGACTGATGTGGAGGCTTTGGGGAAGGTGCAGAGGTGGTTAACCAAAATGGTTTATAAAAACAAGGAAGTGCAGATCTGGTTTACAAAAAAGGACACAAAGTGCTGGAGTAACTCAGCAGGACAGGCAGCATCTGGAGAGAAGGAATGGGTGACTGAAGAAAAGACCCAAAATATTACCCATTCCTTCCAGTATTTTGTGTTTACCTAAACAGCGCCTATCCACAGCAGGCTGGAGGAGCGGGCAAAGGCCTTGCCACAGAGCAGGCAGGTGAAGGGGCGATGGCCGGTGTGGACTCTCCGGTGCTGCAGCAGGTGGTCAAGGCGGGTGAAGCCCTTACCACAGGACGGGCAGAGGAAGGGACGTACACCGCTGTGGGTATGCCAGTGCTGCCACAGGCTGGACATGCGGGTGAAACCCTTGCCACACTCAGCGCGCACAAAGTGTCTCTCTCGGGAGTGCAACCGCTGGTGCTCCCGCAGCCCCCGTGCTCTCTTGTCACAGTGGGAGCAGCTGCTCGCCGGCGTGGGCCCGCCGGTGCTGCCGCAACCCCCGCGAGCTGTCAAACTCCTCACCACAGTACGGGCAGTCGTAGGGCTGGGCACTGGTGTGCACGTGCTGGTGAGACAGGGCGTGGGAGGCCATGGCAAAGCGCTCTCCACACACCGGGCTGGGAACGGGAGGGTAGCCGGCGTGCACCCGCTGGTGGGACAGCAGCTTCGAGGAGCTGGTGAAACCCTTGCCGCACTGGGCGCGGGTGTAGGGGCGCTCGCCGGTGTGTGCGCGCTGATGCACGAGCAGGTTGCTGGAATTGGTGAAGCCCTTGCTGCACTGGGCGCAGGTGTAGGGCCGCTCCCCGGTGTGGGTGCGCTGGTGCTTCAGCAGGTTACCAGAGCTGGTGAAGCCCTTGCCGCACTGGGCACAGGTGTAGGGGCGCTCGCCGGTGTGGGTGCGCTGGTGCTGCAGCAGGTTGCCGGAGCTGGTGAAACCCTTGCTGCACTGGGTGCAGGTGTAGGGGCGCTCGCCGGTGTGGGTGCACTGGTGCTTCAGCAGGTAGCTGGAGCAGATGAAACCCTTGCCGCACTGGCTGCAGATATAGGGGCGCTCGCCGGTGTGGGTCCGCTGGTGCTGCAGCAGGTTGCCGGAGCTGGTGAAGCCCTTGCCGCACTGGGCGCATGTGTAGGGGCGCTCGCCGGTGTGGGTGCGCTGGTGGTACAGCAGGTGCCTGGACTGAGTGAAGCCCTTGCCGCACTTGGCGCAGGTGTAGGGGCGCTCGCCGGTGTGGGTGCGCTGGTGGTATAGCAGGTTGTGGGACTGGGTGAAGCCCTTGCCGCACTGGGCGCAGGTGTGGGGGCGCTCCCCGGTGTGGGTGCGCTGGTGGGATAACAGGTTGCTGGAGCTGGTGAAGTCCTTGTCACACTGGGCGCAGGTGTAGGGCCGCTCGCCGGTGTGGGTGCGCTGGTGCTCCAGCAGGGCACTGGGGCGGGTGAAGCCCTTGCCACACTGGGCGCAGGTGTATGGCCACTCGCTGGTGTGGATGCGCTGGTGCTCCAGCAGGCTGTCAGAGCGGGTGAAGCCCTTGCCGCATTGGGCGCAGGTGTGGGGACGCTCGCCGGTGTGGGTGCGCTGGTGCACCAGCAGTTTGTCAGAGCGGGCGAAGCTCTTGCCACATTCGCTGCAGGTGTAGGGGCGCTCGCCGGTGTGCACGCGCCCGTGCATCTTCAGGTGCTTGGACGACTTGAATCCTTTGCCACAATCGTAGCAGGTGAAGAGCCGCTCACTGCTGTGCACCTGCCGGTGAACCCGCAGTCCTGACAACCGGGCAAAGCTCTTGCCGCAGGTGGAGCAGCCATAGGGCTTCTCGCCCGTGTGCACCCGCCGGTGGATCTTCAAATGATTTGCTGTCTTGAAGCTCTTGCCGCAGTCGGAGCAGGTGAAGGGCCTCTCGCTGGAGTGCACGCAGTTGTGCTGCAGCAGGTGGCCATAGCGGGTGAAGCTCTTGCCGCACTCCGAGCAGTCGAAGGGGCGTTCTCCCGTGTGAACCCGCCGGTGGATCTCTAGCTGGCTCGGCTTCTGCCAGGCCTTGCCACACACGTCGCACTCATAACGCTTCTCCTTGTTGTGCCCCGTCATGTGATCCTCCACCGAAGCTCAGCCCCTTGAAGCTCAGCCCGCACACCAGGCAGATGGGGGGGGGGGGGGGGCTCACCGACACCCTGGCCACCCTCAATGGCTGCTCACGTCCCCGTCTCTCCGTCCACAGCAACGGCTCCTAAACCCTGCAGGAGAGGAACACAGAGGGTCAACAAGCTGGCAAGCAGGACATTACTACCACATATTGTAGCAATGTTACAACATTTTGAGATTTTAAAAATCAAGTCTGCAATTTTTTCCGATCAGATAAAGCATAAAAATAAGTTTAATTTGACACCTAATTCACTTTCATATCTTCAGTATTAAAAAAGTTACTTCATGCTCTGAAATTAGCATCTTGTTCCCTCTTGCTTTTCCATTGACTTAACTCAAAAGCTGCGATCGAGGACAGTCAAAAGCCCATAACTTTCTTAAAAATTAATAGAACTGAATGAAATTTCAGTTATTATATACTGAAGCATTCTGAAACAAATATGAAACAATTTTACTTGGATGACCTGAAATTAGTTAGTTACCTAATTGCATCTAATTACAAAATTCAATTACTAGATCTAAACATCTATCCATTTCTTAAGAAAAGGTTAACATTTTTAAATAACCTAAACCAGGTGCTCCTCCAACATTTCAAAGATGTTCAGTGTTGTAGATTAATCGGCCTCGCTCTGTCTCTCTCTGTCTCTCTCTCTCTCAGTCTCTCCCTCTCTCTCTCTGTCTGTATCGCTCTCTCTTTGTCTTCTCTATCTGACTCTCTCTGTTTCTCTCTCTCTCCCTCTCTTTCTCTCTCTGCTCTCATTCGTTCTCTCAGTCTCTCTCTCTCTCTCTCTCCCTCTATCTCTGTCCCTCACTCTCCTTCTCTCTCTCTCTCTCTCTGTCTCTCTCTCTCCCACTGTCTCTCGATTCTGCCTCTCTCTATATCTCTCTCTCTCACTGACTCTCTCTCCCAGTCTCTCTCTCTGTTTTCTCCACTGTCTCTCTCCTCCTCTCTCTCTCTCTCTCTCCATCTCTCTCTCTGTCTTATTCTCTCTCCGTTTCTCTATTTCCTACTCTCTCGCTCTCTTTCTCCCCCTCTCTCTCTCTCTCTCTCTCTTCTCTCTGTGTGTGTGTGTGTGTGTGTGTGTGTCTCTCTCTCTCTCTTTCACAATTTCTCTCTCTCTCTCTCTCTCTCTCTGACTGTCTTTCTTTCTCTCTCTCTGCCTCTCTCTATCACTTTCTGCTCCGATCTCTGACTCTTTCTCTGTTATTCTCGCTCTCAGTCTCGCTCTCAGTCTCGCTCTCATTCTCTCTCTCAGTGTCTCCTTCTCCCTCTCTCTTTCCCTCTCTTTCTCCCTCTCTTTCTGCCTCTCTCTCTCTCTGACTCTCTCTCGCTCACACACACTCTCTCTCTCTCTGTCACTCCCTCTCTCTGTATCTGTGTTTCCCACTCTCTCTGTCTCTCTTTCTTCTGCTGACTTTCTCTCTGTCTCTCTCTCTATATCTGTCTCTCACTGTCTGTCTCTCTTTCTCCCTCTCTGTGTGTCTCTCTCCCTCACCCTGTCTCTGCCTCTGTCTCTCTGCCTCTCTCTCTCTCTCTGTATCTCTCTCTCTCACTCTCCCCCCTCTCTCTCTCTCTTCTCTGTGTCTCTCTGTCTATACCTGTCTCTCTTTTTTTTTTTTTTTTTTTAATTTCAAAAACTTTATTGACACAATCATATAATACAACACATCAAACCATAATCAAAAATGGCACTATATACAACCATTATAGTACAACAATACAATCATTGTTCACAATACACTATACCCAACGCGGTGACCAGCGCCCTCTCTCTCTCTCCCTCTCTCTCTCTCTCTCTCTCTCTCTCTCTCTGCAGATGCTGCCTGACCCGCTGAGTTACTCCAGCACTTTAACATAGAAACATAGAAATTAGGTGCAGGAGCAGGCCATTTGGCCCTTCGAGCCTGCACCGCCATTCAATATGATCATGGCTGATCATCCAACTCAGTATCCTGTACCTGCCTTCTCTCCATACCCGCTGATCCCTTCAGCCACAAGGGCCATATCCAACTCCCTCTTAAATATGGCCAACGAACTGGCCTCAACTACCTTCTGTGGCAGAGAATTCCACAGATTCACCACTCTCTGTATGAAAAACGATTTTCTCATCTTGGTCCTAAAAGACTTCCCCCTTATCCTTAAACTGTGACCCCTTGTCCTGGACTTCCCCAACATCGGGAACAATCTTCCTGCATCTAGCCTGTCCAACCCCTTAAGAATTTTGTAAGTCCTCTATGAGATCCCCCCCTCAATCTTCTAAATTCCAGCGAGTACAAGCCGAGTCTATCCAGTCTTTCTTCATATGGAAGTCGTGCCATCCCAGGAATCAGTCTGGTGAACCTTCTCTGTACTCCCTCTATGGCAAGAATGTCTTTCCTCAGATTAGGAGACCAAAACTGTACGCAATACTTCAGGTGTGGCCTCACCTAAACCCTGTACAACTGCAGTAGAACCTCCCTGCTCTTGTACTCAAATCCTTTTGCTATGAATGCCAACATACCATTCGTTTTCTTCACAGCCTGCTGCACCTGCATGCCTACTTTCAATGACTGTTGTACCATGACAACCCAGGTCTCGCTGCATCTCCCCTTTTCCTAATCGGTCACCATTCAAATAATAGTCTACCTTCCTGTTTTTGCCACCAAAGTGGATAACCTCACATTTATCCACATTATACTGCATCTGCCATGCATTTGCCCACTCACCCAGGTCAATCCAAGTCATCCTGCAGCCTCCTAGCATCCTCCTCACAGCTAACACTGCCCCCCAGCATCGTGTCATCCGCAAACTTCGAGATGTTGCATTTAATTCCCTCGTCCAAATCATTAATGTATATTGTAAATAGCTGGAGTCCCAGCACTGAGCCCTTGCGGCACCCCACTAGTCACTGTCTGCCATCCTGAAAAGGACCCATTTCACTCCTACTCTTTGCTTCCTGTCTGCCAGCCAGTTCTCTATCCACATCAATACTGAACCACCAATACCGTGTGCTTTAAGTTTGTATACCAATCTCTTGTGTGGGACCTTGTCGAAAGCCTTCTGAATGTCCAGATACAACACATCCACTGCTTCTCCCTTATCCACTCTACTAGTTACATCCTCAAAAAAGTCAATAAGATTCATCAGACATGATTTACCCTTCGTAAATCCATGTTGACTTTGTCCAATGATTTCACCACTTTCCAAATGCGCTGCTATCCCATCTTTAATAATTGACTCTAGCAGTTTCCCCACTAACTGGTCTGTAATTCCCCGTTTTCTCTCTCCCTCCCTTTTTAAAAAGTGGGGTTACATTATCTACCCTCCAATCCTCAGGAACTACTCCAGAATGTAAAGAGTTTTGAAAAATTATCACTAAGGCATCTGCTATTTCTGGGGCTACTTCCTTAAGTACCCTGGGATGCAGCCTATCTAGCCCTGGGGATTTATCGGCCTTTAATCCATTCAATTTACCTAACACCACTTTCCGGCTAACCTGGATTTCACTCTTTTCGTTCATCTCATTTGACCCGCGATCCCCTGCTATTTCCGGCAAATTATTTATGTCTTCCTTAGTGAAGACAGAACCAAAGTAGTTATTCAATTGGTCTGCCATGTCCTTGTTCCCCATGATCAATTTACCCGTTTCTGACTGCAAGGGCCCTACATTTGTTTTAACTAATCTTTTGCACTTCACATATCGATAAAAACTTTTGCAGTTAGTTTTTATATTTTCCTGCCAGTTTTCTTTCATACTCCATTTTCCCTTTCCTAATTAAGCCTTTTGTCCGCCTCTGTTGGTCTCTGAATTTCTCCCAGTCCCCTGGTAGGCTGCTTTTTCTGGCTAATTTCTACGCTTCATCTTTTTCTTTGATACTATCCCTGATTTCCCTCATTATCCATGGATGCGCCACCTTCCCTGATTTATTCTTTTGCCATTCTGGGATGAACAATTGTTGTAGTTCATCCATGCAGTCTTTAAATGCCTTCCATTGCATATCCACCGTCAACCCTTCAAGAATCAATTGCCAGTCCATCTTGGCCAATTCACGTCTCATACCCTCAAAGTTACCTTTCTTTAAGTTCAGAACCATTGTTTCTGAATTAACAATGTCACTCTCCATCCTAATGAAGAACTCAACCATATTATGGTCACTCTTGCCCAAGGGGCCACGTGCAACAAGGCTGCTAACTAACCCTTCCTCATTACTCAATATCCAGTCTAGAATAGCCTGCTCTCTCGTTGGTTCCACCACATGTTGGTTTAGAAAACTATCCCGCATACATTCCAAAAAATCCTCTTCCTCAGCACCCCTGCCAATTTGATTCACCCAATCTATATGTAGATTGAAGGTCACCCATTATAACGGTTTTTACCTTCGTTGCACGCATTTCTAATTTCCTGTTTGATGCCATCCCCAACTCCACTACTACTGTTAGGTGGCCTGTACACAACACCCACTAGCGTTTTCTGCCCCTTAGTGTTTCGCAGCTCCACCCATATCGATTCCACATCCTCCAAGCTAATGTCATTCCTTTCTATTGCGTTTAATCTCCTCTCTAACCAGCAACGCTACCCCACCTCCTTTTCCTCTCTGTCTATCCTTCCTGAATATTGAATATCCCTGGATGTTCAGCTCCCAGCCTTGGTCACCCTGGAGCCATGTCTCCGTGATCCCAACTATATCATAATTATTAATAGCTATCTGCACATTCAACTCATCCACCTTATTACGAATGCTTCTCGTATTGTGTTTATCTTCTCCACCAATTGCTGCCTGACCCGCTGAGTTACTCCAGCATTCTCTCTCTGTCTCACCCTCTCTCTCTCTGTCTGTCTCACTCTCTCTTCCTCTCTGTCTCTGTCTCCCCCTCTCTCTCTGTCCCTCCCTTGTCTCTCTCTCTCTCTGTAACTGTCTCTCTTTCTCCCTCTCTCGATCTCACTATCTCTCTCTCTCTCTCCGTCTCTCCCTCCCTTTCTTTCTATTTGTCTCTCTCCCTGTCTCTCCCCATCTCTCTCTGTCTCTCTCTCTCGCTGTTTGTCTATCTCTCTCTCTGTCTCTCTCTCTATCTCCCCCTCTCTCTCCCTCTGCATTTCTCTCACTCTCTCTTTCCCCTTTCTATGTCTCTCCCAATGTGTGTCTCTCTGTTTATCTTTCTCTGTCTCTGCATCTCTTTCTCTGTCTCTCTCCCTCTGTCTGTCTCGGTCATTTTCTCTCCCTGTCCCTCTCCCCCCCTCTCTCTCTCTCTATCTCAGTCTCCCTCTCTGTCTACTGCTCTGTCTCTCTCACTCTTTCTATATCCCTCTTTCTCTCTCTTTGTCTCTTTGTCTTTGTGTCTATCTATCTCTGTTCCTCTATCTCTCTATGTCCCTCGTTCTGTCTCTCTCTCTCAGTCTCTCTGTCTCTCTCACACACTCTGTCTCTCTCTGTCATCTCCCCTCGCTCCTCCTCCCTCTCAGTCTCTCTCTCCCTCAGTCTCTCCCTCTCTCTCCCGTCCCTCTCTCTCTGTCACTCCCTCTCTCTCCCTCTCTCCCTCTGTCCCTCCCTCTCTCTCTCTCTGTCCGCCTGCATCCCTCTCTCTTTGTCTCTCTCTATCTGTCTCTCTCTATCTGTCTCTCTCTGTTTCTCTCTCCCTCACCCTGTCTCCTTCTCTCTGTGTCTCTCACTCGTTCTCTCAATCTCTCTCTCTCCCCTCCATCTCTGTCCCTCACTCTCTCTCTCTCTCTCTCTCTCTCTCTCTCTGTCTCTCTCTCTCTCTCTCTCCCACTCTCTCTACTCTCTCTCTCTGTCGCTCCGTCTCTCTCTCTCTGTTTGTCACCGTCTCTCTCTGTCTCTCTCTCCCTCTCTCTCTCTCCATTTCTCTCTGTCTCCCTCTCCCAGTCTCTCTCTGCCTTCACTCCCTGTCTCCCTGCCTCTCTCTCTCTCTCTCTGTCTCTCTCTTGTCTCTCCCTCTCCCCCTCTCTCTCACTCTCTCTCCCTCTCCAGTCTCTCTGCCTCTCACTCACCTTCTCCTTGTCTCTCTCTCTGCCTCTCTCTGTCCCTCTCTTTCCCCTTCTCTTTCTGCCTCTCTCTCTGTCTCTCTCTCACTCTCTCTCTGTCACTCCCTCTCTCTGTTTCTGTATTTCCCTCTCTCTGTCTCTCTCTTTCTTCTGCTGACTATCTCTCTGTCTCTCTCTTTCTGTATCTGTCTCTCACTCTCTCTCACTCTCTGTCTCCTCACTGTCTGTCTGTCTCTCTCTCCCTCTGTGTCTCATCTCCCTCATCCTGTCTCTCTCTCTGCCCTCTCTGTCTCTCTCTGTCTCTCCCTCTGTCTCTCTCCATGTCTCTCTCTCTCTCTTTCTCACCGTCTCTCTCTCTCTCTCCCTCACTCTCTGCCTCTCTCTGTTTCTCTCTCCCTCTATCCCTCTCTGTTTATCTCTCCATTTCTCTCTCTCTCTGCCCCTCTCTCTATATATCTCTCTGCCCCACTCTCTCTCTCTCTCTCTCTCTGTTTCTCTCTGTCTCTGTCCCTCTCTCTATCTCTCTTTCTCCTTCTCTCTCTCTCTCTCTCTCTCTCTCTCTCTGTCTCTCTATCTGTATCTCTCTCCTTAAAACTCTTCTCCCTCTGCCTCTCTCTCTCTCTCTATCTGTTTCTCTCTGTCTCTCTCCATCTCTCTCTCCCCCTCTCTCTGTGTCATTCTCTCTCTCAGTCTATATCTCTCCCTCCCTCGCTCTCTCTGTGTCTCCCTCTTTCTCTCTCTCCATCCCACTGTCTCTCTTTGTGCCTCTCTCTCTGTCTCCGTCTCTCACGGACAGTCTCTCTATCTGTCTCTCTCTCTCTCTCTCTCACTGTGTTTCTC
>JAVHYY010000218.1:0-2500 GCA_035221665.1 Okamejei kenojei | reverse complement strand
TGTTTTCCTTTGGATACGGAGGATGTTCCGACAAAATTCCACATGCAGGGTCTCCGTTGTATGTTTTTCCCATTTACTATAACTATGGTGACTGAGGGACAGACCCCATACTTCACTACCATAAAGCACAATAGGCTGGATTACACTGTCAAATATTTGAAGCCAGATTGTAATTGGAATTTGGATGTTGTAGAATCTTATTTTTATTGCATACAGAGCTCTCTGAGCTTTCTCTTTTAGTGCATTCACTGCCATATTGAAGCTCCCTGATACTGCAACAGCTAGACCAAGGTAGGTGTAGCTCATAGTGTGCTCCATAATAATACCATTGAGAGTAAATTTGTATTTATCTTCCTGGCATCTGGGTCTTTTCTGAAAAATCATGATGTTGGCTTTCTTTAGATTTACTGCCAGGGCCAGTTTTGTTCGGCCGTTACTTCATCAAGTAGGTTAACTGTTGCTGCAGTCCCTGGTTCTGTGGGGACAGCAGAACAGAACCAAGGTTCATTCAACATAAAACAGGTTTTACTACCTCTCCGTCCAGAGACAGAGGCCCGGCGCTGTGCTCTGGTCCAACTTTATGCCAAATCGCATTTGATATATAACATTAAACAGAGTCGGGCTCAGATTGCAGCCTTGCCGGACGCCTCTTCTCTGGGCGAAGAGATCAGTGCATTTGTCCCCAATTATAACACGTTTATTATTCAGACATTGATTTGATAAGGTCGTATACCTTTCCTCCTATACCGCAACAGAGGAGTTTGTAATAGAGCCCTTCATGCCAAAGTGTCAAACGAGAGAGTTTATCTCTCTCTCTCACTGTCTCTATCTCTCTATGTCATCGTCTCTGTCTGTCTCTCCCCCAGTCTCTCTCTCTCACTTTGTCTCTCTGTCTGTCCCTCTATTTGTCCCTCTCTTTCTCTCGATCTGTCTGTCTCTCTTTCTCTCTCTCTGTTCTCTATCTCTCTCTCACTGACTCTATTCTTTCTGTTCAGTCTCTGTCTCTTTCTTTCTCTCTCTCTCTCTGCTCTTCTCTCTCTCCTTCTCTCTCTCTCTCACTCTCCTATCTCCTCTCCTGTCTCTCTGTCTCTATCTCTCTCTCTATCCTCACTCGCTCCTCTTCTCTCTCTCTCACTTGTCCCTATCTCTCTCCCCTCTCTCGTTCTCTCTCTCTCTATCCCCTCTCTGTCCCCTCTGTCTCTACCCCTCCCTCTCTCGTCTCTCTCTCTGATGTCTCTCTCACTCTCTCTCTCTCTCTGCATTGTGTCTAGAGGTTGGAGGTCTCGTTTGCAGTTGTACAAGTCGTTGGGTTGAGGCCGTTGGAGGGTACTGGCCAAAACACGGGCAGGTGCGGTTCTTGTGTTGATGGGCATGTTGGTCGGGGTGAGGCCATAGTGTAGAGGGGGCATGTTGGTCGAGGGGGGACTAGTGTAGATGGGGATGTTGTCAGGGGTGGGACTAGTGTAGATGGGCATGTTGGTCGAGGTGGGGACTAGTGTAGATGGGGAATGGTGGTCGGGGTGGGACTAGTGTAGTGGGGGCATGATGGTCGGTGGTGGGACGAGTGTAGATGGGGAATGTTGGTAGAGGTGGGGACTAGTGTAGATGGGGCATGTTGGTCGGGGAAATGGTGGGGACTAGTGTGATGGGGCATGTTGGTCGGCGGTGGGACTAATGTTTGGAAGGGGCATGTTGGTCGGGGGGTGGGGATAATGTAGGATGGGGCAAGTTGGTCGGGGTGGTGGAGCTAGTGTTGATGGGGCTTGGTGGTCGGGGTGTGTGGTGGGACTAGTGTAGACGGGACCTGTTGGTGCGGGGTGGGACTAGTGTGAGAGGGGCATGTGGTCGGGTGGGATTAGTGTAGATGGGGCGTAGTTTGGGGTTGGGACTAGTGTAGATGGGGCATGTTGTGTCGGGGTGGGATTTGTGTAGATGGGGGGTTGTTTGGCGGGTGGACTAGTGTAGACGGCGGCTTGTTGGTCGGGGTGGATTGGTTTAGTTTAGATGGGCGTTGTTCGGGGTGGGACGTTAGTGTAGATGGGCTTGTTGGTGGGGTTGGGATTAGTGTAGACGGGCATTGTTTGTTGGTGGTGGGCACTTAGTGTGGATGGGCATGTTGGTCGGGGTGGGAGGGGCTTAGTGTAGATGGGGCATGTTTGGTCGGGGTAGGGACTATGTAGATGGGGCATGTTAGGTGGGGTGGATGACTAGTGTAGACGGGGCTTGTGTTTGTCGGGGTTGGGGGATTAGGGTTAGATGGGGGTTTGTTCGGGGTGAGGACTATTGTAGATGGGGATGTTAGTTGGGGGCATGAGCATGTTGCGGATGAAGGGGATATACTGTTTTCACACGACGCCTGTATGTCTCTCGCTTCTCTGCTGTCTATCTGTCTCTCTGTCGATCTCTGTCTCTCTCTCGCTCTGTCTCTCTCGCTCTGCTCTTCTATCTTTTCTCTCTCTCTGTTCTGTCTCTCACTTCTCTCTCCGTCTCTCCTCTACTA
>JAVHYY010000217.1:0-216710 GCA_035221665.1 Okamejei kenojei | reverse complement strand
TCAGGAGTTATTGTTCTCCTCGGGCACGACGCCGAGCAGCGTCAGTGTCGCCTACAGCGCCGCGCCGAATCCATCTGGGGGCGGGGGGGGGGGGGTGCGAGGAGCAGGAATGTCAGTCCGGGCTCCCGGGGAGGGGGTCTCACCCCGCCCACATCTCGCCCCCCCGACAGCCCAGCGCCCCATGGCCCTTCCCCGTTACACTCGCCCCTCTCACCCTTCCCCATTCCAATCACCTCTCTTGGCATCTCACCCCACCGCCCAACCCGCTCCTCCCTCCCACGCCTTCTCTTCCTTGCTCTCCCTCTTTTCTTCCCTCCTTTTCTACACCTCTTTCCCCATTCCTCTCTCTGCCCTCTGAACACTTTGCCCGTACCTCTCCTCCCCCCTCCTTCCCCTCCTCCCTCTGCTCTCACACATTGCCCTCTTACCCCCCCCCCCTCCAACACCCCCCCCCCCGCTCACCTGCACGGAGAGTGGGGATCGAACCGAGTCAGGTTCCATCGGACGGAGGGTGGGGGGGTCCCGGACCCGCGACTCACTAGCGTCACGTGGTCCCCCGCGTTCACCGTCACGTTCCGCACTGTGACCCTGGCCTGGGCCGGCCACTGCGGACAGGGCAAAGGATTCAGAGGTCAGGGGACCCCACTCCGATCCGTCTGCCCCACCCTTCTCCCCCCTCACTGACCTCCCCTTCCCCACACTCCCACCCCAACCCAACCTTCCCCTCCCTACCCCCTGCCCACCCCACACACGAGGATAGAACCTCTCCACAAGGGAAGCAGCCGCGCTATGGGAGGACGGACTGAGCGGGAGGGGTGGGCGGGGAAGATGCGGGTGGAGGTTTGAGGGAAGGGGGGTTGAAGAAGGTGGTGAGGGAGTTGAGGAGGATGCGGAGAGTGGGAGGTAGGATGAGAGGGAGGGTGGGTGGGAAGGGGAAGAGGATGGGGGAGGGGGAGGGGAGGGTGGTGAATGAGAGGGGGAGGGGGAGGGGAGGGTGAGGGTAGGGGGGGGAGGGTAGGTGCTACCTACCGCAGTCCGTGAGCTGATCTTGTCAGGCTAACGGTGATGCGCGACGCTGCCGGCAGCTGAGGCTGTGGTTGCTCAGCCCCGGCACCTTGCCGGCTCGAGTTGCACACAGGTGTAGCCCATTGGTTATCCGACAGGAGCAGAGCAGGGGGTTGTCAGCAGCACCTGGGGGGAATGAGGTGGGGGGGAGAGTGAGCGAGCGGGGGAGTGTGGGGCGGATAGAGAGAGGCGGGGGTTCGTGTTGTGGGCGGACAGCGGCGCGGGGCAGTGTGGGGCGGAAGAGAGGTAGGATTTACAGGAACTAGTGGACAACTTTTTCACACGGAGAGTGGTGGGAGGAGGAGAGCCTGCATTGTGCCATGAGGAGGTAGTTGAGGCTCGGGACTATCCCAGACGTTTTAAGAGGACACTCGGGACAGGTAACATTGGGTGTAGGACATTTTATAGTAGGGATATGGGCCAACTCGGGCAGGTGGGACTAATGTAGATGGGGCATTTTGGGCTTGCATGTGTGAGTTGGGCCAGAAGGGCCTGTGTCTAGTTGCTGGGTGAATGCGGGAGGGGAGGTGAGAGGGAGGGCAAGGGGGGGGGGTTTAAAGGGGGGTGTTGAGGGGGAGGGGGGGGGTCGGATCTACTTACAGCTCCAGCAGGTCGAGGGAATGAAAGGGTTTCCACGACGGGCCAGTTAGATTGTTTGATGAAAGGTTTCTGTGGAAAAATGAAAGAATGAAGTCGGAGCCTAAAACCCCAACCTGTGACCCCACTCTCACTCTGTGACCCCACACTCTCCCCGTAAGCCCACATTCACCCCGTGACCCCACACTCTCCCCGGCTGTAGCGGGAGAGCTGAGCGGGGGAGAGGGGGGCCGGACTGGCTGGACTGAGAGCCGTCAGAGAGATGGATGAGGGGAATTAGGAGGTGGGGTGGGGGGGTGGGGGAGATGGGGGTGTAAGGGGGGGTGAGGGGGGGGTTGATGGGGGGGGTGAGGGGGGTTTGCGAGGTGGGCGGTGACAGGGGGCGAGGGGGAGAGGGAAGAGGGAGGGGGGGAGGGGGAATGAGGAGGGGATGAGGGGGGCAGGCTGCGGGGGGGGTGATAGGCGGGCGAGGGGGGAGGAGGGGAAGAGGGAGGGGGGAGGGGGAGATGAGGAGGGGATGAGGGGGGCAGGCCTGCGAGGAGGGCGGTGATTAGGGGCGAGAGGGGGGAATGAGGGGAAGAGGGAGGGGGGACGGGGGAGATGAGGAGGGGATGAGGGGGCATGCAGTCTGCGAGGGGGCGGGGTGAAAGGGGGCGAGGGGGGAGAGTGGAAGAGGGTTGGGGGGAGGGGTGAATGAGGAGGGGATGAGGGGGGGGCAAGGGCTGCGAGGGGGCGGTGATAGGCGGCGGGTGGGAGAGGGAGGGGGGAGGGGAATGAGGAGGGGATGAGGGGGCAGGCTGCGAGGGGGGTTGAAGGGAATGGGCGGGAGGGGATGGTGGGTTGCGGGGGCGGTTGAGCGGGGGGTTGAGATGGGGGAGGGGGAGGGAGAAGAATGAGGAGGAATGAAGAGGATCGGCAGGCAAGGGCTGGGGCTTTGCGAACTGACAGACAGATGGATGAGTGTGGACGGTCGAGACTGAGAGACGAGCGTGGATCGATACCGTCAATGAGTTCTGACAGGTGGATGGAATCAGACAGATGGGCGATGGAGAGGGGCGTTCGGACAGAATAGTGTCAGCGCCGCATAGACAGACGGGGGAGCAGGGGTGGACGGGAGAACAGGGGAAGAGGAGAGCGAGGGAGGGGAGTGGGGGAGGGGGAGAGGGGGAGGGGAAGAGGACGGGGAGAGCAAGTGAGAGAGGGAACGAGACAGCAAGGAAGGCGGAGGGGGTATAGGGGAGATCGGGTGGGGATAGTGGGAGGGGAAGAAGGGGAGGATAAGGAGCGGAAAGGGAGAGGGTGAGTGCAGGAGAGCGCCGTGGAAGGGTGGACAACATTTAACTCCTGTCCCATCCGGTGAACCCATGGGGAGCCTGTCTGATATGCGGTGTGTGTTGCTGTGTGAGCAAAAATGCCCCGCCCATAGGGAGGGTAGGGGTGAGCTGAGGGGAGAGGGGCGATGACTGAAGGATTCCTCAATTACATACCCACCCCATCCCAGCCTTACCCGCCTTGCACTGGAAGACAGGGAGACGCGCAACCAGGGGGTGCAGGGGGAGTGTTGGGGGGGGCGAGAATGTGTCTCGCCCTCCTACCCCCCTCATCTCATCCCCTTCCCCCCCCCCACTCCTCGCCCACTACCCCCCCCACCTCAACCCCCCCCCACCCACACTCGCCCCCCCCCCCCCGCGTTCCAGGCGAGCTGCGAGGCGGCATCTGAAAGCTTCATTGATTTTCAATTAGCAGCAAACGAAAGAGCTCGATTAAATATGGATCAGCTAAATAAACTCAGCAGCTGAGGGGCCCTGGAGCATTGTTGCAGTTGCCTGCGGGGAGGGGGGGGGGGGGAACTCAGGCAGAGCGATACAGCCCCCCCACCTCCCTCCCCCCTTCCCCTCGGACAACGTATCCGCACCCTGTCACACATCTGCCAGCGCCCAAAACACCCACTGTAGCAAGCACTGTATCGCCACTGCATCGCTGTATCGCCCACTGTATCTACCACTGTACCTCCATTCTAAAAGTATATCCTTCTATTCTCATCTACAAACCCCCTCGTCTACGGGACGTGGGAGGAAACCAGAGCACCAGGAGGAAACCCACGCGGACACAGGGAGAACGTGCAAGTTATGTGCAGACAGGATCGATCCCGCGTATCTGGGGCTGAGCGGCAGCGGGTCCCCCTGCAGCGGCACCCTGGGTAGAGACTGAGCCCGGACCGGACCCGAACTGGACCAGGATTGGGCCCGGACTGAACACGGACTAGTCCTGGAACGGACACGGAATGGACACGGACCGGGCACGGACTAGACACGGACTAGACACGGAGCAGACACAGGAGCGGGCTCGGACAGGGACGGGACACGCGGCGGGCAGCAGGGGGCGCCGGTTTCCACGCGTGTTGGCGGGGACACGCGTGTTGGCGGGGACACTCACATGTACAGCAGCTCCGGGCAGTAGGTGAAGGAATCGTCATCAATGTTCGCCAGCCCCGAGTTAGTGATGGTGCTGTAAGGCAAAGGCGGAGCTCAGGCAGTGACGTGTACAGTTGCCCAATTCCCCATTTACCGTTTTACCTACCAGTTCCACAGTTTTCTCCACCGTTACCCGATCATGCCCCCTCTTCACCCACAACTCCCTCACATTCGGACCACCCCCCTCACCAGTATGAACCGCTCCCCTCCCCGGCAATCAGTGGACCCCACAATCCACTGTACGAGGAGGGGGGGGGGGGGAATTCAAACACCAGTCAGCGTGCCCCAGACCTCCGTGGGCGATCGCACCCGCCACCTCCGTTCCAGAATGCGTGGAGCCTCTGTTAGATGGAAGGGAACGGATGCAGGCTGAGGAGGGAGAGGTGTGGGAGGGCAAGGTGTGTATGAGTGGGGGAGGGGGCAAGAGGGGTGGGGGGGGGGGGAGGGGTGGGGGCTGGGGTGGATGGTCGATGTGGACTCACAAGTTCGGAGCCTACTGTAATGTTTCAGGTCGGCGGCGGTGAGATTCGTCAGCTCGGTCGGCCCTCGATGTACCTGCGTGTGGACCGGATCTGGGATCGAGGCCTGGGATTCAACGACCCTAACCCCCACTCCACCCCCTCCCCCCACACCCCTCCTTTCATCTCCCACAGCTCTCTCTCCCTCCCCTTCCGCGCCACACCCGCACTCACCATAACCTTCACAACACCCACCAACCCTTCCCTGGCCCCGCCACCCCCAGTTCTCTATCATCCCCAGACCCTCTCCTCTCCCCCCCGCCAGCCCCTCCCTCGCACCCCCTCCGCTCCACTTGCCCTCTCACCCCAACAGCACTTCCCTCCCACACCTCGACTCAACCCCTCATCCAATTAAACTCCAACACCGATTGGCCCCACAGAGCGTGTTCTCCCCCCCCCCCAGCCCCCCCCCCCCCCACTGTGCTCCCTGTACAGGCACGACTGTGTGACCTAGTTCTGCTCCAACTCCATCTGCACGTTTGCAGATAACACCACAGTGATGGCCTGAATCACGAACACTGATGAGACAGCGCACAGGAAAGCGACAGAGAACTTAGTTTCGCGCTGTCACAATGTCCAGTGAATCTTACCAACTTCTGCAGATGCACCACAGAAAGCATAATGTTGGGTTACATCACTGCTTGGTCTGGGAACAGCTCGGCCCAAACCGCAAGAAATTGCAGAGAGTTATGGAGGCTCATAAGTCATAACACTTATTAGAATTAGGCCATTCAGCCCATCCGGTCTACTCCGCCATTCATATCTTTCCCTATCAACCCCATTCTCATGCCTTCTCCCCGTAACCTTTGATACTTTTATCAATCCAGTATCTGGCAGCCTCTGCCTTACAAATACCCTTTTAGATAAATTCCTTCTCATCTCTTGTCTAAAGGTGCGTCCTTTCCTTCTGAGGCTGTGCCCTCTGGTGCTAGACTCTCCCACGTCCACTCTATTCAGGCCTTTCACTGTTGGGTGAGTGTCAATGAGGTCCCCCCCTCATTCTAAACTCCAGCGAGTACAGGCCCAGCGCCGTCAAACGCTCACCGTATTTCAATCCGATAATCCACGGGTTCGTTCTCGTAAACCTCCTCTCGACCCTCTCCAGAGCCAGCACATCCTTCCTCAGATGTGGGTCACAATACGCTAAATGCCGTCAGACCAATGCCTTATAGAACCTCAGTATTACAACCAAGTTTTATATATTCTAGCCCTCTTGAAATAAATGCTAACATTGTATTCGCATTCCCTGCTATTGTTTCAACCTGCAGATTAACCTTTTGGGAATCTTGCATCAGCTCTTGCAAGTTCCTCCAATTCCTGATTCCTCTCCCCATTTAGAAGATAGTTTCAGCCTTTATTCCTAAATACACGCCAAAATACACGAGGCCACATTTTGCTCTGCTGTGTTCCACCTGCGACTTTTTTCCCACTCACCCAACCTGTCTAGGTCCTTCTGCAGTAATCGTTGCTTTCTCTACACTACCTGCCCCTCCACCTATCTGCAAATCTGGCCACAAAGCCTTCAATCCCCTCATACAAATCAATGATAAACAACGTGACGAGTAGCGGCCCCAGCACCGGCCCCTGCGGAACGCCACTAGTCACTGGCAGCCAACCAGATGAAGCCCCGTTTATTGCCACTATTTGTCTTCTGCCACCCAGCCACCCTGCTGTCCATGCTAGTATCTCCCATTTGATGCCACAGGTTCTCATCTTCCTTAGCAACCTGGCGTATGGCACCTTTTCAAATGCCTTATGTTAATCCAGGTATGTTAGTCCATCTCTCCTTTGTCTATTCTGCTATTTAATTCCTCAAATAATTCCAATAGGTTCTTCAGGCAAGATCGCCGCTTCACAAACCCATGCCGACTTTGGCCTATTTTATCATAAGCTTCTAAGTACTTGGAAACCACATCCTTTATAATGGATTCCCAAATCTTACCAACCACAAAAGTCAGACAAACCGGCCTATAGTTTCCACTCTTCTATTTGCTCTCTCTTGGGTAATATTTGGCAAGCTCAGATGCAGCCCAGTCCCACCATCGACTCCATCTACACTTCACGCGGCCGCAGCAAAGCAGCCGACATCTTCAAAGATTTATCCCTGTCCCACCTCGGTCATTCATAAGATCATAAGAGACAGGAAAAGGATTAGGCCAAATCTACTCCGTCATTCAAGCATGGCTGATCTTTCTCTCCGTCCTTACCCCTTTATCCTGCCTTCGCCCCGTAACCTCTGACGCTCTTGCTAATCTATCTAAATCTGCCTTAAATATATCCACTGACTTGGCCTCCACAGCCATCTGTGGCAAGAATCCCACTGACTGAAGACATTTCTCCTCAGCTCCTTTCTAAAATAATGTTCTTTAATTCTGAGGTTATGACCACAAGTGGAAACATCCTCTCCACGTCCACTCTATCCAAGACTTTCACTATTCTAAGTTTCAACGAGGTCCTCCCTCGTTCTTCCAAATCTCCAGCGAGTACAGGCCCAGTGCCGCCAAATGCTCATCGTATGTTAACCTACTCATTCCTGGGACCATTCTTGTAAACCTCCCCTGGACCCTCTCCAGAGCCGGCACATCCTCAGATATGGTGCCCAGAATAGCTCACAATATTCACAATGCGGCCTGAGCAGCTCCTTATAGAGCCTCAGCATCACATCCCTGTCTTCCCCCTTCTCCCCTTTCCTGTTGGGGAGAAGGTGCAGAAGCTTGAAAGCAGATATCATCAGATTCTGGAACAGCATCTTCCCCGCTGTTAACGGTATTCTGAATGGCCCTGTCACGCTCGCTGTGATCCCTGCACTGTTTTCTATATGACCTTGTGGTCATTTATTGTGTCTCCGCTGGCTGGATAGCACGCAACAAAAGCTATTCACTGTACCTCGGTACACGTGACAATAAACTAAACTGAACTGAACAATTTCTGTGTCGCTGCTAAACTAGAATCTGATTATGTTCACCTTCACACTGCCCGCTGCACTCTTGTGCCCACCGGGTCCACGCCCGAGGTATCCTACCCCGTGCTCCTCAACTTCCTCCTCATCCCCTCTCCTCAATTCGCTGGCAACCCCTCCCCCCCCTCCCCCCCCTCCCCCCCCCACCCCCCTACCCCCCCCCCCTCGCCCCCCTCCCCCTCCCCCCCTCCCCCCCTCCCCGTCCCGAGGGACCGCAACGTTGCAAAGCGCTGCACTGGTCCTGATGTGGATTAAACGACACGACGGGGACCCACTGTAACGCCGCCTGCAGGTGACCAGCCCGGCCGCTGGGGGGGGGGGGGAGTGGGGGGTTAGGCAGTTGCCCGGGTCAGGTCGGGCCCTGGGTTCTGAGATGCGGGCTGGCGTGAGGGAGGGAAGTAGGGGATTCAAGGGGGGGGGGGGGGATGTTTCTAGGGGTGGATGGGGTTTCTTTGTGCAGAGGCAGCGGGGGGGGGGGGCGGGGGGGGTACAGGGGTGTGGGGTTGGTGGGGAGTGGGGGCGGGGGTGGGGGTGGTGGGGTTGCAGCAGAGTGTAGGTGGGTGGAGGGGGGAGTACAGAGCGGGATGGTGGACAAAGTGGGGAATGGGGGCGCATTAGAGGGGAGGGGGGTTGTTGGGTATGGGGGTAGGAGGGGGAGAGGATGTACGGGTTGGGAGGGATAGTGTGTGGGGGTGCAGGTGGGTGCAGGTGGGTGGGGAAGTGTGTACGGGCGGAGGGGGGAGTGTAGGGCGGGGGGTGGGGGTTGGGATTTGGGCGAACGGAGGGGATGGTATAAAGTGAAGTGGTTGGGGTTTTGCGGGTAGACGGGGATGCTCAGCGTAGAGGGAGTGTAGGGTGATGGGGAATATGGGGTGGTGGTAGGGGAGAGGGGGGGTGTAGGGGTGGGGCGGGTGAGGAGGATGTGGACGGGGATTGAGGGAGTCCAGGGCTGGTGGGAGGGGGAGAGGGGAGAGGGTGAGGGTTGGGGGGGCAGGTTGAGGTTGAGGTGGAGGGTGAGGGTGAGAGTGAGGTAGGGGGGCGGGGGTAAGAAGGGGGGGGGGGGTAAGGAGGGAGGTGAGGGTGAGGTGGTGGGGACGACAGGGTGAGGTTGAGATGGGGGGGTGGAGGGTGTGAGAGTGAGAGTGAGGTGGACGGGGGTAAGGTGGGGGGGGGGCGTGGGTGAGGTGGGATGGTGGTCGCTGCGAGAGGGTCGCGCACGGAGCGAGTTTCGGGGGGGGCTCCACTCACAGTTCGGTTACGTTGACTGTCTCCGCCGGATCGAGGAGGGGGAAACCGCCGCTGCCGCCGCCCTCCGCGCCCCCGCAGTGCACCGAGGACGACCAGCACCGGCAGCCGCTGGGACACGAAGCCGCCCCCCGCGGGGCCGCCACCGCCACCGCCACCAGTACCATCCACACCAGGGTCCCGGGGCAGGAGGATGGGTCCATCCCGGCTCCGGACACAGCCCCGGGAACACGGTGAGCACACTGGGGAATGGGGGGATGGGGGGAGGGGAGGAGAGGGGTGGGGGGGGGGGGGTAGGGTAGATGGAAGGAGAAGGGATAGTGCGAGGGGAGACGGAGGAGGAGAGTGGGAGGTAAGAGAGAGGGGTTGGAGGAGAGAGGGAGAGATTGGGGGGGAAGAGGTGTGAGAAGGGGAGAATGACGGGAGAAGAGGGAAAGATAGAGGGAGGTGGGGGAGGCAGATGGGGCGAGGGAAAGGAGGGTGGGTGTGAGATAAACAAGGGGCGAAGAGAGCGGGAGAGAGGGGAGGGTGGGAATGAGACGGGGATTCAGGGAGATGGGGGAGAGAGACGGACAGGAAAGCCTGTATGTTTGTGTCTGTGAGTCAAGTCAGAGAGGGGCGACGGCGAGAATGGAGACGGCGAGAGGAGAGAGTGAGAGAGAGGGGGGGGGGAGAGAGAGAGAGAGGGAGGGAGGAGAGAGGAGAGAGAGAGAGGAGAGAGAGGGAGAGGGAGGGGAGGGAGAGAGGGAGCGGCAGTCGGGGAGATCGGAGAGTGAGAGGGAGGCAAAAATACTGGACGAGAGCGCCAAAGCAGCGAGCAAGGATGAGACGTGAGTGACGGGGAGGGAGAGGGGGCGGAGAGAGGAAAGGGAGGAAGGGAGGGTCGTGAGAGCGAGCGAAGAAAGGTGAGGCGGGAGAGTAAGGAGATGAGAGAGGGAGAGGAGTGGAAGGGAGGGAGGGAGGGGGGCGAGGCAGAGAGATAGAGCCGTGGAAGGGAACCTTCACGTTCTGTCGCTCGGAGATCGCTCCGTGTCGGCAGCCGTGAAGTTGCTCTTAAAGGGAAAAAATGCGCGACATTAATGCGATGGTATCGGCGCTGCCGCCCGTTTGACAAATGGCCTGAGGAGGGAGGAGGGTGGAGAGGAGGGGGGGGCGGGGGTTACAGTGAGGGTCAGGGATGTAGGGGTCTGAGGGATAGGGCTCCAGGGATGGGGAAGGGGGTTGTAGGGGGGACCGGAGTAGGTGGTTACAGAGACAAGGGTGCAGCGAGTTTATAAGCCATCGGACAGTGGGGTCGGGGGGCACTGGAGGTTGTAGAGATAGGGATGGTATAGGGATCGGAGGGGTGCATCGGTATCTCAGTGAGGGTGTGTGGGGTACCCAAAGCCTGGCGAGTGATAGGTGGATACAGATGAGCGTTGAGGCAGATCGGTGGACTGTGACAAAGGCTGGAGGTGAAAAGGAGAAAAATGTGTCAGATAAGGAGGGGTGAGAGATTGGGCCGAGAGGGGAAGTGGAAGAGGCCGGTGGTGGTCGAAAGCGCTGGATCCTGTCTGCTTCTCCATTAAAAGCAGCTGGCCTGAAGCCTGCACCTCACATCCACTCCGGCTAATTTTAGAGCGGGTGCTGCCCATTAGATGTGAGAGAGGCCCCAGAAGATACATCAGTCTCCTGACCCTTTCTGTGAGATGACCTGCCAGCAATCATTACACAATTAATAATTGATAACAAACATTAAACTCGAGCTCAAAGCATCCAAACATGTCACCTCTGCTCTCGGGTAAAACACTCAATAACCGCCAGCACCAAGCAGCCCCGCTGAAACACTAGCGCCGATAACATCGATACAGCCCTCCCGGTAACAGCGATACCCCACCACACCCCCTCACCACACCCTCACTGATACACACCCTCACTGATACATACACCCCTCACCCTCACTGATACACACCCTCACTTGTAATACACCCTCACTGATACACCCCTCACTGGATACATACACCCTCACTGATACATACACCCCTCACTGATTTACACCCCTCACTGATACACACACACCCTCACTGATATATACACCCCTAACCCCTCTGATAAAACATACACCCCTCACTGATACATACACCCTCACTGTAAAACTGACACACCCTCACTGATACATACACCCCCCACTGATATATTACACCCTCACTGATACATACACCCCTCACTGATACATACACCCCTCACTGTAAAACTGACACACCCCTCACTGATACATACACCCCTCACTGATACATACACCCCCCACTGATATATACACCCCTCACTGATACATACACCCCTCACTGATACATACACCCCTAACTGATACATACACCCCTAACTGATACACCCTCACTGATACATACACCCCTCACTGTAAAACTGACACACCCCTCACTGATACCGGAGAGGTTTACAGAGACGGGGAGGGGTGACGGGGCGGGGGGGAGGGGGTTACAGAGACGGGGGATGGGGGGGTTACAGAGACGGGGGAGGGGTGTAGGGGCGGGCGGGGAGGAGTTACAGAGAGGGGGTTACAGAGACGGGGGGAGGGGTGGTAGGGGCGGGCGGGGAGGAGGTTACAGAGACTGGGGGAGGGGTGTAGGGGCCGGGTGATGATACAAAGCAGAACCACAGCGTGCTAGTTGGATTACTGACAGATCGGAGGAGTGAATGCGGGGCTGAGAGTGCGGGTTAGGGAGACGCGGGGGCTGATTCCTCTGCCGCCTGTACTGGCAGAGTGAGCTGCCCGCTATGGTGGTTTCACCTGCGACTAAGGTGCGGATGACTGGGGTTTGGTGCGTGGAGAGCGGGCGGTTCATGTGAGATAGCAGAATGGGTCATAGTCACAGAACAGGACAGAGGAACAGTTAGGCCAAGAGTGAAGAGTTTTATTGTCATATGTTTCAGATAGAACAATGAAACTCTTACTCGAAGCAGCACAACAGACATTCGGCCCATCAAGTCTCTGCGATTCGATCAAGAGTGATTGATCCATTTTGCCTTCTTAACCCCGTTCTCCCGCCTTCCCCTATAACCGTTGACGCCCTTAGGGTCATACAGCATTGAAACCGGCCATACGGCCCAACTTGCCCATGTTGACCAAATGGCTTGTAAGCATTATGGCAGCCTCTGGCAGCTCGTTCCATACGCCTGTCATTGTCTGTGTGGGAAAGCTACCCTTCATGTTCCTGAAGCCTATGCCATCCGGTTCTTGATTCCCATCCTCTGGGTAAAAGACTGTGTATTGACTCTCAGTCAGAGATGGGATTCAGCACAGATAGGGCCCTTCGGCCCATCGAGTCCCTGCTGAACATCACGTATCTGCAGGAATCCTACATTAGGGACTAACTCTACCACAAGCCGATCTCACTCAGAGCAGACAACAAAGCAGGGTGTGGAAAAAACACGGCCCATTATCTGAATCCCGGCAACATCCGTAACAAGATAAAGGAATTGATGACACAAATTAAAATGAATGGGTGCGTTCTAATAGCCATCACTGGGCCGCGCTTGCACTGTGAACAATATCAGCGAGTAAATGGACTAGACACTGGTGGGAGCGATGGGGAAGTGGGACAGGAGACGGGCAGCCCCGGTGATTAGCAAAGGGAAGGTAGACACAAAACACCTCAGCGGGACAGGCAGCATCTCTGGAGAAAAGTGAGCAAGAAGGTGGAATCAGGTGGGCAAGTGGAGACACAGATTCACGGCGGGGTTTGGGGAGAGCGGTCCTCGCCTGCCCCCTACTGGTGTCCCAGGGATACCGAGGCTGAGCCGTCAGAAAGGACAGGCAGCTGGAGTAACTCAGCGGGTCGGGCACCATCTGTGGAGAAAAGGGATAGGTGACGTTTCACAGAGTGCTGGAGTAACTGAGCGGGTCAGGCAGCATCTGTGGGGAACATGGATAGGTGACATTTCTGGACCCTTCTTTAGCCTGAGTCACACCAATGTGTTTGTGCCCTATTCTGTAAACCGACATCTGCAGTTCTGAACGTCGCGACTTTTGTTCTGTAGAAAGGATCATCAGACGCTGGTTTGCACCTAAGATTGACACAAAATACTGGAGTAACTCAGCAGGCGTAAAGTCCAATTAAATGCCGTGAGCTCAAGTACGATGTTTGTCCTTCTTATCCGTATCTAACCCATATCCCTCTAAACCGTTCCTATCTATGTACCTGTCCAAACGTTTTGTAAATGTTATAGTACCTGCCTCAACTACCTCCTCTGGCTGCTCGTGCCATACACCCACCACCCTCCGAGTTAAAAAGTTGCCCCTCGGGTTCCTACCAACCCCCCCCCCCAGCCCTCACCTTAAACCTGTGTCCTCTGGTTCTTGATTCACCTACTCCGCCTAAAAGACTGTTCATTCACCCGATCTATTCCACATGATTTTATGCACTTCTATGAGATCACCCCTCATCCTCGAAGGAATAAAGTCCTAGCCTGTCCAGCCTCTCCCTGTAGCTCAGTCCCTCGAGTCCTGGCAACATCCTTGTAAATATCCTCTTCACCCTTCCCAGCTTACATTGGAAATACTTAAAGGTGGAAAATCCGAGATAGCCACATCGTCAACCGCAGCAGATATTGGTTTCGATAGAAATAGACCTTTAATGGACAATGGAGACACAAACATGATTTGACTTTTGCAGCAACTGCCTCTGGTTGTTTGAAATAATTAGATTCTATTACATTTACAGACGTACTGGCTGTGTCCGGCCGAGCGGTTTGAAGCACCGACCGGGGGTTGTTGGGGGGGGGGGAGTTCTCTTGGTTGGAGACGCCACTCCCCACCCTCCCGCAAACACATGGCCCTCCCTGCGACCCCCGTGAAACCCCCCAGTTTCCATCTTGGCACTTCACCAGGTCGGGTAATCCAGCGGTGTCCAGCTCGCCGGTGCAGCAGTGGTGTCCAGCTGTGCGCAGTTTCCAGCTGTTGCAGAACAGAGGATTCCAGTTGTGCCCAGTGGTGGAGGATGCCAGCTGTGCCCAGTCTAGCCCTGCAATGGTTCCAGCGGTGGAGAAATCCAGCAGTGCCGTCCACTCGTGCAGCAGTGGGGGGTTCCAGCGTTGTTAGTCCAGCGGTGGAGGATTCCAGATGTGCCCAGCTCCTCTATCCAGAGGTGGGAGGATGAGGGACCGCGGGCTGTTCAGAAGCAGGACAAGGGCGCCTCTCTCTCTCCTCCCTTCCCCACCTGGAGCTAAAAACCCCACCGCTCGCCAACACCGGGCAGGAGACGCTCCGGGTGCGGGTTGAGAGCAGACGGCGGCTCCGAGAGTCCCGGGAAAGGTGAACCCTCTCCTGGCCGCCAGCCTGGGGGTAGAAGCTTCCCCCCTCCCCACCCACTCCGACGCAAGGGGCGATGGCCGCAGCCTTAGACATCGGCGCCAGCCGGAGGCTCCGTATCCCGGGAGCTGGACCATGCGGCCGGGAGGGAGGCGAGCTCCCGGTCGACTTGCCCGCCGGGGCTCTTGTGGAGCGGCACCGTGTCCGGCTGCCCCTGAGCGCCGCCCGCAGCCTCGGGCCGGGGAGCCGAGTCTTGCCCGACCCGAGCCCGGGCGCGGAGGCAGCGGTGCGCCGCCAGCCCGCCCGCCACCAGCAGCAACACGGCCAGCAGCGAGCTGACCGCCGCTAGAGGGGCCGAACAGGCGGCTACCCCGGGACACGAGCCGGCGCCGCCCGACACCCGCAGCCGGTAACTCGCCGCCAGTGTCCGGTAGTCGTTCTCCGTAGCCCAGCACCGCCACAATCCCCCGTGCTCGACCGTAGCCGCGAAACCCAGGCTCCCGGTGTGGTCCTGCTCTCCCGCCGGCTCCGTCTGCGTCGCTGCCCCGTCCAGTGTCCAGCTCCGCCCCGCCAGCCACGACTCCACCGGGCACGGCAGAGTGACCCACGTCCCGGCTCCCACCGACAGCTCCACCGGCGCCGCCGCTCCTGCCGTCGTGGGGGAAAGAGAGCACAGTCAGACCCTTCCACCCATCGCTGTCCTGCCCGCCGAGCCCACAGACAGACCCTTCGGCCCAGCGCCGTCTGCGATGCGTCCATGTCCACACACATGGCCACACAGCACACAAACAGACCCTTCGGCCCAACGTGCCCGTGGCGACCAACATGCCCCAGCTCCACTAGTCCCACCTGCCTGTGTTTGGCCCACATTCCTCCAAACCCGTCCTATCCATGTACCTGTCTAAATGTATTTTAAATGTTACACCTGCCTCAACTACCTCCTCTGGCAGCTTGTTCCACCCCCCGGGCTGACCTACCTTCGGGCGGGTCCCCGAGCGCCACCATCCGTGTTCGGGGCTGGGGGGTCGCGCAGACCGCGTACGCGTCCGCCTTCTCCACGTCCTGAAGCCAGTGTCGCCTTCACACAGAATAAGCAAATAACCGGCCCGCTCACACACGGGCAGGGGGCAGGGGGGGGGGGGGGGGAGAGGGTGGGGGTTAAGGGAGAGGGGGGAGGGGGGAGAGAGAGAGAGAGAGAGAGAGTGGCGGTGGGGGTTAGAGGGATGGGGTGAGAGATGGGACGTGAGAGGGGGGATAGAGGGGAGAGAGAGAGAGGCGGATGAGAGAAAGGGAGAGGTGGGAGAGGAAAGGGGGGGAGAGAGAAGGGGGAGAGAAGAGTTAAGGCGGAGAGAGAGAATCTCGTGGGGGGAGGCGAGAGAGGGTTAGGGGAGAGAGAGGAGGGGGAGAGAGAGAGAGAGGGGTGAGTGGAGGGGGTGATCGAGATGGGGGGGTTGGTTAGAGGGCGAGGTGAGAGAGAGGGGGTGAGACCAGAGAGCCAGGGGGAGGCGAGCCAGGGCCAGTAGAGGAGAGGGGGTGAGAGAGGGGGTGAGAGGGGGTGAGAAGAGGGGTGTGTGAGAGCAGGGGTGAGAGAGAGGGGGTGAGAGGATGAGGGGCGGAGAGAGAGATGGGGGAGAGAGAGGGGTGGAGAGAGAAGGGGGAGAGAGAGAAGGGGGAGAAGGGGGAGAGAGAAGGGGGAGAGAGAGAGAGAGAGAGATGGTTTAAGAAAGAGGGGAGAGAGGGTGGGTGAGTGAAGGCGGGTTAAAGAGAGAAGGGGTGAAAGAGAGGTGGAGTGAGAGAGGGGGGTATGTGAGAGTTGGAGAGAATGAGAGAGAAGAGTAAAGGGGGAGAGAGGGGGAGTGGGTGGGGAAAGAGTACGAGGGCGATTATATACGAGAACGATAGTATTTGGAGGGACAACATTAGGGAGACTTAGAAAATAAATAAAAAGCTGAACCTGTGGGACTGAAGAAACACAGGAGAGGAGAGAGAAGAGGAGGGGAGAGGCGAGAGGAGGGCGGCTCACGGTCAGAGGAGGAGGGAAGGAGGTGGGGAGGGCAGAGGATGGGGAGGGGAGAGGTGGGAGGCGGGAGGGGAAGAGCCCCCCCCAGGGAGAGGAGGGAAGAGGGGAGAGGAGGGGTTGGGGGAGAGGTGGGGAGAGCGGAGCGGAGGGAAGAGGAGGGAAGAGGACGGGAAGAGGCGGGAGGGGGGAAGGGGAGGGGGGGAAGGGGAGGGGAGGCAGGGCAAGACGGGGGAGGGGAGGAGTCCCCGACGAGGCAGGGATCCAGGGAGGGGAGGGCGGGCGAGTGCGAGGGGCAGGCGGGGAGGTCGGGGAGGGGCGGAGAGGACCCTACTGAAGGAGGGAGAGGAGAAGGGAGAGGGGAGGAAGAGAGGAGGGAGGGGAGAGGGGGAGGGGGGGGTGAGGAGGAGCGAAGAGGAAGAGAGGGGAGAGGAGGGGAGGGGAAAGAGCGTGGAGAGGGAGGGGAAAGGGGAGAGAGCGTGGGGAGCCGGAGGCGGAGGAAGAGGAGGAAGAGGAGGGAAGAGAGGAGGGAGCGAGCGGAGAGGAGGGGAGGAGGAGAGGGGAGGGGAGGGGAGAGGGAGGGGTAGGAGGGGAGGCGGAAGAGGAGGGGAAAGAGGAAGGGGAAGAGGAGGGAAGAGGAGGGGGACGGAGGGGAGGTGAGAGGTGGGGAGCGGAGATCGGCGCCGAGGAAAAGAGAGGGAGGGGAGGAGAGGGGTGGGGAGGGGAGGGGAGAGGAGAGGCGGGTAAAGACGTTCACGGGGCGGGACACAATAGAGTGGGACAGCCCGGGCCAGGCCGGGTGCCCGGGACCTTGCTGCACCCACCGGTCGGGCTGTCCTCGGGTCTCCCGGCACGCCAGGGCGCGCGTATCCCAGGCACAGTAGGGGTCTCTGGCCAGCACACACTGCCCGCAGCTCTGGTAAACCGAGCAGTTACACACCGGTACCTGCAACACCATTGCCGCAGATGCAACGTACAGCACGCCCTGGAGCAACGGAGAGAACACACACACAGTCCCGAACCGCATCGGGGAGAGACCCCCACAAACCCCACACTGCCATAACCCCCACCCAAACCCGCATGCCCCCCACCACTGCCATAACCCCCTGCCCCGCACACACCCCCCCACACAGCAGTGGCATAAACCCCCACCTCCCCCCCCACACAACCACAGCACTGGCATACCCCCCCAACCCAAGGGGGGTGTAGGGGGAGAGGGGTGGAGGAGATTACTGACCTGTGCGGAGGAGAGGACAAGGCTTTGGATGCTCTGCGGGCTGGAGAAGAGTTGGATCTGCTCGATGATGTGGGAGACATTGTTGACGTTCAGGGCCTTGTGCAGGAGCCCGCGGTCTGGAGAGGTGGGGGAGCGGCGTCAGGCCCGGGTTAGTGGCTCCCACCCTCTTCCCCCGCCATCACCCTCTCTCTACAGCCCAGGCTCAGACCACGGACTGCTCACCCTCCGGCTGCGCATCCCGCTCCCACCCACCCTGCCTGCCTCACTGCACCTCAACCCTCCAGTTTCCCCCTCCTCACCCCACCACCCCCTCCCCTCACCCCCCCACCTTAGCTTGCCCTGCTCACCCCTCCTCCCATTACACCCCACCGCTCCCTCGTCGCCCTGCCCTGTCCCGCCTCCCTCTCCCACCTGTAACGAGGAACATGACCCGGTGAGTGCGGTTGTTCACGGCGCCCACGCTGTCCACGGCGATCTTGAGGTAGTTGTGCCGCCGGGCGGTGAGTTGGGGCCGGCGGCCGCGTGGATGGACCGCCCCGTCCATGAGGAAGAGCTCCTTGGCCAGGTTGAGAGTGGAGTCTGGAGCTCGGCCCATGTGACACTGTCGCAGCCCCCGCAATGCAGACACAAAGTAACAAGGCACCAACATAAGTTCCTGCCTGGGTCATAGCTAGAGAATCAAGGGATATGGGGAAAAACAGGAATGCGGCACTGATTTTACATGATCAGCCATGACAATATTGAATGGTGGTGTCTACTCCTGCACCTATGTTTCTGATAAAGAACCTGTCATCATGGATAGATGATGTTTCGGGTTGAGCCTGAAGAAAGTTCCCGTACGGAAACGTCACCTATCCATGTTCTCCAGATGCTGCCTGACCTGCTGAGTTACTGCAGCACTCTGTGTTTTTCACGGCAGTCCTGTCCCCGGGCACAGCGCGGTGGACAAAGAGTGGGGAGGGGGGGGGGGGGGGGGACCACACTCACCACTCCAGGCCGGGGCTCCGGGATGTCTCCGGTGTACGTGGACCAGAGTTGCAGCTCACGGTTCAGCATCTTGTACTTGCCCTCGAACACGGCCTGGATGTCCGCCAACGCGAACGCACAGACGGCGGAGCTGTGGGAGCTGCCGCGGAACCTACAGGAGACAGAGAGAGACGGGCATGGAGAGGGCAGAGAGGCCTGGGCACCACATGGAGATTCACCACGGGTGCGGAGAAGGCGAGGGAGAGACGGAGACGGAGAAAGGGAGAGGGGGAGAGAAATAGACGGGGATTCACCGCTGCCCTGCCCTGACATGAGGCGACCAGGCTCATACATCGAGTCACACAGCACGGAAATAGGCCCTTCAGCCCAGTGCGCCCCTTCCGATCCAGGTGCCCTATTTACACTTCTCACAGCTGCCCGCGTCCTTGCACCTGGGGTGGGGAGGGCTAGTGGAAGGTTGACCCTGAATGGGGGCTAATGTATAAGTGGGTTGGTCATGGGGAAGATTGGGTGAACGTATGATGAGCGTTTGTCGGCACTGGGCCTGTGCTCACTGGACTTTAGAAGAATGAGAGGGGATCTAATTGAAACGTGCAGAATAGTGGAAGGCCTGGAAAGAGTGGATGTGGAGAGGATGTTTCCACTAGTGGGAGAGTCCAGGGTAAGAGGTCACAGCCTCAGAATAAAAGTATGTACCTTTAGAATGGAATTGAGGAGGAATTTGTTTCGTCAGAGGGTGGTGAACCTGTGGAATTCATTGCCACTGACGGCGGTGGAGGCCAAATCAATGGATATGTTTAAGGCAGAGATAGACAGGCTCTTGATTAGTACATGTGGGGAGAATTATGGGGAGAAGGCAGGAGAATGGGGTTGAGAGGGAAAAATAGATCAGCCATGATTGAATGGTGGAGTAGACTTGATGGGCCGAACGGCCTAATTCTGCTCCTAGAACTTATGAACATGCCGCATCCAGCCAGTGAGCCGTGCGGACCGGAGTGCAGACAAAGTGCAGATGAGAGAGCGGACGAGAGTGTGTACATAGAGGGTGCGGACAAGGGGTGCGGCAAGGGTGCGGGACGAGAACGAGGATGTCGTGAGTGTGCGAGCGAGGTTTTTTTGTGCGGAGAGGGTGTGTGGCGAGAGTGTGGACGAGAGTGTGGACGAGAGTGTGTACGAGAGTGCAGACGAGAGTGCAGACAAGAGTGTATATGAGGGTGTGTACGAGTGTACTAGTGTGCAGACGAGAGTGTGTACGAGGGTGTGTACAAGAGTGTGTACGAGTGTGTGTACAAGAGTGCGGACGAGTGTGTGTACGAGTGTGCGGACGAGTGTATGTACGGGTGTGCGGGCGAGAGTGTGGACGAGTGTGTGTGTACGAGAGTGTGTACGAGTGTGCGGACGAGTGTGTATGAGTGTGGGGACGAGAGTGTGTACGAGTGTGCGGACGAGTGTGCACACGAGTGTGCAGTGTGCTGACGAGTGTGTACGATGTGTGCGGACAAGTGTGCGTACGAGTGTGCGGGGGGTGTTGTCCACCCGGACGAGTACCCCAGTGTAGTTGAGTGTGCGGAGCGAGTGATGTGGGCGAGTGTGCGGCGCGCCGTGCTCGTCTTGCCAGCGGGCGAGTGTGCGGGCGAGTGTGCGGGCGAGAGTGCGGGCGAGAGTGCGAGCGAGTGTGCGGGCGAGAGTGCGGACGAGTGCGCGGGCGAGTGTATATGAGAGTGTGGACGAGAGTGTGGACGAGAGTGTGTACGAGAGTGCAGACGAGAGTGCAGACAAGAGTGTATATGAGGGTGTGTACGAGTGTACTAGTGTGCAGACGAGAGTGTGTACGAGGGTGTGTACAAGAGTGTGTACGAGTGTGTGTACAAGAGTGCGGACGAGTGTGTGTACGAGTGGCGGACGAGTGTATGCGGTAGGTCGGGCGAGTGTATGTACGGAGTGTGCGAAGGTGTGGGCGAGATGAGTGTGGACGAGTGTGTGTGTGTGTACGAGAGTGTGTACGAGTGTGCGGTACTGCGGACCAGTGTGCGACGAGTGTGTATGAGTGTGGGGCGAGTGGGCGAGTGTGCGGGCGATGAGTGTGCGGGCGGTGTGCGGGGCGAGAGTCGCGGGGGACGAGAGTGTTGCGGTGCGTGGGGGGGGGGAGTGTATGCGTGCGGTGCGAGTGTATATGGAGTGTGCGTGACGACGTAGTGTGTACGAGGTGCGATGTGGAGACGAGAGTGGACAAGAGTGTATAAGTGTCGAGTGTACGAGTGTGCGCGAGAGTGGACGAGGGGTGTACAAAGAGTGGGTACAGTACAAGGAGTGCGGACGAGTGTGTGCGGACGATGAGTGTGCGGGCGAGTGGACGACTGTGGGACGAGTGAGGTGCGGGCGAGGGTGATACGGAGTGTGCAGACGAGTGTGCGAGTGTGCGGACCATGTGTAGCGGCGGGAGTGTGTTATTGAAGTGTGCGGGCGAGTTGCAGAGGGCGAGTGTGCGGCGAGTGCGGGGCGAGTCGTGCGCGGGGGAGTGTCGCGGGGCGAAGTGTGCGGGCGAGAGTGCGAGCGAGTGTGCGGCGCGAGAGTGCGGGACGTGTGCGCGGGCTGTTAGGTGGGGGCCCCCCCCCCCCGGGGGAAGGGCGAAGTGTGCGGGCGAATGCGGCGGGCGAGTTTGTGCGGGTTGAGATTGCGGGCGAGTGTGCGGGCGAGTGTGCAGGCTTTGAGAGTGCGAGCAGAGTGTGCGGCGTGAGTGCGGGCGAGAGTGCGGGGGCACGAGTGTGTGGGCGATGGTGGCGGGGATGTGCGCGCGGGAGAGAGTGCGCGGTGAGTGTGCGGGCGAGGAGAGTTGCGAAGCGAGTGTGCAGGCGGAGAGTGCGGCGCAGTGTGCGGCGCGAGAGTGCGGGCGAGGAGTGTGTGGGCGAGTGACAGCGGAATGCGAGTGTGTGGGCGAGGGTGGCGGGCCGCGAGTGCGGAGCGACTGCGCAGGCGATGGTGCGGTCGAGAGTGGGGTGAGAGTTGCGGGAGCCGGGGGGGCTAGTAGTGCGGGCGAGAGTGCGGGCTGGGCGATAGGGTGCGGAGAGGAGTGGTGCGTGGTGAGAGTGCGGGCGACGTGTGCGGTAGCCGAGGTGCGGGCGGAGTGCGGACGTGTGAGTGTGGGGCAAGTGTGCGGGCGATGTGTGCGGGCGAGAGTGCGGTGCGAGTGTGAGGGCGAGAGTGCGGGCGAGTTAGGCACAACTTAGATATCATACTACGCCCTCCTCGTGCGGGCTTTGCCGGCCGGAGGGAGTAGGAGAGTGCAGGTGTGGAGGTGTGAGCCGTGTGAAGTGAGACGGGAGACCGAGCCGGGCCGAGGGGGGAGAATAACCGCCCGAGGGAGGCGGAGCCTGAGTGAGTGGGCGCGACCGGGTCGGCGTCGCGGGGAGGAGCGCCGCGGAGAGAGGGAGGGGCGCCGCGGAGTGGCGAGGAGAGCTCGGACCGATGGGCGGAGGAGTATGAAGGCCGCCGACGGAGATCGGTAGTTGCTGAGGCGAGAGTGCGGGCGAGTGTGCGGGCGAGTGTGCGGGGTGAGAGAGTGCGGTGCGAGTGTGCGGGCAGAGTGTGGGAAGTGAGAGTGCGGGCGAGTGTGCGGGCGAGCGGTGCGGGCGCAGTGTGCGGTGCGGAGAGTGCGGGCGATCGTGTGCGGTTTCAGCGAGTGTGCGGGTGTGAGAGTGCGGTGCGGTGTGCGGTGCGAGTGTGACGGGCTGAGAGTCGCGGAGCGAGGCAGTCGCGGGCGAGTGGGCGGGCGAGAGTGCGGGCGAGAGTGCGGGTGAGAGTGCGGCGAGTGTGCGGTGGCGAAAGGTGTGAGGGCGAGAGTACAAGAGTGCGGGAGACGTGTGCGGGTGCTGAGCGAGAGTGCGGGCTGAGGTTGTGCGGTAGGAGAGTGCGGGCGAGAGTGGGTGAGAGTGCGGTGAGAGTGCGGGGCTGAGGACGAGAGTGGTGCGGGATGGGGATGTGCCTGGGCGCGAGTGTGCGGGGCGAGAGTGACGGGTGAAGAGTGGGGCGAGAGTGCGGGTGAGAGTGCGGTGAGAGTGCGTGGGGCGATGAGTGGGGCCCGAGAGTGCGGGGCGAGTGCGCGGTGCGATTTGTGCGCGGGGGAGAGTGGGGTGAGAGTGCGGGCGAGTGTAGCGGGCGAGTGTTGCGGGGCAGAGTGTGCGGAGCGACGTGTGCGGGCGAGTGTGGGTGAGAGTGCGGGCGAAGACGTGCGGGGGCGCGACAGTGCGGGCGAGGTGTGCGGGCGAGTGTCGCGGGGCGAGTGTGTGGGCGGAGGTGCGGGCGAGTGTGCGGGCGATGGATGTGTGCGGGTTGAGAGGAGTGCGGGGCGAGGTGTGCGGGCGAGTGTGCGGGCGATGTGAAGTGTGCGGCGACAGCAAGAGTGCGGGTGAGAGCATGGGAGTGCGGGTGAGGAGTCGAGGTCGAATGAGTGTTTCGGGAGAGAGAGAGGGCGATGCGTTAGGCGGGCGAGAGTGCGCGGCGAGTAGTGCGGGCGGCTGTGCGGGCGAGAAGTGCGGGCGAGCGTGCGGGCGACGAGAGTGCAAGGGCGGGAGTGCGGGTAGAGAGTGGCGGGCGAGTATGCGGGCGAGTGTGCGGGCGAGCGTGCGGGCGAGAGTGCGGGCACCAGGGAGCGTGGCGTGCGAGAGTATGCGGGCGAGGCAGAGCTGGGTAGATTGCCGACGTACCACTGGGAGGTGAAGGACTCGTGCATGATGGTTCCGTCTCTTCGTGGTCACATACATGTCCTGGGAGGAACAGTGAGAGGGAACTTGTCCTCGGGGAGGTAGCACAGCATCTGGGCCTTCAGGAAGGTGGTCCACTGCTTCTGGAGCACCGCCTCGCCACCCACATCGTCCTGACGGCAAAACATGCCGTCCGTTGCACACTGATGAACTGAATCGTTTGCAAACAAACTCAGGAGAGGGAGGCGTAACGCTCAGCGGGTCAGGGCTCTGGAGAATTTCTGCTGTAACTCAGCGGGCCAGGCAGCATCTCTGAGGATTAACATAGATGTGCAGGAGTAAACTCAGCGGGTTCAGGCACAGTGGAGAATCTGGAGGAAACGCAGCGGGTCAGCAGCTATCTCCGGAGAAGCACATAAAGTGCTTGGAGAGTGTTTCACGGTCAGGGCAGTATATTTGGAGAACAGGGTATGAGGGACTGTTTCTGGGTCGGGCATTCCTTCAGACTGAAAGTAAGAGTGGGGGATGAGGGAGTAAATTAACTGGAGGTGAGTAAAGGCCAGATGGCTCATGAATGGTGGAGCCCACAATGGGCCATTGTGGGCTGGGAAGATGTGATAACAAGAGGAACACAAGGAGCTGAACAGACAACTAAGGTGGGGGTTGGAAATGCAGGGGTTATTTGAAGTTAGAGAATTCACATTCATACCTAGGGGTGGAAGCTGCCCAAGTGAAAGATGAGGTGGTGTTCCTCCAATTTGTGCTGGGTATCATTCTGACAGTGGAGGAGGCCCAGGACAGAAACGTCAGTGTGGGAATGGGAATGTTTGGAAACCAGGAGCCCACGTAGGCCAAGGTGGACTGACCATGAGTGTTTAGTGAAATAATCGGCAACTATACATGGATGGTTGGCCCCTTGACTGAGAGGACACTGTCCAAGGATGGTTTCGTCAGAGCTGGCCTTGGGTCTGTGCCCCGTGAAAAACACTGGCGTGCATGTGTTTCCATTGTCACTTGTACTGCATGTAGAGCTGGGACCATGAATATTGTTACTTGTTGCAACTTTACAGGATGCAACAACACCCAAGGAAAACAACGCAGCTATCTTGGGAACGCACATGGTACGCTAAATGAGAAAAGAAGAAAAGACACAAGCAAAGGAGCATGTGGGAATTTCTTTAGACAGGGGGTTGGTGAATTACTATACGATACGATAGAACTTTATTTATCCCAGGAGGCGAAGTGGATCCTCAATTCATTGGCAAGAAAGCTGTGGAGTGTAAGTCTTGATTAGTACAGGATTCAAAGTTACGGGGGGAAGACAGGAGTAAGGGGTTGAGAGGGAGAGATAGATCAGCCAGGATTGAATGCTAGAGCAGACTAGATGCGGCGCTGGCCTAATGCTGATCTGATCACTTATGACCTGAGGGCCCACATGGTCAGAGGCACACACAGGGGTAGGAACGTGACGCTTTTTGTATCTTTAACAAGGAGATTGTATCAATTAAATCAGTTACAAAGTATGGAAATGATCGCTGTTCAACAGTTTGCAAAACAACAATCATGCAAATATCAGATGACAACATGTGAACCCCACTTGCAACGCGAGCAACAGGGTGACCCCTCATCCTCTGCGGCAGCTCCGAGTGGCTCCTCGTCTCCGTGAAGAAGAAATAGACCTTGTCACCGTCTGGCTCAGCGATGAACGTGGAGGCAACAAAGGTAGGATCTGTGGAAAGGGGGGATTTTTTTTTTTCCAGGGGGGGTTCCAATTTCTTTGGCGACCAGGAAAACTTTATGACTCTTTGGGCGACTGAGGAGACCATATAGGCTGAACCATGACCGGCACGTCAGTAATGTTCATTAACAGACTTGTCAAACTCTTCAGACAACTCTAAAATATCCACACTGCACAGGAAGCAGCTGCTAACTGCCTTCCTCTGCCGGAGTTGATTGAGATGGAACGCTACAGATTGACTAACACCTTCACAAACCAATTGTCCATTATGGGACCGTTCAGCCCTACAATACTACCCCTCACTTTGTTTCTTCAGTACCTTGTATTTTGTTCAAGATTCCAGCATCTGCAGTTCCTGGTGCCCTCTCTCCCTCAGGATTGCCCCTCCCTCGTCACCCTCCCACACTGCCTCCCCACATGACTGCTCCCCTCCCACACTGCTCCTACCCCACAACTGCCCCTCCCTAAACTGCCACTCCCACCACCACAGCCCTATCACACACTTGCCCTATCCACACTGCCCTCCCCCACACAGCCTCCTCACACTGCCCCTCCACATGCCCTTCCACACTGCCCTCCACATGCCCTAACCCACACTGCCCTCCCCACACTGCCCTCCCTCACACTGCCCCATACCCCACACATGCCCCTTCCCCACTGCCCCTTCACTACTGCCCCTCCACACTGATGCCCTATTCCCACACTGCCCCTACCCCACATGTCCCTCCCCACACTGCCCCTCCCCACACTGCCTATCCCACAATGCCCTCCCCCACACTGCCCTTCCCACACCGGCACTCCCCCACTGCCCCTCCCACACACATACCCTACCACACGACCCTTCCCACACTGCCCCTTCCCCACTGCCCCTCCACCACTGCCTCCCACACTGCCCTCCCACATTGCCCCTCCCACATGCCCCTCCCACACTGCCCCTCCCCACACTGCCCCTCCCACACTGCCCCTCCCACATGCCCCTCCCACACCGCCCCTCCCACACCACCCCTCCCCCACACTGCCCTCCACCACCGCCCCTCCCCCACACTTCACCTCCCACACTGACCCTCCCCCCACACTGCCCCCTACCCCACACCGCCCCTCCCACATGACCCTCCCCCACTGCCCCTCCCCACTGACCTCACACACCGCCCTCCCCCACACTGCCCCTCCCACACGCCCCTCCCCCACACTGCCCCTCCACCAACGACCTCCCCCACACTGCCCTCCCCACACTGCCCATCCCCCACCTAGCCCTTCCCACATGACCTCCACACTGTCCCTCCCACACTGCCCCTTCCCCCACTGCCCTACCCCACACTGCCCCTTCCCACACTGCCCTCCCCCACTGCCCGATCACACTGCCCCTCAACCAACGCCCCTCCCCCACACGGCCCCTCCCCCACACCGCCCTCCAACACTGCCCCCCCACACGCCCTCCCCAATGCCCCTCCCCACTGCCCCTCCCACACCGCCCCACTACACTGCCCACCCACATGCCCCTTCCACAACGCCTTCCACACTGCCCATCCTCACTGCCCACCTCCCACACGCCCCCCCCACAGGCCCCTCCCCACACCACCATGCCCGGGGGGTTCACTGACTGAGGTGCTCAGGCCTTACCCTCATTGTGCCGCTGCGAGGCACCATGTTGTTACTTTGTAGCCAGTCAAGGGAGCCTCTCCATTTTCAGTGGAACCTGGTGCACGAGGCTGGGGAGATGAGTGACTGGTATCGAGGGAAGATTCCACTTGGTTCCGAGTAAACGATCCCTCTGGGACAGAAAAACAGGGCAGCACTTCAAGATCCCACTCCTGCATTCCACTGTCCCCCAAAACCTCCTCACACATTCAGCTCGCAGATACAGCAACCAGGAGGGACCTGTCCCTCGCACTAAATCCACAACCGCACTCCAAAACAGTGAAGCTCCCTCTTACACGGCACCCACACACCCTCTCATCCACACACTCCCCTGGTCAAAACAGAGTGACTCTACACGGAGTGGGGACCTTCTACAATGGCTCCACACACTCCCCGCTCACCACATCACAGAAACATGTCTGATACACTGATATGTCCACATCAACCCCAGTGGAGGACAGACAGACACTGCCCACTTCAGCATTTCCCCACCACCACAGACATGGCAGCCACCCACACCATGAGATGGCACCTAGTGGTGCCGTTGACGCCTCACTCACAGGACCATGGAGGCGGTGAACCTGAGCGCAGGGTAAAGGGGCACGCGGCCTTGCCGGTCCTCGGTCAGTGGCTCTGCCCATCCTCAGCTGTCGCAGCGAGGAGAATGTCCGGGTGTCCTGGATCAGCCAGGACCTTATGTCAGAAATCCCAGCACAACCCACAGGCAATGCCATTCCCACTGGGAATCCAGCTAAAGGAGCTGTTCCCTATCCCACAAGGAATCCCAGCACAAGGAGAGTTCCCATCCCCACAAGGATCCCAGAAGCAGGAGATGTTCCGATCCCCACAAGGAATCCCAGCGCAAGGAGATGTTCCCATCCCCACAGGGAATCCCAGAACAGACCCCACAGGGACATCTCCATCCCCATAGGCTTCAGCGTTCAAGGTCACCATCCCTGCAGCCAACTGGAAGCAAGCTTCTGCTCCCCGCAGCCTGCTGGGAGCAAGTTTCTGATCTTTAGTTTGTTTAGTGATGTTCAGTTTGGAGATACAGCCGGGATGTGCTGGCATGTATTTACACGGGGTTGGTGCGTTGAGTCTACAGCGACAGACAGCAGAACGCGGTGGGGGTTGAAGGGTATTCTTTCGATGTGGGAGCAGGTCGGGCTGTAGGCGCAGGGTCCACAGGCGTTACAGGCAGCTCTCGTTCTAGCGGCAACACCGCCAACATTGAAGTTTAAAACAGTCCCTCTGCCGGAGCAAGAAAACAGGGAATGGTTCTGACCGGACAGTAGCCACACGCAGCAGTTACCCAGCGAGTATTCCCAGTCGGGAACACAGGCACGCAAAGCAACATCACCCTTCCCTTCACTCAGAGATGCTGCAGGTCCACTGATTACTCCACCCCCCCCCCCCCCCCCCCCCTGTTGTTAAGTGTCTTGTTATCGTGTATTGTCTTTTCGCTGACTGGATAGCACGCGACAAAAAATCTTTGCACTGTACCTCAGTGCTCGTGACAATAATGAAGGCAAGTAAACTAAAGTACGCCCTTGCTGTCATACCTGCTTGCTCTTGCCCTTGGACCAACACTCCTGGATCTTCGCATCGGTCGCCTGCCAGTGGATCTGAAAGTCACGAGACAAACAGGTGTTTGCATCTGGAGACGGTGACAGGCTGATGTGTGCCCTCCCCCGTGTCTCCCCGGTTGAACAGACTCCCTCCAACGGGGGTCCACTACCAGGCGTTCAACCCCCCCCCATGACTGCTCTCCAGGCGGTCCCACAGTCACACTCCCCGTCACACACTCTGAGTGGTCCACCCAGGGGTCACTCACTCCCCCCAGGGGTCATACCCTAACTCCAGGGGTCACACTCCCTCCAAGGCTCACATCCCTCTTACCTACAGGGGTTTCAATCCCGCGGGATAGGTCACACTCCCCCCCTGGCGTCATAATCCCTCCACAGGGCTGATGTGTGCGTGTCCTCCGTCTCCCCAATGGTTCGCCCCCTCCCACAATCCCCCACAGGCGACGGACACTCCTCCCCACGGGGGTATCACACTCCTCACTCCAGGTGGTCAACTGCCCCCAGGGGTCATAACTCCACTCCCCCACCCAGGGTCACACATCTCCTCTGCCAGGTGCTCACACTCCCTCCCAGGTTAAACTCCCCCCCTGGGCCGTCATACTCCCCCCCAGTGGTCACACTCCCACCTCACCTCCTGGGGTCACACTCACCCCCCACTCCCCCAGGGGTCACACTCCCCCCAGGGGTCAGGGGTCCAGGGTCCACTCCCCCCAGGGGGTAATAATCCCCTCCCAGGGGTCACACTCCCCCCCAAGGGGTCACACTCCCCCCCCAGGGTCACACTCCCCCCCAAGGGGTCACACTCTCCCCACACACTCCCTCTCCCCCCCAAGGGGTAACATCCCAGGCTTCACACTCCCTCCCAGGGGTTCACACTCCCCCCAAGGGTCCACTCACACTCCCTCCCAGGGTTCCACACACTCCCCCCCAGTGGGTCACACACTCCCCCCAGGGGCTCACACTCCTCCACCCCCCAGGGACAGTACACTCCCCCTCCAAGGGTCAACACTCCCCAGGGCTCCACTCCCACCCCTGGGGTAACACACTCCCCCCTCCAGGGGTCACACTCCCTACCAGGGGTAACACTACCCAGGGGTTCCCCCCCTCAGGGGACAGCACCCTACCCCCCATAGGTCACACCTCCCAGGGGTGCAGGGTCTCACTCCCCCTTCCAGGGGTCCAACAACTCCCCCCTCCAGGGGACGCACATCCCCCAAGGGGTAACACTCTACCAGGGGTCACACTCCCTCCCAGGGGTCACCACTCCCCCCCCCAGGGGACACAACTTCCCCCCTCACACATCCCTCCCAGGGGTCCTCCAGGGTCCCTCCTCAGGGGTCACACTCCCCCAGGGGTCACACTCCCCCCCCCCAGGGACGATACCCCCAGGGTTCACACTCCCTCCCAGGGGTCACACTCCCTCCCCAGGGGGTCACCCTCCCCCCCAGGGGTCACACTCCCCCCAGGGGACGCACTTACCCCCCAGGGGTCACACTCCCCCCAGGGGTCACACTCCCGGGGGTCCCCCAGGGGACGCAATACCCCCCGGGTAGGGGTCATCCCCCCAGGGGATTCACACTCCCCCAGGGGGTCACACTCCCCCCCAGGGGGTCACACTTCCCACTCCCACTCCCCACCCCCAGGGGACGCACTACCCCCCCCCAGGGGTCACACTCCCTCCATCCCCCTCCAGGGGTCACACTCCCTCCCAGAGGTCACACTCCCCCCAGGGGTCACACTCCCCCCCCAGGGGACGCACTCCCGCCTCCCCCGCACAGGGTCACTACTCCCCTGGCCACTTGCCTGGTCCACGGCCGGTGTGCTGCTGAAGGTCGGTGTGTGGAGGGAGAGGATCTGGTCCCTGCCACCCACATAGAGCCGCTGCCCGTCGCTGCTCAGCAGCAGGCAGCTGTAGTTGGCACCACTCTCGCCGGAGAAACGGCCCAGCCGGCGCCGTGGGTCACCTGTGTGGGCAGAGCAGTGGTCAACTGGGCATCCAGAGAGGGCAGGGTTCAGCGGGGTGGCCAGAGTGGGCCGGGATCAGATGGAGAGGGCAGGGACGGGGTGATCGCTGGCACTCACCGGCTGCGTGGCAAAGCCGTGGGCGAGGCTCGGCAGGAGGGTCGGCTGGAACCGAGGTCACCATCATGGCCAGGGTGAGGAGGGCGCGGTGCAGGCAGATGTCCATGGCGCTGGGTGCAGAGCTGCCACTAACAAGAGTAGCTCTCCGTCTGCCGACTCACTCGCAGCTCATGCACTGACCGCAGCCCCACTGAGGCAACTTCCTCTGCTCACTCATTGGACAAATCAACCTGCAAAACCATTTTGTTTTCAACATTGTTCACCCTTTAACAAGTTCTGTCCCCGTTTCTTGGAAATATGCTCAGGGAGAAACCGGAAAAATTAAACACTTTGTGTCAACACCAACCCACATCTCGACAGACATCATCCCTTCACACACTGCCCCAGGGTCAGATACAGTGAAGCTCTCACTGCACTGACACATTCCCGGGATCAGACACTGTGCAGGTGAGATACAGATTAAAGGCTCTAAATAAAAATGGATTGTTTAAAACTCGCTGCACACAGTTCTTCAATCACAGATTGTGGGCAGCAGAGACTGAATTGAGGAAGGGTCACACTAACGGATGGAGACAGAGTGAAGCCCCGTAGAGAGACAGGCACTGGTGCAGGGCAGATTGTTGAGTTGGAGGCAGTCTTGTATCCTCCTACACATTCAGGGTGTCAGGACCAGTAACTGTTCCACTCCAGCCCTGTACTGACCAGCAGTACAGCCTTACAGCAACCTGGCCTCAGCTGTCATCCAACCTGTCTGTGTGTGACAGGGTGCTGCAATCTTGAGCAAAACACAAAGTGCTGGAGGAACTCAATAAGGCAGGCAGCATCCGAGGAGGCAAATAGGCAGACATTGTTTCAGGTTAGACCTTTAGACTTGGAGATACACTGCTGAAACACGCCCTTCGGCCCACTGAGTCCACGCAGACCAGTGATCACCTGGTACAGTAACACTATTCTATACACAAGAACAATTTACAATCTTTACTGAAGCCCATTAACCTACAAACCTGTAGGCCTTTCGAGTGTGGGAGGAAACCAAAGCACCCGGAGAAAACCCATGTGGTCACAGGGAGAACGTACAGACTCCATACAGACAGCACCCGTAGTCAGGATGAAACCCAGGTCTCTGACGATGTGATGCCACCATGCCGCCCCTAATGTTGGGACACTTCTACAGGACTGATGGAGTCCGGGGGGGGGGGGGGGGGGGGGGGGAGAGAAAGCTGGAAAAGAGGGGTGGGGTGGGACAAAGCCTTACAAGTCACAGGTGGATAGAGGTGAGGGGGTTGATTGACAGATGGGTGGAGATGGTGACAAACACTGTAGGTGAAATGGAGGCAAAAGATGTCAGGTAAGAGATAAGGAGAGATGACATGTAAAGCTGGAGGGTGGAGTATGGGTGGGGACGGGGTGGGGAGGGAAGCAGGGATAAAAAGTGTCTCCCTGTTAGGTCGCTTTGTGGTTTGGACAGGGAGATGGTTACAAAGGATGGGGCAAGTTCCTGGAAGTGGTGAGACTGGTGAGACAGTCTTAGAGTCGAGAAAACAGGAACTAAGTGCTGAATGCATAAGGAGATGTGGTTTGTGAGCAGTTACAGTCTGTGCACACACATATATAAAGACTCACACTTTCTCACACACACAAACAAACAGATATACACAGACTGACAGACACACAACCGCACACACACACAGACAGAGACACAGACACAGACACACACAGCGTGATCCCATTTCCTCCCACATCAAAGATGTACAGGTTTGTAGGTTAATTGGCATCTGTAAATTGTAAATTGTCCCTGGTTTGTCGGATAATGCCAGTGTACGGGGTGATCGCTGGTCAGCACGGATTTGGTGGGCTGAAGGGCCTGTTTCCACACAATATCTCTGGAGTGTAAAGTCTACCACCCTCTCTACCTACCAGGGAACGATGTACCTGCACTCGTGCGTCGCTCTGCTCTGTGGCGATCGTCTGGGCTGTACAGTGTGCGAGACCAGACAGGGCGAGGCCCTGGCCTGTGTTGGAGCAGCTGAGTGGAGGGGGAGGCAGGAAGGAGCCACGTCTCACCTGGACTGCGGGATATGGTGTGGGCCGGCCCGTCCACAGCGAGCAGAGATCCTCCTGACCACAGGGCTGGCACGTACGCTCCCAGCCCCCAAACCCTCAGGGAGACCGGCTCTGCATCACACAGAAAAGAAGATTAGGGATTTACCTTCACACAGCCGCAACCTTATCCAGGGAATTAGTGGCTGGCAGCTTATACCGTCCGGTGTGGACAGAGTACAGCCCAACAGGGGCACACTCAGGCCGTCTCGGTGGGACCTGGGGGTCTCTACGTCAGTGGTGGGTGCATGGAACCTGCTGCCACAGGAGAGTGATGAGGAAGTAGTTTACGCCAAACGGCAATACAATAATAGAAGGCAGATACAAAAAGCTGTAGTAACTCAGCGGGTCAGGCAGCATCTCTGGAGAAAAGGTATCGGTCACGTTTAAGGTCGAGACCCTTCTTCAGACAGAGAGTCAGGTGGAGGGAGAAATGAGATACAATAGAACAAACGAATGAAAGATATGCAAAAAAACAAATCAAAGCCAGCAACAATGATCAAGGAGGAGCCCACAAGAGTCCATTGTTGGCAGTAGGGATAGTGATAATGAGTGATACAAACACTGAAACTAATATGATGACTCGGGTGGAGGAGAGACGGAGATAGAGGGGATGCAAGGGTTACTTGGAGATAGAGAAATCAATGATCATGCCGCTGGATCTGAAGAAACGTCACCCATTCCTTCTCTCCAGACATGCTGCCTGACCCGCTGAGTTACCCCAGCATTTTGTGTCTACGTTTGTAAGCTGCCCAAGTGAAATGTAAGATGCTGTTCCTCCAATTTGTGTTTGGCCTCACTCTGACAGTGGAGGAGGCCCAGGACAGAAAGGTCAGTGTACAAATGGTTGTTGAAGCACGTACTATAAATATATATCTATATTACTAAAAGTCTTATCTTGACCACTTCCTGTTGTTCTGTATATTGATTTTAGAAAAAACGCTGCCACTTACGGCTGTGATTTTTGGCCATCTTACTCAGAGTCCCCCTTCGCTGCACAGGACAAGAGGATTTTTCCCATCGATGAAAATGAGTTATTAGTGTTTAAAAAATGTTGAGATTCTCTCTCCTGAAGGCCACGCCCCTTCCAGAGGGACTATAAACCCGGAAGTGTGAGTGCCTCAGTCTCTGCAAGATGGGGGAGCAAGAGGGTCACGTCTCTCAGTCTGAGCTGCGAATAACACTGAACACATGTCTACTAAACTGTGAGTGGTTTTACAGACTTGTCAGTGCCCTTAATGTGAAAATATAGTTTGGAAATGCTAAAGCTGTGTTGCCTTTGGTTTGGAAATGCTGAAGCTGTGTTGCTTTTGGTTTGGAAATGCTAAAACTGTGTTGCCTTTGGTTTGGAAATGTTAAAGCTGTGTTATGTAATTAAAGTTGCCTTGCCTAATTAAAGTTGCCTTGCCTAATTAAAGTTGCCTTGCCTTCTATATAACTAAAAGTCTAATCTTGACCACTTCCTGTTTGTGCTTTATATTGATTTTAGAAAAAATCCTACCACGTATGGCTGTGACTTTTGGCCATCTTTCTCAGAGTCCTCATCAGCTGCCGAGGATGTTTCACATAGATGAAAAATAAAAGAGTTATTAGTGTTTAAAAAATGTTGAGATTCTCTCTCCTGTCAATCACGCCATGAAGGCCATGCTCCTTCTGGTGGGATGGGGGAGGGACTATAAAACCCAGATGTGTGGGCGTGGCTCAGTCTCTGCAAGATGGAGGAGGGAGAGGTCACGACTCGCTGTTTTTAGTGGGCTTGCACCCTGTTTGAAATGGTATGAAACTGCACTTGAATTTGGTGGCCTTGCACCCTGCTTGAAATGGAATTTCAAGGAATAGCCGTGAGTCAACCGCCAACCCAAGAATCCATTCGGCCCACAATGTCCATACTAGCCCTCTGAAAACCAGTCCCTTCAGCCCACAACACCCATACTAGTGGCCACCAACAATGGAATTGGTGGAGAGGTGGAATGTTGTGTTGGGGGACCCCCCCCCCCCCCCCCCCGTGTGATGCTGGGACCCTGCTGGTTCCACTTAGCCTAGTAATAAGTAAATGTTCCAAAAGAGTTTGGAAGAAAAGTCTTCCAAAAAACATTTGGAAAGCTTTAGAGGGATATGGGTCCAACACAGATAGAAGCCACAAGCATACTGTAGATGGGGCATCATGGATGAGTTGGGCCAAAGGGCCTGTTTCCATGCAGAGTGACTGTTAGTTTAGCATAGTTTAGAAATACAGCACGGAAACAGGCCCTTTGGTCCACTGGTCCGCGCTGACCAACGGTCCCCGCACATTAAGATTATCCTACACACTCTAGGAACAGTTTTACATTTGCCTAGCCAATTAACCTACATACCTGCACGTCTTTGGAGCATGGGAGGAAACAGAAGATCTTGGTGAAAACCCACGAAGGTCATAGGGAAAACGTGCAAACTCCGTACAAACAGCACCCGTAGTCGGGATGGAACCCAGGTCTCTGGCGCTGCATTCGCTGTAAGGCAGCAACTCTACCGCTGCGCCACCGTGACCGACTCTGTGACACCAATCCAAAGACATTCTTTCTTGTGAATTAGGCAGAGTGTCTGAGTAACACAGCAGCTCATGCAGCATCCATGGAGGGAATGGGCAGCCAATGTTTCTTCAATCCTGACCCAAAGTGTCATCTGCCCATTCTCTTCACAGATGCTGTCTAGCCCAGCAATTCCTGTTAGTACTTCGTGTGGTGCTCAAGATTCCAGCATCTGCTGTTCCTGGTGTCTCTCTCCCAGTGTGGCGATCCCTCACCCCGCCCCTAGCACTAGTAAACCCCAAGGTGGAGATCCCTCACCCCGCCCCCAGCAGAACCCCCCCGGTGTGGCGATCCTCACCTCCCCGGCTCCCCCGCCTCCCCCAATGTGGAGATCCCCTCCACCCGCCCCTCACCACCCCGGTGTGGCGTATTCCCACTCACCACGCCCCTCCTTCACCCCCCCGCCCCTCCCCCACTCGTGTGACGCTCCCCCACTGCCCTTCCCCCACCCGCCTGCCCCAGTCTCATTGCCCCTCCACCACTGCCACCCTTTTCCCACACTGTCCCTCCCCCCTCACTGCACCATTAGGGTTGCCCCGTTTATAATCATGCATAAAGTCCCCCCACCCCTCCAATGACCTCCCCTCTCTCTGCCCCTCCCCCCACTGCCCCCCCCCCCCATCATTGCTTCCGAGTGCTGTGCATGCGTGAGTTTTCTCTCTATGAGACACAGCCTGGAATCTGAGTGTAGTTCAGTACATGGACCAGTGCATGCAATGTTGGCAAGAGACTCTGGTGCTTGAGGCTGTGACTTCCCTCCCCTCCCCCACGTCCCACTTCAAGGCTCTGGGGGAGGGCCCTGCTCTCTGCCCCGTAAACATCCCCCCCCCCCCCCCCCCCCCCCCCCCCCTTGCGTTGGTGTCCCAGGAACAGGGCCTGAGGTCAGATGCTTGGGATGCCAGTGTATAAATGGGTGCAGCTGCCTCAAGCTGTCAGGGCAGACTCCAGCTGCCAGATGACCCACGGGAAGGAAGGAAGGAGGGGTCGTGGCCGAGCACAGAGGTGACCACTGTCCACCCATCCCATGGCCGGCATGAACTGTGACCAACTCCAGAGAACAGCGGCAATCTGGCTGTGAGAACGCAGTGCTGGCTGAGGAGGGTCCCTGGCCTCTTGAGTCTGTTGGCACAGTCTTCTGATCTCCTCTCTCTCTCTCTCTCTCTCTCTCTCTCTCTCGCTCGCTCTCTCTCTCTCTCTCTCCCTAAGCAGCGTCACGCTGATCTGAAGTGTGACAAGGGACCAGTCGTCACAGCCACTGCGACCCTGTCCGCTCTCACAGAGAGCTTGGCACGGTTTAGGAGAGACAATCTGTTTTGGTGACACCCCCCCCCACCTCCTTCTCTCAGCTGAGTTTCCCACATTCTGTGAAACTTCGACGGCTTGGCCCTGAACTATCCAAATTTGGGACTGAAATTGAAAGGACTTCAGCCCTCGTGTCGGTTGCAGCCGGCTGTGAAAATGCTGGGCTGAGGGCGGACTTCTTGCGGTGGAGATGTTATCCAAAGGGTCTCTGCGTTCTCAGGTTAGTTGGGGGCCGGAGCGGAGGGGAGAGTGCGATTTACCACTGGTCTGAGGTGAGGGACTAACTGAGGATTTCCCATTCCTCTTCCTCAGCTGACTGATCCTCAGAATCAGGCCATTCAACCCATCAGGCCCGTGCTAGCCATTAGAAACATCTGCTGGGTATTAAAGACAATTAAATGGTGAGGGAAGGGTGGACGCGGCATGGCAGGAGGGCAGAGTCATAGAGTGGAAACAGGCCCTTCAGCCCAACTTGTCCACACTAGCCAACATGTCCCATCTACACTTGTCCCACGTCCCACCTGCCTGCATTTGGCCCATAATCTCTCCAAACCTGTCCTATCCATGTACGTATCTAAATGTTTCTTTAACATTTCAATAGTCCCTGCCTCAACTACCTCCTCCGGCAGCTTATTCCATATACACACTAAAGTTACCCTTCACTTTAAACTTATGTTTTCTGGTTCTCGATTTTGCTACTCTGGGCAAGAGACTATATGTCTACGCGATCGATTCCTCCCATGATTTTATACACCAATGGGCTAATGATTAGTGAAGGAAGTTGCCAAGGATTACAGCAACATCTAGACCAAGTGAGAAAATGGGCTAAGGAATGACAGATGGCGTTTAACTCGGACAAGAGTGCTGTATGGCATTTTGGGAAGTTGAACCAGGGCAGGACATGTAAATATGCAGGGCACAGCAGAGTGTTGTACAACACAGTGACCCAGAACAGGCTACAGGTTCTGTGGAAGTGACGGCACAGGTAGCCCAGGTTGTGAGGAAGCGTTTGGTGTGCTTACCTTCATTGGTCAGAGCCTTGAGCGCAGGAGATGGGACATCATGAGAGAACTGTTCAAAGTGTTGGAGTATCTTGTGTACTGATCGCCCAGCTATAGGAAGGATGCCATCAAGCTGCAAAGAGTACAGAGAAGAGTCACAAGAATGTCAATGGAGAACATAAATTACAGCATAGAAACAGGCCCTTCACCCAACCTGCCCATTCTGACCAACATGTCCCATCTCCAGTAGTCATATCCTATCCATGTGCCTAGCTAAATGTTGCTTAAACGTTGCGATAGTACCTGCATGTTATAAGTCCAACGAGTTATCAGACATTCATTCGGAGCGGCACCGTTGTGTAGCCTCACAGCACCAGACCCGGTTCCATCCTGACTCCGAGTGCTGTCTGTACGGAGTTTGCACGTTCTCCTCCTGACAGTGTGGGGTTTTCCCTGGGTGCTCAGGTTTCCTCCCACACTCCAAAGACGTACATGTTTGTAGGTTAATTGGCTTTGGTAAATTTGTAAATTGTCCCTAGTGTGTAGTGTGTGCTAGTCTAATGGGAACTGCTGGTGCGTGCAGACTCAGAGGACTGACGTGCCTGTATCCCCAAATTAAAAGACTTGTTAGGCTGGGGAATATGAGTTAATGAGGATGAGTGATCTGAAAGAGGTGTACTAAATCATCTGGGGCATGGATGCTGTGAATGGTCAGTCTTCTGCCCAGTGTAGGGGGGACTGGAGAGAATAGATTGAAGGTGAGAGGGGAAAGAGTTAAAGGTGACCAAAGAGACACACAGTGGATGGTGGGTATAGAATATATGGAACAAGCTGCCAGAGGAGGTAGTTGAGGCAGGTACCATAACAACATTTCAAATGCATTTGGCCAGGTACATGGATGGGAAACATTGTGAGGGATATGGGGCAAATGGCACTAGCTCAGGGGATTTGGTGACTCGGTCATGACCTCCCATTGGAGAGTCTCTGATTTCAGGCAGCTCCAAGGTTAATGGGCGGGGAGAATCGGTGACAGGGAGAGTGTGTGTGCACCACACACAGTGTCCATGGGGTATGGGAGCAGGTTGTCTGGAGATACAGCACACACACATTGTACATGGAGAGTGCAACAAGGTTGTCTGGAGATACACACACACACACACTGTACATGGGGATTGGGAGGAGTGGGTATTAGTGGGTATGAATTAAGGCAGGGGCATTTGAATGACGAGTGCACCCTTTATGCTGTGCTCTTTGCTTCCAGGAGGCCGTGATGCTACTGCCTGGCACAGCCCGCCCGTGCCCCCTGTGTCTGCCCGTCATGCGTCCCGCCCTGTCCCTGGTTCTCTTGGCGTGTGTGTGTGCGTGCGGGGTCTCCCAGGACTGCCCCCCCTCCTGTGAGTGCGGGTGGGGGAACGGGACAGTGTCGTGCCGAGGCGGAGAGCTGCCCGCTGTACCCGGGTGGGTGCCCCCGGCGACTAGGATGCTGGATCTCAGCGGGAATCTGATCGCGTCAGTTGGGCGCGGAGCCTTGGCGAACCTCAGCGAGCTGCTGGAATTGGACCTGAGGGACAACCTGCTATCCAACATGGAGCCCGGGGCCCTGTCCAGCCTGGGCCGACTGCAGATTCTGCATCTAGATGGGAACAGGCTGAAGACCGTCTGGCCCGGCACCTTGGCATCCATGGCCAACCTCACCACTCTGGGCCTCGGCCGCAACCCTCTGCTTCTCCTGCTGGACGGCACGTTCCAAGGGCTGGACAACCTAGAGAGCTTAGATCTGGGCGAGGAGCTAGTATATGTGGGTGCCAGGGCCTTTGAGGGGCTGGTGGGGTTGCGCCACCTGTCCCTGACCCAGGCCGAGACGGGCACCTTGCCGTCTGCTGCACTCTTCCGCCTGCCCGGACTGGAAACGCTGAGGGTGTCGGGGCTGGGCGCCATCTCACTGGCCGGTGACTCTTTCCCCGGCCTGGCCAGGCTGAGGGAGCTGCGGGTGGAGAGCTGGCGGAGGCTGGAGTCTCTGCACCGCGATGCCCTGGCAAGCCTCAACCTGACCACCCTGGCCATCACCCGCTGCAATCTGAGCCGTGTGCCAGCTGAGGCCTTGGCGCACCTGGTCTACCTGCGCAGCCTGGACCTGTCCCACAACCCCGTGGCCACCATGGCTGGCGATGCCCTGCCAGACCTACCCAGGCTGGCTGAACTACGGTTAGTGGGATGCCTCCTCTCCCACATCCATGCCAGGGCCTTGCATGGCCTGGGCAGCCTGAGGCTGCTGGATGTGACGGGTAACCAGTTGGCTACCCTGGAGGCGGGTGCCTTGCCATCGGTGAGTGGACTGGCATGGCTGGGCCTGGCGTCCAATCCTCTGGCCTGTGACTGCCGGCTGGCGTGGGCAGTGGGCCGGGGCAGGGGGCTGGAGTGGGGGCCGGGCCCCATGGTGTGTGCGGGCCCTGGGGATCTGAGGGGCAGGGAGTTGGCAGAGCTGGGGCCAGGCCGGGGGGCTGGGCTGTCGGCCTGCACTAGGCCCAGAGTGCGGGCGGAGGCCGGGGCGGTGACGGTGGGCGAAGGGCAGACGGTGAGCATGCCGTGCCAGGTCCAGGGTGAGCCCAGGCCCACGGTGAGCTGGAGCACCCCCGCCGGCAGCCAGCTGGGCCCTGGGAATGCCGGCCGGCTGCGGGTGCTGCCAGACGGCTCACTCCAGGTACGTCTAGCCCAGGCCTGGGACACCGGTGTCTACGTCTGCACCGCTTCCAATGCAGCCGGCGCCCACTCTGCCCCCACCCGCCTGCTGGTGTGGACAGGCCCGACACCGGGGCCAGGCCCAGGCTCCGGCCCTGTCCTTGGGCCCCAGGCTCTGTGGGTGGTGATGAGCCTGGGCTTGGTCTGTTTCCTGGGCGTGACGGGCGTGTGTTTCACCATGCTGCTGGTGTGGAGCCGGTGGCAGGGACCCATCAAACGCAACAGCAGCGTGGAGGTGCTGAGGAACCCCAGCAACAGCGACACACAGTCAGAGGCAATCAAGTACACAACCAAGATGCTGTGAGCAGACGCACATGACCAAGCAGGGTGGGGGGGGGGGGGGGGTGATACACGGGTTCCCTGGGGCTGGGGATGGGGGTCCCTGGGGTGCTTAAGGGGGGGTTAGGAAGGAGGTTGCCTGGTTGTGGGAGAGAATGGCTGGGGGGGGGGGGGTGTTTTCTTGTACTGGGGGAAGGGGCAAAGCATAGGCTGGGGGGAGCGGAGGTTTTTTGGGAGTGGGGTGGGGGGTGGTCTCTGGGATGGGGGGAGTGGAGGTTTCGTGGAGCAGGGGGAGTGGGGTGACGGGTTCTTTGGGGTTTGGGGCTTCGGCTAGGGGTCCATGTGCGTAGACAGATACACAGCTTCATACACAGATACACAGTTTCAATGCTTCATAAAGTCATGAATTTGTTGTGCTTAATAAAGTATTTTACAGAGGCTTGTAATACGCTGTTTTTTTTGTGGCTCCAAAGTGACCACAGCGCAGGACATGCCCAAGGGGGATAATTATGGAGCAATCCAACACAGGACACGGAGATGGCTGATTTAACTGTACATTCACCTGCACAGGGTCTGTATCCCCCTGCTGTTCACATCGAATTCCTCCCCTCCACTTCCCATGGACACCCACCCACTTTACTTCATGAGTCTTCAACCTCCCCCTCTCTCCACATAAAGCACCGCCCTCTGGTGGCCCTCTGGTGTCTGTCATTTCCACCCTGGGACAAGCACTCTGATCATCCACCCTAAGAATACCTCTCCTGACTGATGGAGCGACTGTGTTGTACGTCTGATTCTCCAGGGCAGTTGATGAGGGTGTTAGTTAGGCCCGCTCTGTCCCTGGATCCCTGGGGGTGGCAGAGTAACTGGGCCAGCGGTGGGTGGCACGGTGGTAGACTTGCTGCCTCACAGCGCCAGAGACCCGGGTTCGATCCCACCTACGTGTGCTGTCTGTATGGAGTTTGTACGTTCTCCCCGTGACCATGTGGGTTTTCTCCGGGTGCTCCGGATTCCTCCCACAATCCAAAGATATACAGGCTTCTAGGCTAATTGGTTTCTGCAATGATTGTAATTGTCCCTAGGATAGTGCTAGTGTGCGGAGATGCTGGGCGGCATGGACATTGTGGGCCAAAGGGCCTGTTTCCATGCTGTATCTTGAAACTAAACTAAAGATGTCCACAAATCCTAAGGATGGGGCATTACACATGTGGTAAGGGGCAGGTGTGTCCCTATTTACTGGAGGAGTTGTGTTGGGGCACAGAGTGATACAGCATGGAAACAGGCCCTTCAGCCCACCTTGCCCACACCGACTAACATGTCTCAGCTACACTAGTCCCACCTGCCCGCATTTGGCCCATATCCCTCCAAACCTGCCCTATCCATGTAACCGTTTCTTAAACGTTGGGACAGTCCCAGCCTCAACTACCTCCTCCGACAGCTTGTTCCATACACCCAACACCCTCTGTGTGAAAAAGTTACCCCTCAGATTCCTATTAAATCTTTTCCCCTTCACCCATGTCCTCTGGTTCTTGATTCCCCTATGGGAAAAAGTCTCTGTGCATCTACCCAATCCATGATTTTATATACCTCTATAAGATCACCCCTTATCCTCCTGTGCTCCAACGAATAGAGAGCCAGCCTGCTTAACCTCTCCCTGTAGCCCAGACCCTCTATTGCTGGCGACATCCTGCTAAACCCTGTAAAGGCTAGATGTGACCACACACCCTGGCAGAGATGCGGTGCTGGAGCACATTTGTAAGGGCTAGATGTGACCCCATAGCCGTGGGGTTAGGTGAGGTATTGGGCCACAGCTGTCGAGACAGATGTGCCCCGATCCCTGACCGAGGGGGGCTGTTGTGACACATCTGGGTAAAGCCCATCCCAGCGCCGGTCCCTCACCGCTCATCCCCACCTCACCCTGCCTCTTGAAGCGGCGGCCAACAGCGCCCACACCCAAACGGCGCCCGCCACGCACAGACGCGTCGCCGGGGGCAGGAGAGAGCGAGTGTGAGAGGAGAGGGGGAGTGAGAGAAAAATAGAAGAGACGGTGTGGGAGGAGAGAGAGGCAGATCGGGACAGAAAGAGAGGGTGAGAGGTAGAAGAGGGAGCAAAAATACAGCGAGTGCGTGTGAAGGAGAGGGCAGCGCCGGCAGCGGGCTGGGTCGGGCAGGGACAGGCAAGGAGATGCTGAAACCACGGCTCCTGATTGTCGTCCAGCAGCTACTGTTGCTGCTGCTGTTGGGGACAGCGGAGAGACTGCCGCGGCTGAAGATCACCCCGACAGGTAAGCTGATTCTCACAGGCAACCCGCGGCTCATGGCTGCTCCCCCCGCACCCCCCATCGTCTCCCTCTGCCCCTCTCCCTCCCCATCGCCGTCTCCTCTCTCCTTCTCTACCTTCCTCCTTTTCCCCCCTGTGCCCCCCGTCTACCCCCTTCCCCCTCTCCCCTCTCCCCTCGCCACCCCAGCCCCGACACCTCCCGCTGGGATCTTGCTCTGTACCAGCTGCAATGCAGCAGATTCGCAGTCAATGCGGCGGGTCCGTGCCCCGCTCCATCAGTGTTCAGGGGGGGGGGGGGTCGGGGCTGTGTGTGTGGGGGGGGGGTCGGGGCTGGGTGGGGCGGGGATGTGTGTGGGGGGGGTCGGGGCTGTGTGTGTGTGGGGGGGGTCGGGGCTGGGTGGGGCGGGGATGTGTGTGGGGGGGGTCGGGGCTGGGATGTGTGTGTGGGGGTCGGGGCTGTGTGTGTGTGTGGTGGGGGGTCGGGGCTGGGTGGGGCGGGGATGTGTGTGGGGGGGGTCGGGGCTGGGATGTGTGTGTGGGGGTCGGGGCTGTGTGTGTGTGTGGAGGGGGGGTCGGGGCTGGGTGGGGCGGGGATGTGTGTTGTGGGGGGGTCGGGGCTGGGTGGGGCGGGGATGTGTGTGTGTGTGGGGGGGGGGAGTCGGGGCTGGGTGGGGCAAGGGGTGTGTGTGTGGGGGGGGGGGGGGGTGGGTGGGGGAGGGGTGTCGGGCTGGGTGTGTGTGTGGGTCGGGTCTGTGTGTGTGGGGGGGGATCGGGGCTGGGTGGGGCGGGGATGTGTGTGTGGGGGTCGGGGTTGTGTGTGTGTGTGGGGGGGTCGGGGCTGGGTGGGGCGGGGATGTGTGTGTGTGGGTCGGGGCTGTGTGTGTGGGGGGGGTCGGGGCTGGGTGGGGCGGGGATGTGTGTGTGGGGGTCGGGGCTGGATGGGGCGGGTGTGTGCGTGTGGGGGATCGGGGCTGGATGGGGCGTGGGTGTGTGTGTGGGGCGTGGGTGTGTGTGTGTGTGGGGGGGGGGGAGTCGGGGCTGGGAGGGGCGGCGATGTGTGTGTGGGTCGGGGCTGTGTGTGTGGGGGCCGGATGGGGCGGGTGTGCGTGTGTGGTGGTCGGGGCTGTGTGTGTGTGTGTGTGTGTATGTGGGTCGGGGCTGGGTGGGGTGTGTATGGGTGGGTTACTGTTCCCCCCCCCCCCCAACACTGATCTCTCCGCTCCGCACCGCAGACGAGCCGCGGGTACAGTTCACAGCGCCGGCCGCGGCGTGGGTCGGGCATCACGACCCCAGCTCAGACTCGCTCTATGTGGGAGCCACGGGCGGAGTGTGGCTGCTGCGGTTCAGCGGCCGCAACGTGTCCCGCACACAGGTACCGGGGGAGAGGGGAGAAAGAGGGGGGGGGGGGGGACAGAGAGGGAAGGAGGAGAGGGGAAAAGGTGGGGATTGGGGGGAATGAGAGGATGATGGGCGGGGTAGGAGGAATGGGGAAGAATGACGGGTGTGGTGACAGAATGTGTGGAGGTTGGGGGGGTGGAGGTGAAGAGGAGGAGGGAGGACGGGGTGGGAAAAGGGGGAGGGGGAGGGGAACGGGAGGAGGGGGTGGAGGTGGAGAGGGAGAGGAGGAGGGAGGAGGTGGAGGGGGAGATGGAGAGGAGAGAGGGGGGCAGGTGAGAGGGACGGGCTGATCCATTTCCCGTTCCCTCCACAGATCCAACTGCCCCTGGAGGAGAGTGTCAGACAGAGGTGCCAGAGTGAGGGGCCAGGAAGTCAGGTAAGGTCAGGGCAGCGCGTCTACCGGCATCTGTGGACATTGTAGAGGCCAAAAGCTGTACAGCATGGAAACGGGTCCTTCAGCCCAACTTGTCCATACTGACCACATTGCACCCTGGGCTAGTCCCATTTGCCTGCATTTGGCAAACACCTCTAAACCATTTCTATCCTAATATCTATACAAACGGCTTTAAAGACGTGATTATATCCACTCCTACAGCTTTCTCTGTCAGCTCGTTGCAGATACCGACTTGCATCTGAGTGAAAAAAATCTTCCAGATATCTGTCCTTCTCTACAGCGACTCATTTATTGTGGGCAGCACAGTGGCAGAGTTGCTGCCTTACAGCAACAGCGATCCACAGTCAATCCTGACTGTAAATTGTCCCTGGTGCATGGGATAGATCTAGTGTGTGGAAGATTGTGATCGGCACAGACTCGATGGGCCGAAGGACTTGTTTCCACGCTGTATCTCTAAACTAAACTAGTAACTCAGCGGGTCAGGCAGCATCTGTGGAGAACATGGATAGGTGACGTTTCACGTCAGGTCCCTTCTTCAGTCTGGTCCGACCTGAAACATCACCTATCCACGTTCTCCACAGATGCTGCCTGACCCGCTGAGTTACTCCAGCACTCTGTGCCTTTCCTTGGTAAAGCAGCTCCTGCTGTTCCCTGTTTCTACAATAAAAGCGCAACATGATACTAGCCACACAGACAGTGGCCGGGAAGGCAAAGACGTGTTTACAAACAGAGACATTTGGTTCAGTAAAGCCCGTCAGTGACGCGATCTCCCGTCCATACTGTGGGGCAACAGTGAGTCCTGTTGCACCGTGGCCTTCCAATGTAGCCCGGGATGTCACTTGGTTCAACGGCAGCCTTGGCCCTGACCCTCACAGCCGGGTACAGGAGCAGGTGTGTTGTAACCGGTGGGGGCGGAGTGAGTGAAGAGGGGAGAGGGAGGGAGTTATGAGGGGGGCGGAGTGAGGTGGGTGCGGAGACGGTGGGGGGGTACAGAGATGGTAGGGGGCGGTGTGAGGGATGTATGAGGGGGGCGGAGACGGTGGGGGGCGGAGTAAGGGAGGTATGAGGGGGGCGAAGAGGGTGGGTGTGGGGGTGAGGAGTGTGCTGGGTTAGTCTGCCCGCCACAATGGTAATTCCGTGCCCTCTGCTTCACTGTAGGAGCACTGCAGGAACGTAGTGACGGTGATTGAGAGATTCAACAGGAGCACCATCATGGTGTGTGGCACCCATGCTGGGTCGCCCAAGTGCTGGTTTTTGGTAAGTGTGCCCGTCAGTCACCAGTACTTGGATCTCCCCCAGCCCCTGTACCCGTCTGTCTGTCTCTCTCCCCCTCTGCGTTACAGGCTGCCAATGGCACGCAGCTGGCACGGGACCAGGAGGGACGCGAGCTGGTAAGGGATGGCAGGGAAATCTCACCCTCAACTCCAATCCAACGGCCAGTCACCATCACCGTCGGTAAGTGCGGAAACAACCTGGGGGACGGGGGGGGGGGGGGGGGTGGAGGGAGACCACCCAGCTATTCCCCTCATGATATGTACACCTACAGAAGATCGCCCCTCATCCTCCTGCATGCCAAGGAATAAACGGCCCAAAGTCTCCCTGTAGCTCAGGCCCTCGAGTCCTGGCAACATCCTTGTACATCTTCCCTGCACACTTCCCACCCTGACAACATTTGTCCTGTAACAGGTAGAGCAAAACTGAACACAATACTCCAAATGTGGCCTCACCAACGCCGTGTAAAACTGCAACATAACATCCCAACTCCTTGATTCAATTCCCTGACTGATGAAGGACTTCTTTAAACATTTTCCCTCTCACTATAAAGCTATGCTTTCCAGTATTTGTTTTTTCCATTCCATCCATGCCTCATAATGTATACTTCTCGTCGTGAACCTAGAGAATAACACATTCTCTCCAAGGTGGTGAATCTGTGGCTTTGAAGGCCAAAGCATTTTGGCATGTTTAAGGTGGGGATTGATAAGCTCGTGAATAGGAAGGGGGTCAAAGGCTGCAGGAAGAAGGCAGGAGAATGGGGTTGAGAGGGTAAAATAGATCAGCCATGATTGCATGGTGGTGTAGACTCGATGGGCTGAATGGCCTAATTCTGCTCCTTTGTCTTATGATCCAAGTCCCAGGGAACAGATTGTTTTCCACAAATGATTGAACATCAGTAAAGATCTACTGCATCTGACACAGTAACCCTAATCATAGGGATCCCATTCCTCAATGACAAGGACGGGACTCAGGGGATTTGGGGAGAAGGCAGGAGAATGGGGTTGAGAGGTAAAGATAGATCAGCCATGATTGAATGACAGGGTAGACTCGATGGGCCAAATGGTCTAATTCAGCTCCTATAAAAATGAACTTTTATCTTTTCGGGGGCGGTACTGGTAGTTGCTGCCTCACAGCGCCAGAGACCCAGGTTCGATCCTGGTTATGGGTGCTGTCTGTATGGAATCTGTACATTTTCCCCAGTTCTCTAGTTTCCTCCCACACTCCAAAGATGTACAGGTTTGTAGGTTAATTTGGCTTGGGTAAAAATTGAAAATTGTCCATAGTGTGTAGGATATTGCTGGTGGCACAGACCCGACGGGCTGAAGGGCCTGTTTCCACGCTGTATCTCTAAACTCTCCTGTCCTGTCTGCAGATGAAGCTGTGTACTCTGCCATTCCCAGCAGCAGCCAGAGCAGCGGTTCCATTGAGCTGAGCTACGGGAGGCCAAAGCGCATGAAGACCGGGGACAGGTGGTTGCAGAGTAAGTTGCACCTGAGCGCCCAGGCAGAGCGAGACACTACACTGCCAGCAAGCTGCACCAACACTGGGCCAAGTGGAGACACGCTCCCTATAGATGTAGCTCGAGAGACGAGCACCGCACAAGGCGCCTCACACCCCGCCACCTGCTCAACACGATTACCCACACCCTCTGGCTCTCTCGCCAATGCAAGGATGGCTGATCAGCATTTTCACGACAAAGTGCTGGAGTCACTCAGTGGGTCAGACAGTATCGCTGGAGAACATGGATGGGTGATGTTTCACAAGGAGCTGGAGTAACTCAGTGGGTCAGGCAGTATCGCTGGAGAACATGGATGGGTGACGTTTCACAAGGAGCTGGAGTCACTCAGTGGGTCAGGCAGCATCTCTGAAGAACATGGATGGGTGACGTTTCGTATTGGGACCCCCCCCTTCAGATATGTTCATGCTTGAACAGAAACCCAATCAATTTCTTCAAACTAAAGAATGGTCCTGACCCGAAACGTCACCTATCCATGTTCCCCAGAGATGCTGCCTGACCTGCTAAATTACTCCACCACTTTGTGTCCATTTTCTCCAGAGTTGCTGTCCGATCCACTGGGTTATTCCGGCACTTTTTGTCAGCCAGCACCTGTAGTATTTTCATGTTCAGTCATGTTGACGTGTAATGAGCCAGACTCATTACACAGTCTGGCCTCAGATAGACACTAAAAGCTGGAGTAACTCAGCGGGTCAGGCAGCATCTCTGCAGAGAAAGAATGGGTGATGTTTTGAGTCAAGACTCTTCTTCAGACTGGCTAGGGATATGGGAAACGAAAGATATAGACAATGAGAGATGTAGAGAGATAAAGAACAATGAATGAATGATATGCAAAAAAGTAACGAAGATAAAGGAAACAGACCATTGTAAGCTGTTAGTTTGGTGAAAACGAGAAGCTGGTGCAACAGGCAGGGGAGGGATAGAGGGAGAGGGAATGGCAGGACTAACTGAAGTTAGAGAAGTCTGGGCTGTAAAGAGCCTGGCCTGACTGCTAACTGTATGTGTGTACAGCAGGCTTGACTGCTACCTGTGTATGGCAGACCTGACTGCTACCTGTATCTCTGTACCTCAGACCCGACCTTCGTGGGAGCTGCTTGGATGCAGTTGAAGGACAGCAGCAAAGATGAGGTATACTTCTTCTTCAGGGAGAGCAACGAGAGCAGTGCGTTAGACGGAGAACCCTATCGGGCCTACATCGGACGTGTGTGCAAGGTAAGGTGCACCCCTGCCAGTCCCTCGCACAGGCACAGGCCCTTCAGCCTTATGCACTCATGATGCCCCATCTACACTAGTTCCATTTCCCTGTGTTTGGCTCCCATCCCTCTAAACCATTCCTATAATGTACCTGTTAAATGTTGTTTATAGTACCTGCCTCAGTACCTCCTCTGGCAGATTGTTGCATTTACCCACCACCCACTGAGTTCAATAAGTTGCCCCTTGGGTTCAGCTTTTCCCTCTCACTTCAAACCTGTATCTTCTGGTTCTTAATTCCCCTACTCTGGGTAAAAGACTGTGCATCTATTACCCCATTTATTCCCCTCATGGCTTTAAACATCTCTATAAAATAACCCCTCATCCTGCTGTGCCCCATGGAATAAAGTCCCAGCCTGCCATCCACTCCCTGCAGCACAGGCCCTCGAGTCATAAATCTTCCCTGTTGGTGTCATCGTTCCTGTAGCAGGTTGGCAAAAAGTGAACACAACACTCCTAGAAGTGGGTTTGTAGGTTAATTGGCATTCTGTAAATCGACCCTGGATTTAAATAGATCTAAGTAGATGATAAAGTGGGATAACATAGAACGTGTGTGTGAACGGGTGATCGGTGGACTGAAGGGCCTGTTCCATGCTGTATAACTCTATAACTAGTGTGTGGGTGATCAATGGTCAGCGTGGACACGGTGGGCCGAAGGGCCTGTTTCCGTGCTGTATAACTCTTTAACGTGTGTGGGTGATCAATGGTCGGCGTGGGCTGAAGGGCCTGTTTCCGTGCTGTTTGACTCTATAGCTAGTGCGTGGGTGATCAATGGCCGGCGTGGACTCAGTGGGCTGAAGGGCCTGTTCCCACGCGGTATAACTCTATAACTAGTGTGTGGGTAATCGATGGTCGGCATGGACTCGGTGGGCTGAAGGGCCTGTTCCCACGCTGGCTCTTTCACTTTTGGAAGGAGATGTCTTGCGTCGCCACACTGCCAAGTTACTGAGCATAACCAGTCACCCTGCACTGGGCTTCCACAGGTCGACGAGGGAGTGCTGAAGGCTGCCACTCAGGAGCCATTCTCAACCTTCCTGAAGGCACGAATGATCTGTGGCTTTCCGGCTGAATCGCGGCTCTTCAATAAGATCGAGGATGCATTCCTGCTCTCCGTGGAGGATGATCCCAGGAGCAGTGTGGTGTATGGAATCTTCTCCAGCTTGTGGTGAGTAGAGGGGCAAGCTGCAGGGGACTGTGTGCACTTGCACGGCAATCTCTGCACCATCACAGGCTGCTCGCCCAGCACGACTGATGATTATTGTAATATTGATCGTTACTCCAGCACTCTGCGAAACGTCACCTATCCACGTTCTCCACAGATGCTGCCTGACCCGCTGAGTTACTCCAGCACTCTGTGAAACGTCACCTATCCATATTCGCCACAGATGCTGCCCTACACACTGAGTTACTCCAACACTCTGTCTTTAGTTTAAACACTCTTGACTCGCTGGCAGTTGAATGTTGTAGACTCCTGTCCAGGTTTTGTGATTTACCGGCCAATGTACTGTCTGCTTGGTTGTATTTTCTGGCTGCGCGGTATGTGTGTGTGTCCCGGTGTCTCCAGGTGCAGTCTCCTTCAATGTCCATCCCTGGTCACACCGTCATAAGCCCCTGGCAAAGCGGGAGGGGAAGGATGCGCCTCCCGTTACAAACAGAAAACCTGGCACTGGAGTATATGTGGTCATGGAACTGACTCTGTAATCTTCCTCCATGCAGGAATTCCACCGCTGTCTGTGCCTATTCCCAAGCCGACATAGAGCGGGCGTTCCGAAACTCCAGGCTGAAGGGTTTAACTGCCAACGTGATCGGGAGCCATCGGCCAGGAATGGTACGGTCCTGTTTTGTAAACAGTTCAGCACGGTCTTGCTCAGCAAGGAGCTGGAGGACAAGAGTGCACAGGTCTTATTGTCACATGTACCAAGGTACTGGGAAAGACTATACATGGTTGTAATTCAGCCGTCCACAGTGTACAGATACAGGATAAAGGGAATAACCTTTGGTGCAAGTCTAGTAAAGTCCATTTAAAGATAGTCCGAAGGTCTCTAAAGAGGTAGCTGGGAGGTCAGGACCACTCTCTAGTTGGTGAGAAGACGGTTCAGTTGCCTGATAACAATCGAGAAGAAACTGTTCCTGAATCTGGAGGTGTGCATTTTCACACTTCTGTACCTCTTGCCTAAAGGGAGGGGAGAAGAGGGAGTGGCCGGGGGGTGAGACTGGTCCTTGATTATGAGGTTGGCCTTGCAGAGGCAGCGTGAAGTGTAGATGGCGTCAATGGAAGGGAGGTTAGTCTGTGTGATGGTCAGGGCTGCGTCCACAATTCTCTGGATGGAGATGGAGTCGATGGAAGGGAGGTTCGTCTGCGTGATGATCTGGGCTGCGTTCACAATCCTCTGCAATTTCTTGTGGTCTTGGATGGAGCTGTCCCAAACCATGCTGCGAGGCATCCTGATAAAATGCTTTCTGTGAAAGCATCTGTTGAGGTTGGTGAAAGTTGTTGAGGACATACCGAACTTCCTAAGCCTTTTAAAGTTGGTAGTACTTTCTTGGCCATTGACCTGGGCAGGCATAGGGAGAGGTTTCACCAGGATGCCAAAAGTGGTGGCCGGGGGAAGCATCAATCTGTCTCCCTCTCCCCTTCTCTCTACCGCTCACGTGTACACAGACACACAAGCACATATGTACACACATGCACACCAATACACACGTTTGCACGCACATGTACTGCGATGGCTAAATTATTTCTCTTTCACAGTGTGTCAAAGGAAACGTGCCCAGAAATGTTCTGACAAATATCAGGAACTTCCCAGAGATCGAGGACCCGATCTACCCGATCAAAAGGCACCCCCTCTACGTGATGAAGCACAACAACTACACCAGGGTAACGGCTGACAGAGTGAGGGGGGCCAACCAACAACTCTACCACGTCCTGTTCCTTGGCACAGGTACAATACGGTCAAAGATGCAACGCCTGTCTAAAGGGTTCTGGGCAGGCGGCAGTATTGCAGGCACTTCTGGTCACCCCATCACAGGAAAGATGTGGAGACTTTGGAGAGGGTTTACCATAATGCTGCCCGGATTACAGGGTTCCAGTTACAGGGTGGAGAGGTTGGAGAGGGGGTTTACCCCAATGCTGCCTGGATTACAGGGTTCTAGTTACAGGGTGGAGAGGGGGTTTACCCCAATGCTGCCTGGGTTACAGGGTTCTAGTTACAGGGTGGAGAGGGGGTTTACCCCAATGCTGCCTGGGTTACAGGGTTCTAGTTACAGGGTGGAGAGGGGGTTTACCCCAATGCTGCCTGGGCTACAGGGAGAGGATGGAGAGGGGGTTTACCACAATGCTGCCTGGATTACAGGGCTCCATCTACAGGGAGAGGATAGACAGACTTGCATTGTTTTCCCTGGAACGTCAGAGGTTGAGAGGAGACTTAATTTTGTATGGAAGTGGGCCCTTCAGCCCACTGTCCATGCCAACCATTGATCACCCATTCACACTAGTTCTATGTTGGCCCACTTCCACATCTACTTGGGTTTCAGGAAGCCAGCATGTAGGTAGGGGCAGCAGACCGCAGGAATTCCCTGCAAGAACCATACAAGAGTAGGAACATTTCACTACAGTTACACAGGGCTTCAGTGGGAGCACAGCTGGAGTACTGTGTACAGGTCTGATCTCCCTACCATAGAAATGATGTAGGGGTGGCACAGTGGGGCAGCAGGTAGAACCACTGCCTCATAGGACCATAGTCACAGGTTCAATCCTGACCTCGGCTGCTGTCTGCGTGTGGCGTTTGCATGTTCTCCCCATGACTGCGTCGGTATCCTCCGGCTACTCTGGTTTCCTCCCACATCACAGACATGCAGGTTTGTAGGTTGATTGGCCCTCTATAAATTTTCCCCTAGTGTGTAAGGAGTGGATGAGAAAATGGGATAACACAGAACTAGTGTGAACAGGAGATCGATGGTTGGCACAGACTCGGTGGGCCGATGGGTCTGTTTCCATGCTGTATCTTTGCATCAACAGCTCATGAATATTGGAGGAAGGAAGGAACGTGGGGACAGGGCGAGGTGAGAGACCAGAGAGGTGTTATGTGGCTGGGGCAAGTGTGCACAGTGAGTGGCTGGGGCAAGTGTCGGCTCCTGATTACGCATTCTCTCTTGCAGGAAACGGGAAGATCCACAAGGTTCTTCACTACAACGGGAAGTCCTTCATCATTTCCGAGCTCAGCCCCTTTAAATCCCAAGCTCCCGTTTCCACCATCATGCTGGATTCCAGCACGGTAACGTGGGATTAGAGGGGAGGGGGCTGAAGGTGGGGGAGGGGACAGAGGGAGGGGGGCAGGGAGAGGAGCTGAGCATGGTAGGGGGCGCCGAAGGGGGGCAAAACGGAGTGGTGGGGATCTGGGGCAGAGATGCTGAGGGGGTGCAGTGGAGGGGAGTTGGGGATGGGAGGAGGGAGGGCTGAGGTTAGTGGGAGATGGAATTGAGGAGGGGGGAATCTGAGTGGAGGGGGGGGTGTCAAGCCATTGATGAGGTAAGTGATTAGCTGCGAGAGGTATGGGGGTACGTACAGCCTGCCTCCCCCCTCCAGCCCCTGTTTGCTTGCAGTCGTGCACATCACCTGTGCATCACTTGCTGCAGATCTCTGTTATCTGCAATTAATTCCAGATTCGCCACCCTCTGACCAGAGACATTTCTCCTCATCTCTTTTCTAAACGGACGTCCTTTTGTTTTGAGCCTGTGCCCTCTGGTCATAGACTCTCACATCTAAACGTCACCTGCCTATTGCTTGCTGCCTGACCCGGAGTTGTTACAGCACTTTGAGGTATGTTAGACAGGCTCTGCGTTAAAACACACACCTCCAGATTCAGGGACAGTTTCTTCCCAACTGTTATCAGGCAACTGAACCATCACCAACTAGAGAGTGGTCTTGACCTCCCATCAACCTCATTGGAGACCCTTGGACTACCTTTCAGAACTCCCACTAACGCCCCCGACACACAAAGACATGCGTGTGGAGTTCACGGAGTGCTAACGGTGACCCTCTGCTTCCTTGCAGGGCCACCTGTTTGTGGCAACGCCAATGGAGGCCGCCCGGCTATCACTGGCCGGCTGTGCTGAGTACGGCCACACCTGCCCACGGTGTGTGGCTGCTCGAGACCCCTACTGTGGGTGGGACAGAGCTACACACAAGTGTGTGGCCCTCCCCCAGACCCTCAACACTACCGACAGGTAAGTCCGGACATCCACCTACACACCTGGTCTACTCTCTCCCCCCTCACCTGGTCTACGTACTCCTCCCCCCTCCCCCCTCACCTGGTCTACCTTCTCCCCTCCCCGCCCCCCTCACCCGGTTTATCCTCTCTCCCTCCACCCCTCTCTCCTCATCACCTGCCTACCCTCTCGTCTACCCTCTCCCCTCCCTCGAGTACCCTCTCCCCCCTCACCTGCCCTCTCCCCTCCGCTAGTTTACCCTCTCCACTCATCACCCTCTCCCCTCCCCCTCACCTGGTCTATCCTCTCCCCGCCCCTCACCTGTCTACCCTCTCCCCCCCATCACCTGGCCTCCCTTCTCTCACCTGCTCTTCTGTCTGCCCAGGTGCCTCATTTCCCGCTGCTCCTGCGACGTCACTTCAGCGAGTGTGTCCGTCCACCATGCTCTTCCCTCACGTGGCGGATCGACCCTGGGCACATGAAGCAACATGACTCAATGTTAGGCTGAGCGATTGGCCCAATGCACAAGAGCACAAACATCAGTTTTGGGTCAGCATGGAGTGATGGGCCGAAGGGCTTGTACAACCCTTTATAGAGGCTGAGAAAGGTCCAAGTAATTAGACTCAAGTATGATGGTGGTCCGTGCACTGGGAGTGTGTGATGGGACAGTGTGGAGGGAGCTTCACTCTGTGTCTCAGCCTTTTATTTTACAATACAAATGTTTTTATTCAAAACAAACAAAAATACAGTAACAAGATTAAAGATTGCCTATATTGGCAGATTACAAACAAAACAGTTATCAAACTAAAATATCGCCAACTTTGTCAACAATACACTTGACCCCCGCAGCGACCAGTGTTCACGGAAAGCCTCAAGTCCCCATGGACACCTCGTGTTCCCTCTCCAGGGACACGTAGGCACGGACATAGGCCCGGAATAGGGGCAGGCAGCCGACTCTGATGTGACCATCGACTGCCTGCTGCCTGGACCCACTAATGGCCATCTTGGCCAGGCCCAGGAGCAGTCGACAGGGAGATCCCCCCCTCCCCCCTCTGTACCGGGTGACCAAAGATCAAGAGCGTGGGGCTAAAGTGCATCCTAAACTTGAGGAACAGTCCCTTCAGGTAGTCGAAAAGGGGCTGTAACCACTAACACTCCATAGATATATGGAACACAAAAGGCTGGAGTAACTCAGCGGGTCAGGCAGCATCTCTGGAGAGAAGGAATGGGTGACGTTTCGGGTCGAGACCCTTCTTCAGACTGAGAGTCGGGGGGAGGGAAACCAGGGGTATTAAAAGATACACAATAAATCAGAGCTGGCACCAATGACCAAGGAAATGTGGAGCACACAATGGTCCATTGTTGGCTGTGGAAGAGGTGATAAAGAAGGGATATGTACAGGACAACTAGGATGGGGGAGGGATGGGGAGAGGTAATGTACAGAGGGACAATAATATTGATTCGGCTGAGTTGTAAGCTGCCTTAGTGAAATGTGAAGAGGGAGGTGATTGTTGAAGTTGTTTCATCTCTGTGTTGTGCTTTCCCCACAGTGACATCCTGCAGAATGTTGAGCAGCTCAATGTCTCCATTTGTAACTCAGGTAACGGTCCTCTGTCTGTCAGCCACACCAGCCTCCCACACCCTCTGGGTGGATCACCCGCACCAGGCAGCTCTGAGAGTCACAGTCACACAGCCCAACCCACCTATGCTGATCACCATGTCCCATCTACACCGCCTGTGTTTGGCCCACATCCTTCTAAACCTCTCCTATCCACCAAGACTTGCTAACGTGTCAGCCAATGGCTAGTGGGGTCGAGCTGTTCTGTCCCTGACCCCCGGTGTCCGTGTCCAGAGAGTGCTTGCTTCGTATTGTGGGCACGACATTCAGTCATTTAGATGTGGAGAGGGTGTTTCCAGTGGTGGGAGAGTCCAAGACTAGAGGGCACAACCTCAGAATAAAATAACGTCCCTTTAGAATGGAGATGAGGAGGAATTTCTTTAGCTTGAGGGTGGTGAATCTGTGGAATTCATTGCCACTGTTGGCGGTGGAGACCAAATCATTGGGTATTTTTAAAGCAGAGATTGATTGGTTCTTGATTAGTAAAGGCATCAACGGTTCTGGGGAGAAAAGAGGAGAATAGGGTTGAGAGGGCCAGATATATCAGCCATGATTGAATGGCAGAGTAGATTTGGTGGGCAAAATGTCCTATTTCTGAAATATTTCTGCTCCTATAATTTATGAACATTAATTATTCTTCGCCACCCCCAATATACTTAGGATGAGGCAGAGATCTATAGATTATTGATTATTGAGTTATGGACAAGTGAAAGAGAGGTGGGTGGGGGAAGAAGAAAGTGAGGTGGGTGGGGAGGTATTACTTAGGATTGGACAATTGAATGTAAACAGTGTTGGGTTGTGAGTTGCAGTTGTGGGTTGGGGAGATCCCATCGTCTGTCTGTCCTTGCTCTACAGATGACGTGCTGAGTAGTGAGGAGGTGACGGAGCTGATGGTGAGTGCCGGGGCCTACCTGTACCTGCCCTGCCCGGTCACGTCCTACCACGCTGCCTACAGCTGGAAGCATGAGGAGAGGGATGGGATAGCCTGCACCGTCAAGGACGGCTCGTGCCCGCTGATGTTTGATGGGCACATGCCCGTGAGCGATGGGTTCTTCACCTGCTTCGCCACAGAGGATGGGCTGGAGGAGCGAGTGGCAACATACTTTGTGCGACTGAACTCGGGCAGCAGTCCAGGACAGGCGGGCACCGCACTGGCAATGGGCATGGCTGCTCTCCTCTCCATGCTGTAGGCCGTGCCCACGGAGGAACCACATTACACTGGATCTACACGCTCAAACATGGACACGCTGAGTCGGCGTCCCGTCCAACACGCTAAGCAGTTTGAATGTATCATCTGCAGTGTCTACATCGCCTGGTCAATAATCATCACGTTCCCCCTTCTCCCCTGCACGGACTCCAACCGCACTGTCCCAGCCACAGCCCACAGCTCCACACACACCCCTCTCCCCCTGCACTGTCCCAGCCACAGCTCTACACCCTGCCCCCCCTCCTGCACGAACACTGCACTTTTCCGGCCACAGCCCACTGCCTCTACACACACCCCCTCCCCCATGCCTGCACAGTCACTGACTGCACTGTCCCAGCCACAGCCCACAGCTCCACACACCTACCTCTCCCCCTGCACTGTGCCAGCTCACAGCTCCACACCCCGCCCCCACTCCTGCATGGACACTGCACTGTCCGAGCTACAGCCTCTACACCCTCCCTCTAATGGCCTCCAGCACCCCCTACCGACCCCATTGCCTCCACTCCCACCATCACTGCTTCCACACTCCCTCACCTCCAGCCCCTCCACGCTGAGGTGGCCAGCCTGGGCTCAGTGCCACAGACCCGGGTTCCATCCTGACCTCAACTGCTCTGAGTGTGTGTGTGTGTGCGTGTGCGTGTGCGTGTGCGTGTGTGTGTGTGTGTGTGTGTGTGTGTGTGTGAAGTTTCTGCATTCTACCTGTGACTCTGTGGGTTTTCTCCAGGTGCTCCGGTTTCCTCCCACATCCCAAAGATGTGCAGGCTTGTGGGTTAATTGGCCCGCTGTAAATAGTGTGTAGAGAGTGGGATAACAGAGAACGAGTGTGATCGGGTGATTGATGGTCAGCGTGGACTCGATGAGCCGAGGGGCCCGTGTCAATGCTGGATCAGTTCACTGTCTGCCCGACTGCGGTGGCTCTCTCTGCTGCAGCAACCCTGATTTCCGCATACGGTCCCAATCCCACCCATGCAGCCCTGTTGCAGTCTGTTGGGAATTGGTCCAATACTTTCCAAACAGAGGGAACAGGATGAGGGAAATGTGAATGGAGTTATTCTGTTGGGATGGGCAGTGGTGGGTGGATGCAGCTAATGATCTGATCTGTGAGATTGGTGTAGCCACAGACTGGCTTGACAACAGGATATAACACTGCATGATCAGGTAATGTTGGGGTAGAGGAGAGGAGAGGGGAAGCTGGCCTCATTGCTGGTGTAATGGGGAAAGAGTTCTTACTGGACTGGTGTGCGGTGCATGTGGGGAGTGGGAGGGGGATTCAATTTGTTCCAATGCACTGAAACCAAGTGCTCCTCCTCCCCCCCCCCCCCCCCCCCCCCCTCCAGCAGGGAACCGCATCAAGTTGGAACATTTATAGGAAATTGAGTAAAACAATGTAAAAATAAACACAATAAGCCAAGGCCGGATACTCCTTTTGTTGGAGGACAGGACATTCCCAGGAGGACATTGAGCAACTAACAAGGAGCAGTTTGCCAGGGCTGCCAACGTTAAACAGAGTGAATCCCATTGATCATTTTGAAGGCTGTTTAGCTAGAGGGTGGTGAATCTGTGGAACTCATTGCCATGGCGGTGGAGGCCAAGTCTTTGGGTATTTTGAAAGAGGAGATAGTTTTTTGATTAGTGAGGGCGTCAAAGGTTACAGGGAGAAGGCAGTAAAATGTGGCTGAGAGGGAAAAATAGCTCAGCCATGATCGAATGATGGTGCAGACTTGATGGGCCAAATATCCTTATTCTGATCCAAATGTTTAGTTGAGTTTAATGATACAGCGTGGAAAAAGCCTCATGGGCCTACACTAAGGACAACTTGCAATTTTACTCGCCGATTAACCTAAAACCTGTACGTCTTTGCAATGTGAGTGGAAACTGGAGCACCTGGAGAAAATCCACGTGGTCACGGGGAGAACGTGCAAACTCCATACAGACAGCACCTGTAGTCGGGTTTGAAGCTGGGTCTCTGGTGCTGTGAGGCAGCAACTCTACCGCTGCGTCACCATGCCACCTTATGTCCCATCAGAAGGCAGGAAGGACACACACACTAATTCAGGAAGCTGCATTTACAGCTTAGTTTAAAGAGACAGATTCACACTGTCACACAAAATGGGGGAGAGACCAGGGTTGTAGTCACACCACGCTCACACAGGCTGCTCCATACTTGCAGAGCACGGGCCGGTGTCCACACAGGAACTACATGGGGCACAGGAATATTGCATTAAGGTGATTGAGCTGAGATAACAGCCCAGGGCAGGGAAGCACCAGCCTGAGAGTGCACCGGACCAGCGCCCGCCTACAATACCCCTTCTGCTCGCTGTCCACAGCCAGTGTGAAATGTTTTCCAACAGGCTGATGCTTCAAACAACAAAATTGCCTTTTACTTAAATTGTCTATGAATGTACAGGCCGTGGCATTTCAACAGTGTTTTCCATTTAAGATGCTTTGCATTGTAAAACATTATACTGCCGCATTTTTAAATAGCTTTGCTTTAACTTTATAAGTCTAATTGCATCATTGGGGATCAGAATATCTGAACAAACCTAAACAACCATTTAAATAAACAGCTGTGTTAACACGTCTGAGTATAAGTTTATCATCTGTGTCTCTGCCAATTTCATATTTCACATTTCCTTCCCCAAGACTGGCAGCTTTAAATGGGACACAGACCATTCTGTTAGACTAGTCGATGCACGTACAGAAGACATTAATGTGTCAAAACATCCCAAAGTGCCACATTAGGGTTACAGTTTTAAGTTGCTTTAACGTTTTAGTACAGAGTATAAAAGTTTGTAAATTAAGTAAATTTTTAAGAAACATTTGCGCAGAAACTCAGTGCGGAGATTTCCGACTCGACGCCCAGGCACCCTGGCTTCAGGAGGGCTGTGGTAGAGAGACAGAAACCAGGGGGGAGCACATAGGGGAAGGCAGGGCACGGTGTATTGTGGTACAGGAACACAATGGTGGAGGAGCAGGCATGGCGACGGGTGACCGAACTTGGGAATGGGGTGAGGAGAAGTCACCTTTTCTTGACTAGTAGGGTGTCAGGGGTTACGGGGAGAAGGCAGGAGAATGGGGTTAGGAGGGAGAGATAGATCAGCCATGATTGAATGGTGGAGTAGACTTGATGGTTGAGTTCTTTATTGTCGTGTGTACTGAGGCCTATAACGTACGAGTGCCTGGGGTGTGGGGAGGAAACGGCAGATGGGTGAAGGGGATGAGGAAGGGGATGGAGAGGTGGGGGGTGTTGGGGGAATCTCAGGTAGCGAGACAATTGGGGGGGTGATGTGGGGGGGGGGTGAAATGTGGGGGGGGGGGGTGATGTGTGTGGGGGGGTTAAATGTGGGGTGGGGGGTGATGTGTGGGGGGTGATGGGTGATGTGTGTGGGGGTGATGTGTGTGGGGGGGTGATGCACGTGTGCGGGTGATGCGTGTGGGGGGGTGATACATGTGGGGGGGGGTGATGCGTGTGGGGGGTGATGCGTGTGGGGGGGGTGAAATGTGGGGGGATGGGTGATGTGTGTGGGGGTGATGCGTGTGGGGGTGATACGTGTGGGGGTGATGTGTGTGTGGGGGGGTGATGTGTGTGGGGGGGGTGATGTGTGTGGGGGGGGGTGTGTGTGGGGGGGGTGATGTGTGTGGGGGGGTGATGTGTGTGGGGGGGTGATGTGTGTGGGGGGGTGATGTGTGTGGGGGGGGTGATGTGTGTAGGGGGTGATGTGTGTGGGGGAGGGGTGATGTGTGTGGGGGGAGTGATGTGTGTGGGGGAGTGATTATGTGGGGGGGGCGATGTATGTGGGGGGGGGGGGTGATGTGTGGGGGGGGGGTGATGTGTGGGGGGGGGTGATGTGTGTTGTGGGGGGAGTGATGTGTGGGGGGGATGGATGATGTGTGTGGGGGGTGTGATGTGTGGGGGGGATGGGTGATGTGTATGGGGACGACGACTGACGGGAAGAGCCCAAGGGGCGGAGCCAATCGAGTGACAGGTGTTGCGGGCATGAGATTGACAGGGGGAGGGGGAGGGTCTGGGCGGAGTGAGTGACAGGAGGAGCTCTCAAGGGGCGGGGTGGGTGTGTGATTGGCGCCTGGGGGCGTGGCGCGCGTGCGTGGAAGCGCCGTGTGCCACGTGCCGGGTGCTCGGGACGACGACGACCTCTCCCGCGCGCGCAACTGCCGCGCGCCCAACTGCCGCCCGCCGGCCCAGCCGCCCGCCCGCACCAGGCCTGCAGTCCCTCACCGTCTCGTTAAACACACCTTCCGCGCGAACTCTCACAAAGACGCGACGCCGCCGTTGGAGGTAGTCCGGGGAGCGAAGGCGGGTTGGGCCGGCCGGCCGGCCAACAAGCCAGCGAGGCTCCGTGTGCGCAGCGATGGCGTCAAATTGATCCTCCGACGCGGCGACGAGATTGGACTTCATCTCCCAGTGTGCACCTCGGCGGCCGCAGGCCCCGCCTCGTTGCGTGACCTAACCCCCGCATCCGCACTGTGATTGGTGGAAGCAACCGCCCAATCACGATCGTACGTTGAGCGGGGTCTCACCGTTGATTGGTCGGCCCGACAGGTCAGGCATCAGCGCGCGCGGCGATTGGTTCACCATGTGCTCTATCCCGCCCACTCTAATCTAATTGGCTGGTTCGGTGCCCGCAGCTCCTGCCGCTGATTGGGCGGCGTGCCGTGCCCGGTCCCCGGGGGGGGGGGGGGGGGGGGGGGGGGGGTATAGAGGCTCCGCGGCGGCGGCCGGAGGGCGGGGAGGGGCGGCGGCGGTGAGGTGACATAGGCCCGGGGAGAGGCCGCTGAGGGAGAGGTGCAGAAGTACCGGCGTCTGAGATGGGGATGGAGGGCCGGACAGTGGGAGGGGTGAGGGAAAGGGAGAGAGAGATAGAACGGATAGCAGAAGGGATGGAGACTGGAGAGAGAAGGGATGGGGGCTAGGGTGATGGGGCCGATAGCGGAGGCAGGGGAGGGGCCTGGAGGAGTGGGAGGACATTGGATGGGTGCTCCAGGGGATGGGGATGGGGCTGGAGGCGGAGGGGAGGGGGCTAGATGGGGTGGGTCGGGGCTAGATGCGATGGAGGGGAGGTGGAGGACAGTTGTAAACTTTGATGGATGCCCTGTAGCAATGCAAAGGGCAGGAATTGATTTAGTTTCTTCAGATTCTTTCAGAGTTTCACAAGGTAGGGCTGGGGACAGTTGAATATCATGGGATTGGAGTAGAGCGGATTGGCAGGGTTAGTGAGGGGATAAGATGGAGGGTATTGTTGTGAGGGTCTGGACCGTAGGTGTGGAGTGCTGACATAAATTGATATTTGGCTTGATAAAAGCCTCCCATAGTAACTAGTGATGTCCAAAACATTTGCAGTAAAAATTGCTTCCCTTTCCATGTACCTGCCTGTCTGTGTCTTAGTGTTGTCCATCATGGTGATGTTGGATTCTGGCCGTCAGTCCGATGTGGTTGGGTTAAGGTACCCGTGTGCCAGATTGCTTCATTTCTCTTGCCCAGAGTAGGTGATTCGGGGACCAGAGGACATAGGTTTAAGGTGAAGGGGAAAAGATTTAATAGGAATCTGAGGTGTAACATTTTCGCACAATGGCTGTTTGGTGTATGAAACAAGCTGCCAGAAGAGGTAGTTGGGGCAGGGACTATCCCAATGTTTAAGAGACAGTTAGACAGATACATGGATAGGACAGGTTTGGAGGGATATGGACCAAACGCGGGGCAGCTGGGACTAGTGTAGCTGGGACATGTTGGGCAGAAGTGCCTGTTTCCACGCTGTATCTCTATGCAACTCTATGACTGGGACTTTGTTTTCCACATACAGACAGCACCCGTAGTCAGGATCGAACCCAAGTCTTGGGTCGGCCCGGCAGGAGCAGCGATGTCGGCTCACAGTCTCTGGAGCAGCCTGACCACAACACAGAAGGTGCTGCTGGCTGTCGGTCTTCCAGCAGGTGCTGCCGCGGCCTATGTGTTTTACAGGAGATACAGCGAGAGCCTGGGTAAGAGCAGCAGCAAAGCATCTGCATTGTGTGTTCACGCAACTACCCCTTGTCCCCGCTGACTCGTGCCTACTCTGTTGTTCATGGTAACCAGTATATCTCCTAACACCTGTCGGTTCCTTTCTAGTTGCAAAGGTCTATCAGACTCCACCTTGAACATATTCAATCATTCACTTCACAATACTTTAAACTTTAGAATATACAGCAAAGAAACGGGGCCTTCGGCACACCAAGTCCACACCAACCAGCGACCGCCCCATACACAAGCACATCCTACACAGTAGGGAAAATTAACAATTTCTACCGAAAGCAATTAATCTACAAACCTGCACATCTTTGGCTTGTGGGAGGACAGCGGAGCACCCGGAGAAAACCCAAGTGATCACAGAGAGAACTTTGTACAGACAACACCCGTAGTCAGGATCGAACCGCGTCTCTGGAGCCATAATGCAGCAACTCCACTGCTGCGCCACTGTGCAGACCCATGGGATGGTCTGTGGGATAAAATATTCAAGTGAGTTGAGAGGAGCAGTCCCACCTAATTTCCAACTTAAACAGGTGAAAGAAATTCTGAAACTAGCAGCCCTCAGTTATAGATGCCCCTATTTGGGGAAATATCACCTCCTGTCAATCCCCCCTAGATTTATTAAAGGTCACGTCTCATACTTCTGAATTCCAGTAGGTATAGCCCCAACTTTCTAACCTTCACTTAACGCTCCCCCCGCACCCAGGCATCTGGGTGAAACGGTGGCGCAGCGGTAGAGTTGCTGCCTTACAGCACTTGAAGCGCCCGAGACTTGGGTTCGATCCTGACTCCAGGTGCTGTCTGTACGGAGTTTGTACGTTCTCCCCATGACCTGCGTGGGTTTTCTCCACGATCTTTCACCTTCCTCCCACACTCAAAAGATGTGTAGGTTTGTAGGTTAATTGGCTTGATAGAAATGTAAATTGTCCCGTGTGTGTGTGTGTGTAGGGTAGTGTTAGCGTGCGGGGATCGCTGGTTGGTGCGGACTCGGTGGGCTGAAGGTCCTGTTTCCGCGACGTATCTCTAAACTAAACTAAACTGAAAGTAAAAACTGTGATGTGAACATTCTGTGCATAGCAAGCACTACAAACGTGTCGTAATACTTTTATATCGAATATAGAACAGCACAGGAGCATCTGTGCTCAACTCTATGCCAAATTACAATGATCTCCCCAGCCAGCCTGTGCTCCATAATCCTCCATTCCCTGCATATTTATGTGCCGATCTAAAAGCCTCTTAAACACAGTCCACCAACCCAGGCAGCACATACCTCACACCCACCATTCTGTGTATACAAAAGCAAAACACACCGCACATCTCCTTGAAACTTGCCTCTCACCCCTTAAAGCTATGCCATCTATTATGTAACATTTCTGCCCTGAGGGGAAAGAAAGGTTCTGACTGTCTACAAACAAGATCCCTGAGGAACACCGCTGGTCACAGACCTCTGGGCAGAATAACACCCTTCCACCACAGACATTTTAGGTGTAAACCAGTTCCAAATTCAAGCTACTCATATATCTTAATCTTGTGTTGGAAAGAACTGCAGATGCTGGTTTAAATTAAAGATAGACACAAAACTCAGCGGGACAGGCAGCACCTCTGGAGAGAAGGAATGGGTGACATTTCAGGTGACAAGCTGTTTGTTGGGTGAAACTTCTAACCTCAAGTAACCCCGCCATTCCCTCTCTCCATCGCTCCCCTACCCAAGTCGACCAGCTTCTCGTTTTCACCCAACACACAGCAAACAATGCCCCGTTTTCTTTATCATCATTGCTTTTTTGCATATTTCATTCATTGTTCTTTATCTCTCCATATCACTGTCTACATCTCTCGATTCCCTTTCCCGTGATTTTCAGTCTGAAGAAGGGTCTGGACCCGAAACGTCACCCATTCCATCTTAATCTTCTGGTTCAGCCTAACATGAAGGACCTTTCAAATGCCTTACTAAAGTCCATATGAACAACATCCACTGCCCCTTCTCAATAAATTCATACAGACATGATTTGTTGCTTAGCAAGAGCTGTGCTGACTATCCTAATTAACCCATTCTCTACCAAATGGCAATGAATACAATCCTGTAAGAATCCTCTCCAGTTGAACACAGTGCTGGAGTAACACAGCTGGTCAGACAGTACTGTGTTTACAAATCTGAAATCTACAAATTTGTAAAAAAGAGGCAGTGCATGGATGGTCACTAGCTCTGTCTCTGCTCCAGGTGAGCACTGCGTGCTAGTGGGTGACAATCAGATCGCCGTGGACATGAAGGTTCCTCGTGACAGCGTGAAGCTGATCGTTGGCCGGCAGGGTTCTACGATCCAACAGGTAAGAATGATGTTCCCAGCAGCTCCCCCTCTCACCCAGGCACGCTGGCATGGTGAAGTTAGGAGATAGTTTAATTTAGTTCAGAGATACAGTGCAGAAACAGGCCCTTTGGCCCACCGAGTCCACACCGAACTGCAATTCCCGCACATATTTGGCCTATCTCTCCCTCTACACCTTATGTATCCATGTACAGTGGCTTGCAAAAGTATTCATACCCTTGAACTTTTCCACATTTTGGTTTACAAATTTTATTACAAATAAAAAACTGAAAAGTGTGGCGTGCAAAATTATTCAGCCCCCCCGAGTCAATACTTTGTAGAACCACCTTTCACTGCAATTACAGCTGCAAGTCTTTTGAGGTATGTCTCTACCAGCTCTGCACATCTAGAGACTGACATTTTTGCCCATTCTTCTTTGCAAAATAGCTCAATCTCAGTCAGGTTAGATGGAGAGTGTCTGTGAACAGCAATTTTCAAGTCTTGCCAGAGATTCTCAATTGGACTTTGACTGGGCCATTCTAACACATGAATATGCTTTGATCTAAACCATTCCATTGTAGCTCTGGCTGTATGTTTAGAGTCGTTGTCCTGCTGGAAGGAGAACCTCCGCCTCAGTCTCAAGTCTTTTGCAGACTCTAACAGGTTTTCTTCCAAGATTGCCCTGTATTTGGCTCCATCCATCTTCCCATCAACTCTGACCATCTTCCCTGTCCCTGCTGAAGAAAAGCATCCCACAGCATGATGCTGCCACCACCATGTTTCACAGTGGGGATGGTGTGTTCACGGTGATGTGCAGTGTTAGTTTTCCACCACACATAGCATTTTGCATTTAGGCCAAAAACTTCAACTTTGGTCTCATCAGACCAGAGCTCCTTCCTCCACATGTTTGCTGTCCCCCCCACATGGCTTGTGGCAAACTGCAAACGGGACTTCTTATGGCTTTGTTTCAACAATGGCTTTCTTCTTGCCACTCTTCCATAAAGGCCCGATTTGTGGAGTGCACGACTAATAGTTGTCCTGTGGACAGATTCTCTCACCTGAGCTGTGGATCTCTGCAGCTCCTCCAGAGTTACCATGGACCTCTTGGCTGCTTCTCTGATCAATGTTCTCCTTGCCCGGCTTGTCAGTTTAGGTGGACGGCCATGTCTTGGTAGGTTTGCGGTTGTGCCACACTCTTTCCATTTTCAGATGATGGATTGAACAGTGCTCTGTGAGATGTTCAAAGCTTTGGATATTTTTTTATAACCTAATCCTGCTTTAAACCTCTCCGCAACTTTATCCCTGACCTGTCTGGTGTGTTCCTTGGGCTTCATGACGCTGTTTGTTTACTAATGTTCTCTAACAAACCTCTGAGGCCTTCACAGAACAGCTGTATTTATACTGAGATTAGATTACACACAAGTGAACTCTATTTACTAATTAGGTGACTTCTGAAGGCAATTGGTTGCACTGGATTTTATTTAGGGGTATCAGAGTAAAGGGGGCTGAATACTTTTGCAAGCCACACTTTTCAGTTTTTAATTTGTAAAAAAATGTGAAAATCATATATCATTTTCCTTCCACTTCACAATTATGCGCCACTTTGTGTTTGTCTATCACATAAAATACCAATAAAATACATTTACGTTTGTGGTTGTAACGTGACAAAATGTGGAAAAGTTCAAGGGGTATGAATACCTTTACAAGCCACTGTACCTGTCCAAATGTATTTAAATGTTATTGTACTTGCCTCAACTCTGACATCTTATAGCATACACCCATTCACCGTGTGTGAAAAATCTTTCCCCTCTTACCTTAAACCTGCGTCCTCTGGTTCCTGATTCCCCTGCCCTGGGTAAGAGACTCTGTGCCTATCTGTTCCCTTTGTGGTTTTTAAATGCCTCCAAAAGATCTCCCCAAACCTCTGTATGATCCAGGGTTTGGCACAGATCAGAGACCTCAGTGCAGGCCTTACAACTGTGGGAGTAAGGCAAGCCTGCAATCTTTATAATTCATGTTTGCAGTATTGCTTTAAATATTTCATGTGCTTCGTGCTTTCACTTTTATCAAATTGATTGTTCTTTAAATTGTTATGTGGCAGTGGAGACGGTGATAATGAGGTGATATGAACAGTGAAACAAAGTAGGACGACAGTGAAACTAGTACAACGTCTAGGGTGGGGGAGGGTCAGAGAGAGAACTAAAACTAAGTGGAGAAGAGTGCTGGGAAGGGGGGTGGGGAAGAGTGTGTATTTTACCAGATTGCTGTAACCCCCTTTAACCTTTCTCTCCCCCCCCCCCCCCATCTCCTCCTCCTCCCCATCCACTCTCTACCCAATCCCCCCTCCCACTCCCCACCATAACCCCTCAACCACCCCAGCTGCGGAGGGAGACGGGAGCCCGCATCGACGTGGAGGGCGGCGAGGAGTGGGCGGAGGAGGGGGGAGCGGCCGAGAGGAAGCTGACGATCGTGGGCCCCCCCGTGCAAGTGTGCAAGGCCAGGGTGGCCATTCGCCAGCTGCTAGCCCACGGCGCCAGGGTCACCGAGGAGCTGCACGTCCCCCCTCACACAGTGGGACGCATCATAGGTGACCCGCATTGCTCCCTGTGTGCCAGCCCCCCCCCCTCCTCCACACCTCTCGGCCTGGTGCAGGGGTGGGGGCAGGAGGGGGCTTCCACAGCCTGGTGGTGCATGGGTGGGAGCGTCTCCAGTGGTTGTGGGGCAGGGGTTGGTGGTCAGAGCGACATCTCCAAGTGGCAGGTCGCGAAGGAGAGTCGATCCGTGCCATGTGTTGGGCCGGGTGGGGGAGAGATGGGTCTGGTGCAGCGGGGGATGGCTGAGGGGGTCAGAGGAGAAGGCTCCAGTGGTCTTGTGCACACAGTGGTGGCGTTGTTTCCCACCGCAGGTCATGGGACAGAGTCGATCCGTGCCATGTGTCGGGTGGGGGGGGGGGGGGACTGGGGCAGGGGGCTGGGAGGGTCTCTAGCGGCCCTGTGCAAACTGTGACAGTGTTGCTTCCCGTCCGCAGGCCGTGGTGGAGAGTCGATACGTGCCATGTGCCGGGCCACGGGCGCGAAGATCGTGTGTGAAAAGCACCCAGGTGACGGGGTGGTGGGATTCAGGCGTGTGGTCAGTATCAGCGGCACCAAGCAGGAGGTGGTGTCTGCCAAGGTGAGCAGTGCAAGCCCCCCACCCTCACCCCCTCCCCGTCCCCCACCCCCACACCCTCCCCCTCCCCCACCCCCATCCCCTCCCGCAGCCCCACTGCTCCTGATGTGCTTAAAACCCTACCCCTGACGCAGCCTCTGCTTCCCCCCCCCAGGCCCTGGTCGTGGCGAAGATGGAGGAGGAGGAGAAGTTCCGGCAGCAGCTGGCCTGCTCAGCCGCCAGCAGGAGACACCGCAAGCACCCGGCCGGCCGGCGTACAGACGGGGAGATGTCATCATCAGCACCGGCTCCCACCGCACCGGCAGCCCCGGGCTCGCCCCAGCATGGAGAGTGGACACCCGGACACCGCGGGGAGGAGATGGGGCAGGAGCACAGGACAGAGCCCACCCTCAGAGTGGGAGGAGAAGAGGCCACAAACGGAGAAGAGCGAGTTGCCAACCATCAGCACGCCAAGTTTGAAAGTAATAACCTGTGCCTTTTTGCCCAGAAGGGCAGTGGCTGTTCCGTGTCTTGCCCCTGTGGCAGGGGAATGGAAGGGGCAGATGTGGAAGGAGTTTCAGACCAGTTTAGTTTATTGTCAGGTGTACTGAGGTACAATGAAAGGCTTTCATTTGAGGCAAGTGCTATAACAACATTTAAAAGATACTTTGGTGGGTACATGGATAGGAAAGGTTTAGTGGAATGCGGCCGGTGGGGCTAGCGTAGATGAGGCATCTTGGTCAGCATGGTTGCGTTTGGGCTGAAGGGGCTGTTTCCTTGAGTATCACTTGGACTTTCTAACTCTACGATTAAAAACTGAGCAAGCAATCCAGTTGAATCAAATCCAGTGTTATATGAATATACTGCACTAAACCCATCAGTAACTGCAAAGTGAAAAATGCTAGAGTGCAGAAAATAGTACTACAGAGTTGGAGGCTTGCAGCCGCTGTTTCACCGCTGCAGAGACCCGCGGTTCGAGCCTGAACACCGCAGTTTGTGTGGATATTGCATGTTCTCCGAATGATCGGGTGGGTTTCTTCTGGGTGCTCTGGTTTCCTCAACGCAAAGACGTTCAGGTTTGTAGTTCAATTGGTCCCCAGTAAATTACTCCCTCGTGTGTAGGGAGTGGACTAGAAAGTGGGATAACGTGGAACTTGTGTGAAGGGGTGATCGATGCTCGGAGTGGAGTTGGTGGGCTGAAGAGCCTGTTTTTGTGCTGTAACTCTAACAGTAGAGTTTGAATTGCAGAAAAAAAGTGGAATGTCTGCAATGGGGTAGGTTGGAAGATCGGGATTGCACCCAGGCAGCTGGGGCGTCAGTCCCATGGGCTGTCGAGGCATTGTCTTTTTGTTTTTGATTTAGAGTTGCAGCATGGAAACGGGCCGTTCGGCCCCACCGAGTCTATGCTGACCAACAATACACTAGCTCTATGTTATTCCACACATACGTCCGATACAAGAGGGGCAGTTTATAGAAGCCAATTAACCTACAAACCTGTACATCTTAGGGATGTGGTTGGAAACTGGAGTACCGGAAGATAACCCACGTGGTCACAGGGAGAACGTACAGACAGCACCCGAGGTCAGGATCGAACCTGGGCATCCTGTGCTGTGAGGCAGTGACACTAACCGCTGCGCCACCGTGCCGAGACCTGGTGTTGTGTGCGATTGAACCTTGTCCGGGCTAGCGGACACCCACCCGCCCGCTCCCAGCTGATGGTGGGAGGTAACGAGGTATCCCTTGCCGTTCCTCCGTGAGTGCAACATTTTATCTCGTCCCTTCTCTCCCACAGGCATTCCCGGTCTGGAGTGTAATATTTATTTCCTCCCTTCTCCACAGTTCCCAGTCCTGACTTCAGTTTCCTTGCAGACGAACATCTGGAAGTTTACGTCTCGGCTTCGGAAAACCCCGGCCACTTCTGGATCCAGATGCTGGGCTCCAGATGCCTGCAGCTGGACAACCTCTGCTCCGAGATGTCCCGCTACTACAGCAGCTCCAGCACAGCGGTAAGTGCGGCCCGTGGCCGGTGGAGAGCAGCACTGCCACGGGGGGGGGGGGGAAGGGTCTGTGCGATGGACTGGGCCACATCCACCACTGTCTGCAGTTTCTTGCAGTCCTGGGCGGAGTGGTGAAGCATGCTGATGGGTGTTGCAGAGGTGGTGTAGAAAGCACAGAAACATAGACTAATTGGTGCAGGCCTAGGCCATTCGACCCTTCGAGCCAGCACCGCCATTCAATATGATCATGGCTGATCATCCAAAATCAGTACCCCGTTCCTGCTTTCTCCCCATATCCCTTGATTCCTTTAGCCCTAAGAGCTAAATCTAACTCTCTCTTGAAGGCAGTAGTCAGAGCTCTCTCCTCTCGCCTGGCAGTTGGGCCCAAACTCACACTTCCCTCACAAACTCTCCACAGGCTGAGTCGTTCGTCCCAAAGGTGGGCGACATCGTGGCGGCTCCCTTCCAGAATGACGGTTTCTGGTACAGAGCCTGTGTGTTGGGCTTCCTGGAGAACGGCAACGCTGACCTCTACTATGTGGATTACGGAGACAACGGAGAGGCAGCTCTGGCGAACATACAGGTCCTCAGGTCAGTTGACACAACTCCTCTTCTCTGTATCCACCTGTCACACACAAGGACAACGTGCTGGAGTATCTGAGTGGGCCCTGAGATGCTTCCTGACCTGCTGAGTTACTCCAGAACTTTGTGCCCTCTGAGTGATAGGTGGATATAAGACCATAAGACATGGAAGCAGAATTAGGCCATTCAGCCCATCGAGTCTGCTCTCCCAGTTGATCATGGCTAATCTATTTTTCCCTCTCGACCCCATTCTGCCTTCTTCCCTTGACCTTTGGAGCCCTCACTAATCAAGAACTGATCAATCTCTGCATTAATAGAACCCAATATCTTTACCTCCACAGCCATCTGCGGCAATTAGTTTCACCCACACTGCTTGACCCGCTGAGTTCCCCCAGCACTTTGTTTTAATGCTCAGGATTCTAACATCTGCAGTCTCTTGCATCACCACATTCCCACCCTTTACCTGCTCTGCCTCCTCTCTACATCGTCTTTCCTCTGTCTCCATGTGTGTGAGCTCATGTGCTCGCGTGTGTGTACGTGCATTTGTGTGTGTTTGCGTGCCTGTGTTTACATGCATGTGTGCGCGGGTGTTTGTGTGCTGTGTATGTGTGCACGCGTGTTTGTGCAGTGTGAGTGCATTTGTGTGCATGTGTGCGTGCGCTTGTGTTTGTGAGTGTATTCGTGTGTATGTGTGCGTGTGTGTGCGCGGAGTGTGTGCGTGCGCATGTGCTTGCGTGTCTCTGCCTCGCTCCCCTGTGTCCCCAGCCTCCTCATGGCGTTTGTGTTTTGTCTCCAGGAGTGATTTCCTGAGTCTGCCATTTCAGGCTGTCGAGTGCAGTCTCGATGGAATTCGGCCCGTCGGTGAGTGAGTAGCCCATCTTCCACTATAGTAATTGTGTGCAGTTCTGGTCGCCCCATTGCAGGAAAGATGTTGAGACTTTGGAGAGAGGGGAGAGGAGAGGAGGTTTACCAGAAAGCTGCCTGGATTAGAGGGCTTTAGCAACAAGTAGAGGTTCGGCAAAAGATAAATACAGAGCTGGAGTAACTCAACGGGTCAGACAGGATTTCTGAAGAAAAGGAATAAGTGGGATTTTGGGTCGAGAACCTTCACCAGACTGAAGAATGGTCTCGATACAAAACATCACCTATTCCTTCTCTCCAGAGATGCTGTCTGATCCGCTGAGATACTCCAGCGTTTTGTGTCTATGGTTTAAACCGGCATCTGCAGTTGCTTCCTACACAGAGGACGGGCAAAGTTGGATTGTTTTCTCTAAAATGTTGGAGGTAGGGAGGAGACCTGAAGAAGTGCATAAAATTAAGAGGCGTAGATAGTCAGAACCTTTTAGCCAGGGTGGAAATGTCAATGACTAGAGGGTATAGCTTTAGGATGAGGGGCAAAGTTTAAAGGATACGCGTGGGACGAGTTTATTTGTTACACAGAGGGTGGCGGGTGCCCGGAACGTGATGCCAGGGGAGGTGGTGGAGGCAGATATGATAGTGGTGTTTAAGAGGGTTTTAGATAGGCACATGGATATGCAGGGATTGGGGGGATATGGCTCACGTACAGGCACAGGAGATCAGTTTATCTTGGTGTCATGTTCGGCACGGACATTGTGGGCTGAAGAGCCTGTTCCTCTCCTCTGCACCTCTGTTTGACTACGACTGGGGAGACTGGTGCAGGGGAGGTGTTTCTGCTGAGATTGAGTGAGGTTTGTCCACTCCTCGGTCCTCCTCTGACCCCAACCCGCACCCTTGTCGTGTCTTCACCACCACCACCCCCCCGACCTCCCCCTCGCACGGCACGGTCTGTCGTTAACAGAGGCTCCCCTCTGCCCCCACCTCAACGGGTTCCTGGTCCACCACGACGTAGAGCTCTTCTTCTGTTGCACCCGCCCCTGTGCCTTTTTCTATGGGAAGGAGTCCTCACCACCCAGTGATGAGCCCTTCTGTCATCCCGGACCCCCTCATCTTGGACTCTGCAGAACGGCCTTCTACCCTCTCTAGACCTCTTTATTTCTAACTATGGAGTGGCATCAACTATCTCAACTTTTCCAGTCCCTCACCTACTCTAACCTCACCCCCTCTGAACGTACAGCCCTCTGTTCACTCTGCAGCATCCCCGGCATTATCAAACCCGCCAACTAAGGAGGTGCCGCGGTAGTCTAGCGCACTAACCTCTACCGGGCTGAGGCCAGGCGACAACTCTCAGACACCTCCTCCTACTTATCCTTGGACCATGATCCCTCAGATGAGCACCAGGCCTTAATCTCAAACGCCATTACTGATTTCATCACTTCTGTCTGCCTTCCACAGCCTCCAACCTTATCGTTTCCCAGCCCTGCACAGCCAGTTTTTACCTTCTCCCCAAAATCCATAAACACAACTGCCCTGGCAGACCCATTGTTTCTGCCAGCTCCTGTCCCACGGAAATGATTTCCACATACCTCGAATCCATCCTATCTCTCCCGACCTATGTCCAAGATACCTCACATACCCTTTGTCTCTTTAATGAATTTTGCTTTCCGAGCCCCCACTCCCTCAACTTTACTATGGACGTTCAGTCAATCGACATCTCCATCCCCCACCAGGAAAGCCTTAACTCCCGTTTCTTCCTTGACCGCAGAATCATCCAAATTCCCTCTACTAACACTCTACTCTGCCTAGCAGAACTGGCCCTCACCCTCAACAACTTCTCCTTTGACTCCTCCCACTTCCTCCAAGTCCAAGGTGTTCCAGTCTGTCTTCTGAGTGAGGACTGTTGTGTTGTTCCAGGGGAGAACTGGTCGGAGGAAGCCATGAACTGTTTTGACGGTCTCGCCCACTGTGCGGAGTGGAAGGTCCTGCTGGCTCGGATCTGTAGCTACCTGCAGAGTGAAGGGGTGACCAGACCACGGGTGCAGTTGTTCGATCGCAGCCAGGGCAAGGTAGGCGTTCTGAGCAACGCTGGTGTAGGGGACCTTTGGTTATTAACATCATGTGTACTGCGGTACAGTGCCACACAGTGTGGGTGTACTGTGGTACAGTGCTGGGCAGCGCAAAGGTACAGTGCCACGCAGTGTGGGTGTACTACAGTGCAGTGCCGGGCAGCGCAAAGGTACAGTGCCGGGCAGCGCAGAGGTACAGTGGCGGGCAGAGCAGAGGTACAGTGCTGGGCAGCGCAGAGGTACAGTGCAGGGCAGCGTGGATGTACTACAGTACAGTGCTGGGCAGCGCAAAGGTACAGTGCTGGGCAGAGCAGAGGTACAGTGCAGGGCAGCGCAGAGGTACAGTGCAGGGCAGCGTGGATGTACTACAGTACAGTGCTGGGCAGCGCAAAGGTACAGTGCTGGGCAGAGCAGAGGTACAGTGCAGGGCAGCGCAGAGGTACAGTGCTGGGCAGCGTGGGTGTACTACAGTACAGTGCTGGGCAGCGCAAAGGTACAGTGCAGGGCAGCGCAGAGGTACAGTGCAGGGCAGCGTGGATGTACTACAGTACAGTGCTGGGCAGCGCAAAGGTACAGTGCCGGGCAGCGCAGAGGTACAGTGCAGGGCAGCGCAGAGGTACAGTGCAGGGCAGCGTGGGTGTACTACAGTACAGTGCCGGGCAGCGCAGAGGTGCAATGACGGGCAGAGCAGAGGTACTGTGCCGGGCAGCGCAGAGGGACAGTGACGGGCACCACGGGTGTACTGAGGTACAGTGCCGGGCAGCGCAGAGTTACAGTGACAGGCAGCGCGGGTGTACTGCGGTACAGTGCCGGGCAGCACGGATGTACTGAGGGACAGTACCGGGCAGCGCGGGTGTACTGAGGGACAGTACCGGGCAGCGCGGGTGTACTGCGGGACAGTGCTGGGGAGTACGGGTGTAAATGCCAGGCAGCGCAGGTGTACCGAGGCACAGTACCGGGCAGCACAGAGGTACAGTGCCGGGCAGCGCGGGTGTACAACTTGTCCACGCCGGCCAACATGTCCCAGCTACACTGCGTTTGCGTTTGGGCCCATATCCGTTCTAGCCTGTCCTTTCCATGTATCTGTCTGTTTCATAAACATTGGGGTAACCCCAGAACTACCTCCTAGCTCTCCCACTCGTCTTACTGTCTCCACCTACATTCTACCTGGGATGTGGGTGGTGTCGGGAGGTTTTGGTCCAGGGTGTGCTGACGGGCTCTGTGTCTTGTGCCCCCCCTCCCCGGTACATAGAGTGTGGATATCGGTGAGGAGCTGGTGCGGCAGGGACACGCCGTGCGGTGCCCGCGGGGAGATGGAGCCAAGGCGGCAGACGGAGCCGACACCCACTGGATGGTGGCACCAACAAACCTGCAGACCCTGCTGGTAATGTCCACGCACAGTCTGGTCCCACACGCGGGGCCCAGTCCCACACACACGGGGCCCGGTCCCACACACACGGGGCCCGGTCCCACACACGGGGCACAGTCCGGTCCCACACACACGGGGCCCGGTCCCACACACACAGCCCGGTCCCACACACAGGGCCCAGTCCCACACGCACAGCCTGGTCCCACACACGCGGGGCCCAGTCCCACACACACACACAGCCCGGTCACACACACGGGGCCCAGTCCCACACACACAGTTCGGTCCCACACGCGGGGCCCAGTCCCACACACACGGGGCCTGGTCCCACACACGGGGCACAGTCCGGTCCCACACACACGGGGCCCGGTCCCACACACACTGGGCCCAGTCCGGTCCCACACACGGGGCCCAGTCCCACACACACGGGGCCCGGTCCCACACACACAGCCCGGTCCCACACACGGGGCCCAATCCTACACGCACAGTCTGGTCCCACACACACTGGGCCCAGTCCCACACACACGGGGCCCAGTCCCACACGCACAGTCCGGTCCCACACACACGGGGCCCAGTCCCACACACAGGGCACAGTCCGGTCCCACACATACATGGAGCCCGGTCCCACACACACACGGGGCCCAGTCCCACACACACGGGGCCCAGTCCCACACACACGGGGCCCAGTCCCACACACACGGGGCCCAGTCCCACACACAGGGCACAGTCCGGTCCCACACATACATGGGGCCCGGTCCCACACACACACGGGGCCCAGTCCCACACACACGGGGCCCAGTCCCACACACACGGGGCCCAGTCCCACACACACGGGGCCCAGTCCCACACACACAGTCCGGTCCCACACACGGGGCCCGGTCCCACACGCACAGTCCAGTCCCACACACACAGTCCGGTCCCACACACGGGGCCCGGTCCCACACACACAGTCCGGTCCCACACACACAGTCCGGTCCCACACACACAGTCTGGTCCCACATACGGGGCCCAGTCCCACACACACAGTCCAGTCCCACACACACAGTCCAGTCCCACACACACAGCCCAGTCCCACATGCGATAGAGTGGATGTGGAGAGGATGTTTCCACTGGTGGGAGAGTCCAGGACCAGAGGTCACAGCCTCAGAATTCAATGACGCTCTTTTAAAAAGGGGGTGAGGAGGAATTTCTTTAGTCAGATAGTGGTGAATCTGTGGAACGCATTGCCACAGACGGCTGTGGAGGACAAGTCAATGGATATTTTTAAGGCAGATATAGATAGATTCTTGATTAGAATGGATGTCAAGGTTTATGGGAAGGCAAGAAAATGGGATTAGCCATGATTGAATGGCGGCGAAGACACGGTGGGCCGAATGGCCTAATTCTACTATAACGTGATCTCCATGATTTTGAGGACCTCCTACAGAACCAAAGGTCAAAGCTCCCCTCGACGCCGGGAAGAAGAGTGGTGTGTGGGAGAGGGTGAGGAGCCACACTGTCTGCCTTGGACAGGTTTATAACATGGGGGTGGACCGGGAGAGTGAGGGGCTAGGTGAAGGGGATAGACACAAGATGCTGGAGTAGAGAACATGGATAGGTGACGTTTCACAGAGTGCTGGAGTAACTCAGCGGGTCAGGCAGCATCTGTGGAGAACATGGTTAGGTGACGTTTCACAGAGTGCTGGAGTAACTCAGTGGGTCAGGCAGCATCTGTGATGACGTTTCGGGTTGAGTCTCTGCTCCCTACTGACCGCGCTGTGTTTATTTTAGAACGATGTGACCGGGGCCAAGGATGGATCCGCCGTTTCCGAAGCGACTACAGGAAGCGCAAAGCCACAGCTGCCCGAATCTTGGCAGAGTCACGCGGGTACGCCGTAAGATCCCAATCCGGTGCCTCGCAAACGCTCGGCGACACCACGACTCATTCCCTGCACAACCGAATAGAGAATGCTCCCCCTCACGAGAAGGGGCAACTCTGAGATTGATAAATACAGTCACGCAGCATAGAAACAGTCTCTTCAGCCATACCTCCCCACACCCACCAACATGCCCATTTACACTAGTCACATAAGCCTGTGTTTGGCCCATATCCCTCTAAACCTTTCCTATGCATTTCTCTGTCCAAATGTATTTTAAATGTGAAAGTCCCTGCCTCAACTATGTCCACCGGGCCCACGCCGACCATCGACCACCCGTTCACACTAGTTCTATGTTATCCCACTTTTGCATCAACTCCCCACACACTTGGGCCAATTTACAGAGGGACTATTATCCTATAAACCCGCTCGCATGAGACGAAACCAGAGCACCTGGAAGAAACCCACGCAGTCACAAGGAGAACGTGCAAACTCCACGCACAGACAGAGAGCGCCGGAGATCAGGATGGAAACCCGGTCTCTGGTGCTGTGAGGCAGCAGCTCTACCCACTGTGCCACGATGTCAGCTTAGCTCTCAGCTGCCCGCCCCACGCTGGGACCCATTAGCTCTCAGCGGAGAGGCCTGTCCATCTCAACCCAACTCACTCCATCTTCATTCACTCACCCCTCCCTCCCGCTGCACTCATTCCCCCCCCCCCCCCCCCCCCAGTCTGCCCCCTCCCCCTGTAAAGTGCGTGTGTTGTTGCAGGGCACCCTCCGGCTGACGACGAGTTTCTCTAGGACTGCACCCCGTTTGCTCCAAGGTACCGACCCGTCCCATTACCACTCACTTCTTCCATTTACATCGTTCTGCCTGCACCCCCCCTCCCCCTGTCTCTCTCTCCCTCTCGTCCTGTGTCTCCCTCTGCCCTCTCTCCCTAGCATCCTGTCTCTACCTCCCTCTCCCCTCGCACTCTCTCCCCTCTCGTCTTGTCTCACTCCTTCTCATTGTGTCTCCCTCTTTTCCCGTGTTTCTCCCTCTCGCCCCTCTCCCCCTCATCCTGTCTCTCTCTCCCCCTCTCCCTCTCATCCTGTCTCTCTCCCCTCCCCTCTCCCTCATCCTGTGTCTCCCCCTCTCCCTCTCTCCCTGTGTCTCTCCCTCTCTCACCTCTCCCTCTCATTCTGTGTCCCTCTCTCACCTCTCATCCTGTGTGTTCCTCCATCTCTCTCTCATCTCCCGTCGTGTCTCCCACCTCAGGCTGGGAGTATTCTGTGGTTGCGGCAGGGGACAGCGGGGTGCAGTGCAGAGGCGAGGGGTGGGAGGCGCACTGGGGAGAGGGGTTAGACAGCAGGTGAGGGTTTGTCTGGGTGAGGATGGGCAAGTGGTCAGGCAAGGGTCAGAGATGTACTAGGATCAGCTGAGGGCAAGCGGGGTGTGGATGGACAAGTGGTCAGCGGAGTGCAAGGGGCAGGGAAGGGGTCTGCTGGAGGCTGGCAGGTCCGGTGGGGTGAGGATGGGCAAGGGATCGGTGAACTACAGGGGGGCAGTGAGGGGTGAGCTGGAGGCAGGCTGCACTGACGGGACCGATGGGGTGAGGATGGGCAAGGGGTCAGCTGAAGGCAGGCGGAACCGGTGCGGTGAGGATGGGCAAGGGGTCAGGGAACTACGGGGGGCAGTGAGGGGGTGAGGCAGCGGTCAGCCACAGTGCGCTGGCCCAACCTGGGTCTGGCTCCGGCCAGCAGCCAGTGCTCTCCTCTGACCTGTCTCCTCTTCCCCACAGGAGTGACCTGGAGCTGTGAGCCAGGAACGTGCGGAGCAGAGCGGAGCGAGTTCACAGTTACTCTTCTAAATAGTTTGTTTGAAAAGCCTTGACCCCGTCTGCCCCTTGCAGGGGTGGAGGGGTGAGGAGACCCCCACAGGGTGGGGTGTCACAAGTGTAGGGTCAGGGTCAACACTGTGGAGGGGAGGGAGGGGGGGGGGGATTTGAGCTGTGCTCACAGTAACACCTTCCCCGAGACAAGGAATTGACAGGGCATCCTTGGTTGTTAAAAATCCCCCGGGAATTGTTTGCATTCATAGAACACAGAACAGTACAACACAGGAATAGGCCCTTCGGCCCACAATGTCCGTGCCGGACATGATGCCAAGTTAAACTAATCTCTGCCTGCACGTGATCCATATCCCTCCATTCCCTGCACATCCATGTGCCTATCTAAAAGCTTCTTCAACCACTATTGTCTCTTTCTGTGCTCCAGGCACCCACCACCCTCTGTGTTAATGTGAAATAACTTGTCCGCAACACCTCCTTTAAACATTGTCCCTTTCACCTTTACCCTATGCCCTCTAGTCTTTGATATTTCCACCCTGGGGGGCAAGGTTCTATCCTTTCTATGCCTCTCATAATGTTGCCGACTTCTATCGCGTCTCCCTGAAGTCTTTGTACTCTAGAGAAAAGGTCATAACTGGTAGGAGTAGAATTAAGCCATTTGGCCCATCAAGTCTACTCCGCCATACATTCATGGCTAATGTATCTCTCCCCATTCTCCTGCCTTCTCCCCATAACCTCTGACACCTGTCCTAGTCAAGAATCTAACTCTGCCTTAAAAATATTCACTGACGGTCTCCCCAGCCTTCTGTGGCAAAGAATCCCACATTCACCACCCTCTCACTAAAGAAATGTCTCCTCATCTCCATCCTAAAATAATGTCCTTTAATTCTATACCGAGACTCTCCCAGTAGTGGAAACATTCTCTCCACATCCTCTCTAGCCAAGCCTTTCATTATCCTGTCTCTTTACAATCTTGGTTTGTCCAAGGTCTCTAGAGTTCATTCCCTTTAATCCAGGGAGCATTCTGGTCAGAAGACACAAGTAGACTATATCTCTGGAGATCATAGATGGGGCTCTCAAAGGGGGGGGGGGGGGGAAGCAGTGAGAGAGGGTCTCGCAGAACTCCCCCTGGAGAGAGGAGGAGAACTTCAAAGTGGAAAGGCAGGAACTGCAGATGCTAGTTTAAATTGAAGATCGACACAAAATGTTGGAGTAACTCAGCGGGGCAGGCAGCATCACCTATCCATGTTCTCCAAAGATGCTGCCTGATTAGCGGAGTTACTCCAGCACTCTGTGTCATCTTCTGGTTAACCTCTTAGAGCCATAAAGTGATACAGTGTGGAAACAGGCCCTTCGACGTCGCATCTACACGTCACACTTGCCTGCCTTTGGTCCATTACATCCAAACCTGGCCTATCCGTGTACCTGTCCAACTCTCACTCTCTGTCTATATTATGGAGCAGTACATCTGTATCTTTGGTGTAAACTAGCATCTGCAGTTCTTTGTTTCTACGCCCTGTTTCACCATCACTTGGTTCCGTGTTTTCTGACGTTTACTGACTGTGCAGCAGAGACTGAGGGCAATAAAGATTGGTTAAGTTCCCGAAGAGTATTTGTCTGGTGTTGAGGGCGGTTCCCGCTGCCTTACGTCTGAGGAGCGTTTGGTTATAGTGGTGTGATTCCCGCTTGAAGTGGGGATGAGTGGTAATCCCTGGCGCAGCGGTGGAGATGCTGCCTCACAGCGCCAGACACCTGGGTTCCATACTCACTCTGGGTGCTGTCAATACGGAGACTGTTCGTCTGCGTGGGTTTTCTCCGGGATCTCTAGTTTCTTGGTATCAATGTAAATTCTCCAGTGTTAATGTGCGGGGATCGCTGGTCGGTGCAGACATGGCGGACCAAAGGGCCTGGTTCTGCGCTGTATCTCTAAACGAAATCAAATAACTCATCTCCATTATATCATAGGCTATGTGTCTGTACACAGCCCAGTCCCACCCAACACTGCCCCCGGAGACAGGAGGGAGTCACTAGCAGCGACGGACGCGAGGAGAGGGACTGGGGTATAACCCCGTGGGACACAGAGGAGAGGGACATCGGGTCGGGTCGGGTTTAACGGAGACTTGCCTCTGACAGAGGGACACCGGGTCGGGTCGGGTTTAACCTAGACTTGCCTCTGACAGAGGGACACCGGGTCGGGTCGGGCTTAACCTGGACTTGCCTCTGACTGAGGGACATCGGGTCGGGTTTAACGGAGACTTGCCTCTGACAGAGGGACATCGGGTCGGGTTTAACGGAGACCCTTCAAACATTAACAGGTTAATGAAGACAATTATTGAATAAACAAAATAATGAAACAAAATTCGGATAAGCACAAACAATTCGAAAACAATTTTATTAACTTACGTAAATTATGAAACGACCAAACCAACTGGAGGTACTTGCAACGTTGTAGTTAACGAGGTAACAAGGTGTTGGATACGCATCTGAAGGGACCAGGCAGACACGTCAACTATCCACCTTCATAAATCATAACATAGACAATAGGTGCAGGAGGCGGCCATTCGGCCCTTCCAGCCAGCACTGCCATTCATTATGATCACGGCTGATCGTCCACAATCAGTACCCCGTTCCTGCTTTCTCCCAATATCCCTTGATTCCGTTAGCTCTAAGAGCTAAATCTAACTCTCTTGAAAGCATCTTTTCGTGTGAGGCAGAGGTTCACTTGCACCTCCTGCAACCTCATCTACTGTACCTGCTGTTCCAGGTGTGGACTCCTGTATATCGGCGCGACCAAGCACAGGCTCGGCTATCATGCTGAACACAGCCGCTCAGTCCGCCTGAACCAACCTGATCTCCCGGTTCTCAACACTAACTCTCCCTCCCATTCCCACACTGACCTTTCTGTCCTGGACCTCCTCCGTTGTCAGAGTGAGGCCCAGCGCACATTGGAGGAACAGCACTTCATATTTAGTTTGGGCAGCTTCCACCCCAGCTGTATGAATATTGACTTCTGTAACTTCAAGTAAGCCTTGCTTTCCCTCTCTCTCCGTCTCTCTCCCTTCTCCGACCAGTCTTATTGACTTCGACTGCATTTTATCTCTGTCTACTTTGTATTTACCTTCACCCAGCTAACACTGATCTATTCTACATTGTCCTTGATCACCATTCCCTTTGCCCTGTTTTCACACCTTCACACTTCCTTATCTATCTATTTCCCTCCTCCGTGACGTCAGTCTGGACCCGAAACGTCACCCATTCCTTCTCTCTGGAGAGGCGTCCTGCCCTGCGGAATTAGCCCAACATTTTATCTATACAGAGATGATGCTGAAATAACCATCTTGTGTGCCTGATCGATTTTCTGACGGAGACAGGTGAACTAATTAGCCCCAGTGGGACCAGGGGGCGCGGTGGCTGCAGAGGGGCGGCTAGCGCAGACATTGGCAGCTGGGGTTAAACTCACACACGACCTGATCCACATTCAGAGATTTGCATCGGTTTGACCTTTCACACAATCAGAGACTTCAAGACACGTTCACTGATGCGACAATCCGCTGACCCACAATCTCATCAAGCTTGTCGCTTGAGGTGGCAAAAGTCATCGAGCTAGTCCTCTGTGTGGGTTTCCTGTTTACGCTCTGTGCTCCTGCCCAAAGGTCAACTCGTTAGACCACGGCGAGTGCGCGCTGGGCTCATTGCAACGACCAGGATGGGTTCAACTGAACGGCGAGCTCATTTGTGCGAATTAGCCTCATTTACAGAGTCCTCCATTACATCATGTTTGCCCGTTCATCATGGCCCTGGAGGCCAGGCGCCAACGCCACTAAATGAGTAAGGGAAACAGCAACGCACATCCCAATCCAACGTCCACAGGCAACTTCACTCGTGGCAGCTATGAGGGGGTCTACCTGTCAACGGTGGGCCTCGTCAGCCACAGATTCCCCTCCCCAAACTGGACAACATCTGAAGAAGGGTCTGGACCCGAAATATCACCCATTCCCTCTCTCCAGAGATGTTGCCTGTCCCGCTGAGTTACTCCAGCATTTTGTGTCTATCTTAGCTGCACAAAGCTGCACCACTGTCTCTCGCAGATGGCCACATGCCAACTAAGGACATGAACATCACCTAAGTGTGGACCGGCGTGCTAACCTGGACTAATACTTACAAAGCAACGCCGCAGGCGCGTAGGCCCAGAGCGCCAACCAGCAAAACAAGAGAGATCAACAACCTGCCTTGATATTTTGTTTAGTTTGTAGTTACAACGCGGAAACAGGCCCTACGGCCCACCGAGTCCGCAACGCCCAGCAATCCCCGCACATTTACACTATCCTACACACACAAGGGACACTTTTACATTTGCACCAAGCCCATTAACCTACAAACCCGCACGTCTTTGGAGTGTGGGAGAAAACCGAAGATCTCGGAGAAAACCCACGCAGGTCACTGGAAGAACGTACAAACTCCGTACAGACAGCACCCGTGGATATGATTGAACCCGTGTCTCTGGCCCTGTAAGGCAGCAACTGATGCTCCGCCACCGTACCGCACTATTCTGTAGCATTGCGCCGAATCCCCAAAGGTAACACAGTGGGGTCGCCGTTTACTGGAACCCGCTGACGCCAGGTGACTGTGGAGGTTTGAAGAACAGGCCAGAGGCTGGTGTCATCTGTGGTGTCATCTGCCGCACAGCGTTTTCACAATCTCCAGGACCCAGGTCACGATGGCGCTGGAATACCCTTTGCCTGAGTGTATCAGTGCGAATCAGAACAACACCAACTCAATACGATTCAGTGTAAAGTGACATCCCGAAATAACCTGCGGTTACCCGGCCGGGACACTCGGGACCAGTCGCACCAAACCGTAGCCACAGAAACACCGCCACTCGCATGTTCCCCTTATCCTGACTTGGAAACATGTCGTCACTGGGTGTAAACTCGGCATCTCCATCCGCTTGCAATTTACAAGGAGATTCTCAAACTCACGCCATCAAACCTCCCGTCATCCCAGAAACGTCGAAATAACGGTCCCTACATCACCAATAAACTTTGCTACCAATATTCCCTTTACCCAAGGACGATAAGGGAATGGAACATGTTACCACCCAACACACGCGCTACTCCCGATGTTAAGGGGATTGAGCAACGAGATCTCCTCAACTTGGTCAAAAGGCCCACTTCAAATTTTAATCACTACCCTACTCACTCCGACCCGCGCCAGATAACCACTGATCAGGTGTTTGCGCAGTCATCAAACAGAGCCAGAAGCAGAGCCAGTAACGTGAGAGTTGCCTCGCCTCAGCAGCCCCGCATCGGGCAGGGCCATCGGGCAGGGGCACCAGGCAGATGTGGCCTTAAAGTGACGCTCCTTCTCTGCCTACAGGAATGAACACATGGCCACGATCTCCGCCTGACATCCTCTTTATCCCCCGTCAATCTTTCCCAAGTGGCCCGGGACCCGGCGGCCCCGCCCTCGGTAGTTGGCACCGAGCATCCGCCAGAGGCTCAAGTTCCAACCATAGACACTCAACTCACCTCAGTCGGACACCTGGCCGGGAGCGCAGTGCCAGCCGACCACATCTCCATGGACGCTGTGCCTCTGGTCTTCGTTGTACAGATGTTCCGGCTATGCGGTGAGTGAGTCAGGGTTGGGGACGTTTCCATGGGATCAGGAGGAAATTCCCGGAGATTCGCACTTGTCAATGTCGGTGGCCCGGCCAGAGGGAATGTTTGGAGATGGTCACCAACATTCCCCCTTCCCAAGGCTCCATGTCCAGGGCCCCATCCTAGTGGAGAAATCAGCCCTACTTCATACAATCAATCTGTATTGTATATGTAAGTGTATCTATTATCCACAAAATACTCAGCGGGACGGGCAACATGTCTGGAGAGAAGGAACGGGTGAGGTTTCGGGTCGAGACCCTTCTTCAGATATATATATCCGCGATAATATCTATATCGATAGATTTTTACTCTTTCCATTACGTGGATATAATTAACTGTTTTTTACTGGTTTCCAAAAACATTAAGTGGCCCGACACGAAATATTACCTATCCATGTTCTCCACAGATGCTGCCTGACCCGCTGAGTTACTCCAGCACTCTGTGAAACATCACCTATCCATGTTCTCCACAGATGCTGCCTGACCCGCTGAGTTACTCCAGCATGTTGTATCCTTTTTGCCTCAACTGCCTTCTCGTTTTTCCAATTTGATCACGTTAATGTAGAATATTGTAAAGAATTCTGAAACAACAAATGCGATCTCCAATGACTGCGAATTTCTTACATTACTGGCAACGCGTTTCTATCCGAGTTCCTCCCGTCACATAACAGGTAACTTTAATTTACTGATGATGTTTCCAGTTGCAGGATTCGGGCTCTCTCCGTTGAGGGGCCGGGATGTTGTGACTACTGATGTCGGTCAGACGGTTAAACTGTCCTGTAAGACAGAGTACCCAGTGGAAATCGCGACCCACGTTTTCTGGTACAAACAGCGTGCGGACGAGGCCCCGACAGCAATCAAGGTTACCGACTGCACACAGACCGGCTGCAGGGCGACTTTAACAAAAGGTCCCGGGGAGAACACGTCCACTCTGACAATCCGGGACGCCCAGGTTGGGGACTCCGGTATCTATTACTGCTCTGGACGGGACAACAATGCAGGGTTCCCGAGAGGACCCACGCTTCTGGTCGGAGGTAAGAGCAGGCGACGGTGGAACTATGCACAGACTTGCACTGTCGCCGAACCCCGCGTTAACCGTGTCCCAATCTCCTCCCAGACAGCTCCACTGACGAGACCAGTCTGCTGGTGTTTGTGCCGCAGTTTGAGACAAGCGGCCCGGTCCCCCTGGTGTGTCAGGTCAGCGGCCTCTCCTCCAGCATGGCTGTCATTTACTGGAACATCTCGGGACAGCTGACGGAAGGACGGAGTGACTCGGGCAGGATTGAGCCGGATCAGAGCTACAGCGTTAGGAGTCAAGTGCTGGTCCCGCCTGGAGTCTGGTGGGGCGGGGAGATCTGCACCTGTATTGTGCAACTGGGGGGCGCGGACAAGACCCGGACCAAGAGCGTGTCCCGTCCCATCCCCACCCCAGACCACGGTCAGGGTATGTTCATCTGCGGTGTGATCTGCCGCGCGGTATTTATGTTGACCTTGTGTTTGTGCATTTTGTCGGGATTTATATGAGTCGCACTTTGGGGGCATTGAAAATTAACTTGCTTCTTAAACTGATGAAGTCCACGAATGCTCCCACAGCCCTTCTCTCCACCCCCAATAATATCAAATCCATCAAGTTCATCAACAGAAGATCTAGGGGAAGATTTGGGCCATTTGGCCCATCACGTCTACTCCGCCATTCAATCATAGCTCACGATTCAATCACAGACGTGCAACTTTGTGGGTTAATTGCCTTCCCTAAATTGTCCTCGTGTGTTTGAAACAACTACCGTGCCGGCGGTCGTTGGTCGGCGCGGACTCGGTGGGCCGAATGGCCTGTTTCCACGCTGCATGTCTAAACTAATCTAAACTAAACTGATTGGCAAATCCAATTAAAGAACCCGCTAAATGGCCTCGTGTGCCGCGACGCTCTGTCATCCTTTGGTCAGTTAAAACGTTGCCACGATTTTCTGATCTTTTGTTAAACATAAAACACACAACAGTGCAGCACATGAACAGGCCCTTCTGCCCACCATGTTCAAGAGGACTGTGGTGCCAAATACAAGTCTTCCTCTGCCCGTGATCGATATCCCTCCATTCCCGGCATCTTCATGTTCCTGTGTAAATGCATCTTAAAGGCCACCGTGGTATCTGTCCCCACCTCTCCCTCTGGCAGCGCGCTCCAAGCCCCCAACATCACCCGTATAAAATATTTATCCCGCCTACATCACCTTTCATCTTTGCTCCTGTAAATTTAAAGCTGTGTCCTGCGGTTGTTGACACGGCATCCTTCGGCTTTACAGTATTACTGGAGTGGGTGAGGCCTGTTCTGTAATATCTGCTCATCTTGGATCCAGCACCAGGCCTTGCGAGCTTGGTCTAATAGTTTATTTTAGCTCCTTAGACTGATTCTGACCTATTTTGTTAAAGAACCTTGTCAAGCGCCGAGCAGTGAGTTCCCTGCAAAGCATGATTGGAATGTAAAACAGGGAATACGGGGGACACGAAGTGGGGGGGGGGGGGCAAGGGGGACTCGGCGGGGGTACACGAGGGGGGGGGGGGCAACGGGAAGAGAGGCGGGTCCGGTATTGGCGGGGGCGGCGGGGGGAGAAGGGATGAGTACTTTTAGTAAATCTGTCGGCTCCTTTGTGGCGTCTTGTTTGTGCACCTTGTGTGCTGAAACAAAGAATGCCGCCGCACCTGGAACAAGTGACAATAAACTATCATCACCATCATCATTTCACTGAGTAACTTTTCTCATTCACTAGCCTGGTGTGACATCACAGCGATCGGCCTCTCGATGGTCCTCGTCTTCTTACTCATCCTCATTCCTATCTGGATCTATAAAACCCGCACAACAGGTGAGGGCTCGCGATTCCCAGCCCTATCCCTCTAACCCACGGTGGTCCCTTCGCCAGGGAACACGCGCGGGCAGGTGGGACTGGTGTAGTTGGGACATGTTGGCCGGTGGGGCCGAGGGGCCTGTATCCACACTGTATCATTATATGACTAGGTGGGACTAGTGTAGCTGGGACATGTGGGCAGGTGGGGCAGGTGGGGCAGGTGGGGCAGGTGGGGCAGGTGGGGCAGGTGGCGCCGGTGGGGCCGCTGGGTCAGGTGGGGCAGGAGGGTCCGAGGGGCCTGCATCCACGCTGTATCATTCTTTGACTAGGTGGGACTAGTGTAGCTGGGACATGTGGTCAGGTGGGGCAGGAGTGGCCGGTGGGGCAGGTGGGGCAGGTGGGGCAGGTGGGGCAGGTGGGGCAGGAGGGGCCGAGGGGCCTGTTTCCACGCTGTATCACTCTATGACTCCAGGTTCCTAACTCGTCTGTCAATGATTTGAGAAAGAATTGGCTGGAAAGATTAGGGCGGGCAGTGAGGTGAGTTAGATTGAGGTCATGGTGGGTTGAAATATGCGGGGTGGTGTGTATGAGGTTCCAGCCAATATGTTTCCCGTCATTAGTGGCAACTCTGTTGAAAAGGCCCCAGGGCGGGCGGGCGTTGAAGACATTGAGATCTTGGAATATTTTAAAGTATTCGGCCCTCGTCCATCTGTGGAGATCATTGCAGGGTCCAAGGGATTTTAGGAAACCATTCTCATGTTGGGTGATTCAAGACATGTTTGAGGGCCAGTAGCATATTGTGGGCGTTAAGGAAGGAATAAGACGATTTATGACCATTTCTTTATTGTGTATTAATGGGAACCATTGGCATAGACGGACGGTTAATATACTGGGGATCACTGTTAACTCGGCGATTGTTGACATGTAAGCCATCTCCGTAACTGACTATAAATTGTCAGGACCAAATAATATTCTGAATTCCTTCCCTTCGCCATGATCACACAGGCATCGACCGCCAAAGGGAAAGAAGGCAAGGGCGTGGAAGTGTGGCGCAGGTATGTGTGATGAACTCAGTTTGGTTTATTGTCCCGTGTACCGAGGTACAGTGAAAAGCTTTTGTTGCTTGCTCTCCAGTCAGGTGAAAGACAACACATCTATAGACACATGATAAGGGAATAGTGCAAGTTAAAACCAGTAAAGCCTGATCAAAGATAGTCCGAGGGTCACCAATGAGGTAGACAGTATTTGAGGACTGCTCCGTTATAAAAAAAAACACAAACCTGATGTCTGGGAACGGATGTAAGTGATTAATGGGTCTGAGCAGAGTTAACGTGGAATTATGGATGGGAATCTGCTGGAGTTCGTGGAGAATGTGACTAATAGAAGGTCGGCGTAGTCACGCTTGTGTTGCCCGATCGTTGAGGAATGTTAGGGTGTTGTGAACGATATTTAAACATACCAATGGCTAATGTACATTACAGCCCCCAGAGCCCATCGTTTACGCCTCGATCCAGTTCGCCGCATCGCCTCCCGCCGGCAGGTGAGAACCAGATTGTTTTCTGCCAACGATGGATTGTGAAGAGAGGGCCCAAGGCAGCGGCAACACTACACCCCCTCTCAACATTCCGGGGCTGCCTGAATCTCTGTGGCTCGGTGCCGGAAATGCAAATAAAACAATGTAATGTTAGACTCATATTAATCCCACTAATCAGGAATGTTCGAAACCTTAAGGGCAGAGGCTTTTTGCAAGGCATGTGCAATTCTTCGATTCCTCTGATCGAAGAGCTTTATTTTTGTATGGTCAAGTTGATGTAGTCTGTATGTAAATTAAATGTATTATAAATAAAACGAGAGAAGTGAATTAATGAGATGCAACATCCGGCCTGGTGTACATGGGGTCAAAGGACACGCTGCAGCAATAGGGGCCGCGGATTGGCCGACACCCGGAGCAGCGGACCGTGGAGGGACAGGAATAATCTGAGAAGGGTCTCGACCCGAAACGTCGCCTCTTCCTTCTCTCCACAGATGCTGCCTCACCCGCCGAGTTACTCCAGCATTTTTGTGAAGGGTCTCGACCCGAAACGTCGCCTCTTCCTTCTCTCCACAAATGCTGCCTCACCCGCCGAGTTACTCCAGCATTTTTCCAGCATCTGCAGTTCCTTCTTAAACAGAATAATATCGGAACTCCTTTATAAACAACCTTGCTCAAACTAGCTTTAACGTTTTTTTCATGTGCGATCTTATTTCCCTTTTAGTTCCCTTGAGACCTGGTGATATCGCCTTTCAGTTAGAAGTGTAAAGAGTGGTTCAATTGATTTTGGAGATATTTCGGGAGATTGAGGGGAGGGGGGACTTGACAAGAACCAGTCGCCTGCAGTCGGGGAGTCTGGAGCTGCAGGGAGCAGCGTTTGTAAATGAGAGACAAGACAGGGTTTGACAAGTGATGTTATGGGCCTTAAGGGTTGGGGGACATTAAGAAATACCTGATGCAAACGGCAATAACTTTCGAAAATAGACTCAAAATAGTGGAGCAACTCAGTGGGACAGGCAGCATCTCTGGAGAGAAGGAAGAGGTGACGTTTCATATCGGCACCTTTCTTTAGACCCCTTTCACTTCTCTCCAGAGATGCTGACTGTCCCGCTGAGTTACTCCAGTGTTGTGTCTATCTTCGGTGTAAACGTCTGCAGCTCCTTTCTAAACAACTTTAGGAATATTACTTACTTTAGAAAGTGTTGCTCAGCAATGTTCAATAACTACGAACATTAGAAAATGCAGGGGATAGACGGAGTAATAGGAACTGCAACAATTCTGGACACTCCAGACCTCAAAGTTCTCTTTCACGATTCGAACTTGGTAAATATCTCAATGAGTTCACTCTCCAATTTTCCATAGCCGGCCGCACACAAGTACGTCACCCAGAGAGTTGTGAATCTGTAGAAAATTTGCCACAGAAGGCAATGGAGGACAATTGACAGGATGTTTTCAAGAGAGAGTTATATTTAGCTCTCAGGGCAAAAGGAATCAAGGGATATGCGGAGAAAGCAGGAACTGGGCACTCGTGCACCTATTTTATATTTCCATGGTCATAAACAACCCCTTCAGCCCATCGCGTCCGTGGCGACTAAGATGTCCCATCCCATATCCCTTGATTCCATCTACGAGCAATAGATACATAACTCTCTCTTGAAAACATCTAGTAAATTGGCCTCCCACTGCCTTCTGAGAATTCCACAGATTCACAACTCTCTGGGTGAAAAGGTCTTTTTTTCTCATCTCAGTCCTAAATGGCTTACCCTTATTCATAAACCTTGATCCCTGGTTCCGGATTCCCCCAACAACGGGGACATTTTCCCTGCATCTAGCCTGTCCAACCCCTGATTGTTATATGTTTCTATAACATCCCCTCTCATGCTTCCAATTTCCAGTGAATACAAGCCTAGTCGATCCATTCTTTCATCATATGTCAGTCCCGCCATCCCGGGAATTAACCCGGTGAACCTACGCTGCGCTCCCTCAATGGCAAGAATGCGCCGCGCTCCCTCAATATCAACCTCCACGACTCTGTGACCCGAGCACAGCGATGCTGGTTTACAAATAAAGACGCAATGTGCTGGAGTAACTGAGCGGTCTGGCGGCATCTTTGGAGAACGTGGAGAGGGCGCGAGTCAGGTTGGAACCCTTTATTAGACATTGAACATATTCCGTTTCAGATCCCCACAGTCAATCGTGTATTCGACATTCAATCACGACCCGTGAACGTGTATTTTATGCTCTTGCTGGATTTTATTTGGATAACATCTGGAATTTTTAAAAAAGCACAGCGCTCGAGTTTTCAAAACGGATTTATTGTATATTGCCACGGATATATTTTGTTACATTCTGGAGTTACAGCAGAGTTTTATGTTAGAAATGCAAAGTGAAATTAGAAATAGCAGGTTAATAAAATCGGAACCACAAGATCAGGTTAAAAGTAGCAGAACATAGCAATCCATCGTCCGAGATGGGGAATAGTTATTCGTCTTGGGATGCGGTTTCCAAAAGCGCGGTGGGAATTGCCTTGTAGATGTGACGAGTTGAGTCGACCGGTACACGGTCAGGATAAGAGTTTCTCTTCTGAGTACATGCGTGTACTTACCGTAAATTGGCAGGTACTGGGAAGGATATACGCCTATCTGTAACAGATTCGCACCATCCTGCCAATTAATCCAGGAGGTGATAGGAAATTAGCAGTTTGCTGCTGGAACTTTCACCGACAGCCTTTCCGGGTTGAATATCTTCCTCTCCACGTCATGCTCGGTTACACAAAGTTCTCTAGCGCCTCCGATCGTTGAGTCGCGCTGCGTTAAATCTCAAACCAGCGTAGGCACACTGCGAGAGAATGGGGAGATCGCCGTCAGCGGGTCATGGAAACAGGAAGAGACCAGTCGGCCCGTTAAACATCTCCTAGAATATCTTTACATTCAGATCTCAGAACGGTTCCGTTTAGTTTATTGTCACGAGTACCGATGTACAGTGAAAAAAACGTTTGTTACGTGCTAACCAGTCAACAGAAAGATAAGACATGATTACCTCCGTGCCGCTTACAGTGTATAGATACATGATAAGGAAATAACGCTTCCCGATGGGAGAGGGTGGAGAGGGAGTGGCCAGAGTGCGACTCGTCCTTAATTATGCTGTTGGCCTTGCCGAGGCATCGTGAGGTATAAATGTGAGATAGAAAAGGCATAAACGTGCGGTCTGGACAACACGGACCACAGTTGTAGATTGTACCAGATCTGTGACCATGTGTGATTTACTCAACCATAGTTAACTTAAATAAGCGGCTTCGTTTCAGCGTTTAAGAGAGTGGTGTCCAATTCACAGAACGAGTACCGCAGGATGCTTTAGAATAGTGAGGTCAGAAACAAGAATCACGTGGGGGGGGGGGGGGTGAAAGTTACGCTGCAGTTACGTCCGTGAAGACTCTACATTTTTAACAACTTTGAAATCGGAAACGTGGTGATTGTGCCCATGTATAGTAAGATGTTTACCGACAAAACGTTGCGTGCAGTAGAGGAATTTCAACGTAGCAACAAAGTGCCATTGAATATAGAGGTTGCTATAAATAGGCTAAAGGGTCTCAACCCGAAACGTCCCCTATTCCTTCGCTCCATAGATGCTGCCTGACCCGCTCAGTTTCTCCAGCATTTTTGTCTACGTTGAATACAGAGGCATTATCCAAATTGAGAAAACTGAGGTTTAGACGCAGGCTGCAAGCGGTTGCAAAACATTAAGGCAAGAATCCGTGAGACCATAAAATCTTAAGACACAGGATCAGAACTGACATGAAGAGTTCATAAGTATTTTCATGACGGTTTATCATAACACAGCGTTGCGGGGCCTTTCAGAGACCACCCGTTATTCTGCAATGAGATACAATTTTTCAAAGTCTGCTTTGAGCAAATGCCGGTAGGTTATACACCTAGATTTTCAAAACAAAGTTTGACCCAGGATGTTGAATTTGGGTCAAGTCGTGTCAGGTTTATTGTCATTACAATATAAAATTAACTGCTTATATCAGCGATAAATGCTCTTTTTTCAGAAATATGGGTTCCGCCGGGATTGGTCTTGGAACCTCCGCGTTTTACAATTGTCACAAATGACTTCGGTACATGTAGTCTGAAGAAGGGTTTCGACCTGAAACGTCGCCCGTTCCTTCTCTCTAGAGACGCTGCCTGTCCCGCTGAGTTACTCCAGCATTTTGTGTCTACCTTCGGTAGATTTAAATGTACGCATGGCACTAGGGTACTAGGGAAATAAGCCGTGAAGCGGGACATGAAGAGGCAAAAAAGGATAAACATTGACTGACCAAATGGACAGATACATCTGGCATAGACACAATAAGCTGGAGAAGCTCAGCGGGACAGGCAGCATCTCTGGAGAGAAGGAATGGGTGACGTTTCGGGTCGACACCCTTCTTCAGACTGAAACTCACGGGAAAGGGAAACGAGAGATATAGAAGATGATGTGGGGAGATAAAGATCAATGAATGAAAGATATTCAAAAAAAAAACCGATGGTAGAGGAAACGGGAAAAGGCTCCGGGTTGGAGAATCGAGAACAAGGAGACGTCGTTAAACAATGAATCGCCTATTTGAGAACCAGAGGAGGTTGTTCCCCTTGGCGGGTCCACCTCAGAGTTGTGAGCAGAGCTTGTAAATATTTCAAGGCAGAGATATCACCGATAGGAAAGTTGATGATAGCTACCCACGGATAAACGAGAGCTGATGTTGATGTCACAACCACAACAGCCAACTCCTGATCCCGATTTGCATGTTCATACTTTTCTGAAACCTTTAACTCTTAAAAGACACACACACACACACACACACACACACACACACACACACACACACACACACACACAACGACTATAAAGCATTGAGTTAAAATATTCCTACTTCGTTTTCCGCTCGGCCTGTCCTCGCGTCGGTGAAGTCATCGTCGCCATGCCGGTTGTCTGCCATGAAACATGGATTTCACATTCGAGTTAGCATTACATTTCGTCCCCAACGGACCCACAAACAATAGGCACGCCCAAACGGTGGATCAGTAAAGAGAGGCACGTGGAGTTCGAGTAATTCCCGAGGATCCCTACCCCACTTTCTGCAGCGTTTGTAGACAACCACAATGATTATCGCCAGAAGGATGATCGCTACCGGAAATCCCACAAACTGCAACGATATGCAAGCACCCCAAGGCAACGCAGCTGGAATGGAAAGGAAACATTCAATTTATTAGTCCAAACATATCTATCCCATAATTACCCAACTCTAAGAATGTATTCAATGAGAGTTTACTTTACTTTAGTTTAGTTTATTATCGCCACGTACTGAGGTAGAGTGAAAATCTTTTGTTTGCCTGCTATCCAGTCAAAGATAAACCTCTGCATGAATATAATCAGGCGACCCACAATACGCAGATAATGTATACGAGGCACTCAATAAATTGGTGGCAGGTTCCCTTATCACGCAGATCCCTAATATGTTAATTACAAATATTTCTGAAAAATATTGAATCCCTATGTATCGAAAGGTGAAAGCTGCGGGCAGACAGAGACAGATGCATCAATTATATCTACAGATAGATATCATAGAGAGCAAGAGACAGACTTTAACTTGCAATGAAAATACGTGGCCTCTTAATGAAATCAACCGTGTGTAAATATCCTTATGGCGGCCACATTGTTGACACCATTTTATCTCAGCTTCCGGTTCTCTGTTCCGAATTCAACTCAGAATGACTTGTGACTATTCGTCTAATAAGGGAATACCAGCGTTCTACTGATAGAAATTCCATGATTAACGTAATGCGTGTAAGCCCCGGGCATGAGCGTAAGCGGGAAACTGAAATTACAAATGACAAATTCTAGCGAATTCTGAAATGATCCACCGTGGCTTAATTGAGTTTTGAACGAGCTCTCAGAAATCCGGACACTGGAATTGTCGAAGATAGACACAAAATGCTGGAGTAATTCCGCGGGACAGGCAGCGTCTCTGGAGAAAAGGAATGGGTGACGTTTCGGATCCAGACCCTTCTTCAGACCTTTCTACTGAAAGGTAACCAGAGATGCTGCCTGTCCCGCTGAGTTACTCCAACATTTTATGTCTACCTTCGATTTCAAACAGCATCTGCAGTTCCTCCCTACACACTAGAACTGTCGGACAGGTGCGATGCCAAGTGGTGCTAAAAAAAGATGAACATGAAGATGTTAGTGATCGGACACTCCCGATAATTACCTCTTTGAGCGACGACATTGCTACTGGTGAAGGTGTGAGTCGAGTTGATTCGCAGCTCGCAGGTACAGACGCGCCAATTTTTCACCGGAACTCTGATGTGACTGATCACAACGTGTGATCCGTCCTGATCTATCGTTCCAGAGTCCACCCATCCCTCCGTGTCCCGTCCCGAAACATTCCAGCGTATGGATCGGGAGTCGGACGCCGCGTTTTGCGCCAGACATATCAGTTGGACGGTTTCCATCCCCCGAATCTCATCCGGCGGTGGGGTTAAGAGAATGACGAGCGGAGACCCTACGGGGAAGGGGTGGAGATGGAATTACAGTTCGGCTAAACAGAAACCTGTGAACAAGCGACGTTAGTTAGGTTCATGCTAACCTGTAACTACTAGTTTGGAGCCGTTTCCGAACACGAGGGGCATTCCGCTATATTTCCTGGCTGAACAGTAATACCACCCCGAATCATTTCTCTGGACTTTGTTAATAAACATGGAATAGATAGTCAATTTGTCGTTAACTTGTCCCGAGAATCTTCCGGCGGGGATCGTGTACTCCAGCACCGAGTAAATTAACTGCAGTCGTTGTCGGTGCTGCCGTTTGTACCAAAACACCTTTCCGCTTCCTAACAAGCCCGTGTGGCAATCCACCTTGAAGGTATTCCCAACATCAAGGGTTTGAGCCGACGGCGACTGCCAGTAAACGTCTCGACGGTCCACGCCTGATGGGAAGGAATTCAGCAGAAGGTTGAGTGGAACCAAAGAAATGCAGATGGTGGTTTATTAAAAAAAACACACAAAGTGCTGGAGTAACTCAGCGGGTCAGGCAGCATCTGAAGGGCCGAATGGCGCTGTCTGTGCGGATTTTGTACGTTTTCCCAGTGACCTGCGTGGGTTTTCTCCGAGATCTTCGATTTCCCCCCACATCCCAAAGACTTGCAGGTTTGTAGGTTAATTGGCTCGGTATAAATGTGTAAATGTCCCTCTTGTGTGTAGGGTAGTGTTAGTGTGCGGGGATCGCTGGTCGGTACGGACTCGGTGGGCCGAAGGGCCTGTTTCCGCGCTGTATCTGTAACTAAACGAAACTAACTGTAAAAAGAACGGGAGAAAGAAAGATATTGGTAGAAAGATACGCGGATGAACGTCGACAGGGAGACACACAATGGACAGGCGGGTAAAACAGGTCACGTTTGCAGCCATCAAAGGCATTATGAATTCACTGCCACAAACTATACGGCAGCCTTTATTAGTGGAAAAGGACCCTGAAAGCGGAAATGTACTGACCATCCAATAATATGTGTTTAGGAAGGAACTGCAGATGCTGGAAAATCGAAGGTAGACAAAAATGCTGGAGAAACGCAGCGGGTGAGGCAGCATCTATGGAGCGAAGGAAATATGCGACGTTTCAGGTCACGACCCCTTCTTCAGAATATCTAATAATATTTAATGATCTTCATTGAAGGCCACAACGTCCATCCTGTTTCCACAAACGGACGCGGGATGTTGATACAGCGAGTAAGCCATGAGCTGCAAAAGACTATATTATTAATTCATTATATTTGTTATTTATTGAACTTGTTTCTCCTCTTCCCCCGTGGTGTTCTAGGTTTACATTTTCACATATTCTGTTGAGCTGCAGCAAGTAAGAATATAATTGTCCCATTCGGGACATATGACAATAAACACACACTTGACTCCCGACTCTTGGTCCATGGGGAGAGTGGACGTGGCTCCATTAACAGTCTGAGTGGATCACGGAATACTGTGACTGCCCGGGATTATTTCACGCGAGGCTTTATCTCCCTGAACCGGTCACTTCGACGACCTGGCGCCCGATTTGCGCCCCGACTTGAAGTAACCGAGGACTAACCTGCGATGATTTGGACCAGTAAACAAATCGTTAAGACGCTCACGGTCGCGGTCGCCGCCATCTGTGCACCCGGGAGTTTGCCCGGATACGGTTCTGCTCGGAAGCGAAGTGAAATGCGGGCCAGTTGCCGAAATTAGACCCCGCGTTTAAAGAAAGTTGAGTGGAAAGTCCCGCGCGGTAGTGATGCCTGCTGCGGGTTTCCTGTTTCTACATTCGACGTCATTGAGTGCATTTGGCTGCGAGGGGCAGGTGGCGTGCGGCCAGGGAGCCCAAACCGTAGGCGGTGAACTGGTCGTACAGTGATACAGTGTGGAAACAGGCCCTTCGGCCCAACCGGCCCACACCGGCCAGCATATCCCACCGGCTACACTGGTCCCACCTGCCTGTGCTTGGTCCATGTCCCTCCAAACCGGTTCTATCCATGTACCTGTCTAACTGTTCCTGTTGACTCCCTCAATAGTGTGAGCCCGAGAGAATGTCCACATGCCCGGGCGCGGCGCTCTGACCATCGCTGCCACGGCGGGGTGGGGGGGGGGTGAGAACGGGTGGCGGGTGGGGCAGTAGGGGCTAGATATATTGAGATTCGTTGCAGAAACCTTCTCGCATAGAGTATGGAGGAAGGTGAAGCGCCGGGAAAAAACAAGTCCGGATTCATCCACTTATCCGATGTCCTTGCTATCGAGTCCTGGGTGTGGGGGGGATTTCTTCGGCCGCGGGTCTCCCTGGAACCCATTTTGCGCGGCTCCAACACTCGCTGGCGGGAAGGGTTCTACGATCACATTCGCGCGTTTGGGAGAATGATGCACGAGTTATATTTCTTTGGATTCTCACCTGTTTGTCTTTCACACTCTCTCTCTCATCCGTTTATTATGTCCCTGTCACGACATCGTTAATAGAACACTTCCGCGTTTTATCTATTGAACGGAGTTTGTACGTTCTGCCTGTGAGCCAGTGGTGCTCCGGTTTCCTCCCACATCCCGAGGGCGTATAGGTTAATTGACTGCGGTAAAATTGGAAATTGGCTCCTGTGTGTAGGATAGCTCTAGTGCCCGGGGTGGTCGCTGGTCGGCGGGTCTCGGTGGGCCGAATGGCCAGTTTCTGCACTATATTTCTAAAGTGAAGTGAAGACAATGCCCGGCGATTTGCAGTCCACAGGAGAGGGGTTCGACCGTGAATGAATGCTTCCTGTAATCCTATTATCTCGTCAGCCATATACTCATCTGTTCACTCCAGAATTTAGATCATTAGGTCTTAAGTGAAGGGGGCATAATTAGGCCATTCGGCTGTCGAGCCTACGACATTCAATCACGACTGATCTTTCTCTCCCTCCTAACCCCATTCTCCTGCCTTCTCCTTATAATCCCTGACACCCGCACTAATCAACAATCTTTCTATCTCCGCCTTAACATTTGGTTAATGTTCAATTATGTTTGCTTGTCGGCGGAATTACCCGACGCAAAATTAGACAGCCACGACTTTGCCAAACGCAGCGATATACTTTGTGCCCAGATATGTTATAGAAACAACGTTGTTCCAATAAAGAGAATCCGCGATGCATGGGTTACACCCAGAGATATTTTAGTGCGTCTCTCTTGCCAAAGGACAGAACCTTTCACTAGACGTTGAGCCTAACTATTGTCAGTGTGTGTGTGCAACGAACGGCTCTAGGCTCGCTCGCCCTCCATTCCACCCATTGAGGATATATGCGGGGAGGAGATAAGTCTCTTGGGAACATTTTTCCTGCATCTACGGCCTTAACCAAGTTCAGGTATAATCTAAATGAATGTCCCCAGAGGAATACTTTCATTCTGTCCCAATGTGTCGATGCAAGATAAACATTCCTGCCACAATTAACTGAGAAACTGCCCACTCCAGTTCGAATAAGCCTTTCCGGAAGGAATATTTCGCTACGAATTTCTTTCATCTTGATGTTCAGACGCCAGAGATTTTATTGAGAATGCAAGTTGAAATGCTGCTTTACATTTATATATTTAAAATCCTTTGTTTACAGTCGGTATCCGGTTTTCTGAACAATTTCTGTTGGTGAAGGCAGACACAGGAAATTGCGGCTTAACACAGCGTCGCCCTCTTGCGGCTCATATTGGATCGTGCAACAGCAAACACTGAATAGAACCAAAATGCTGGAGAAACTCAACGAGACAGGCAGCATCTCTGGAGAGAAGGAATGGGGGTTGGGAGATCCCTGATTACATTATATCTCTGTTTGCTTTGTTGCCACCTTCCCCGAGCTAACAATGATCTCATCTATTGTTTAAGAAGGAACTGCAGATGCTGGAAAATCGAAGGTAGACAAAAAATGCTGGAGAAACTCAGCGGGTGTGGCAACTTCTACGGAGCGAAGGGAATAGGCGACCTTTCGAATTTCGACCCGAAACGTTGCCCATTCCCTTCGCTCCAGAGATGCTGCCTCACCCGCCGAGTTTCTCCAGCATTTTTGTCGACCAAGATTCAAGAGAGTTTATTGTCGTGTGTCCCTGATAGGACAATGACATTATTGCTTTGCTTCAGCACAACAGGACATAGTCGGCAAGACCAATGGTCTATTCTATCTTTTTCCCTTGAACTTCATCTCTTTTGATCTGTTACACTTCCTTATCTCTGTAGCTCCCTCTCCCGTGGCGCTCAGTCTGAAGAAGGGTCTCCACTCGGAACGTTACCCATTCCTTCTCCCCAGAGATGCTGCCTGTCCCGCTGTTACTCCAGCATTTTGTGTTTATCTTCGGTGTAAACCAGCATCTGCAGTTCCTTCCTACATTTATTAAAGGCCAATTTGCATCCGCGTCCCATTGCCCGTTATTCCCGCCGAGGATTGTCGTTACCGACGAGGCTTTGATGTTCAAATCGTTCCATGTTCGCGGAAGGAGAACCTTTCGATATCAGTTGGCATTAATCCGCAGCTGAGCGTAGATCTGTGAGTGAAGGACAGGAGCAAAGATTGTTTTTTTATTTCAAAATATACTTTATTCAAATGATAAATATATATAATAAGTATGCAGATGATACTAAGATAGGTGGTGTTGTGGATAATGAAGTAGATTTTCAAAGTCTACAGAGAGATTTGGGCCATTTGGAAAAGTGGGCTGAAAGATGGCAGATGGAGTTTAATGCTGTTAAGTGTGAAGTGCTACATCTTGGCAGGACAAATCAAAATAGGAAGTACATGGTAAATGGTAGGGAATTGAGGAATGCTGTGGAGCAGAGGGATCTAGGAATTACTGTGCATAGTTCCCCGAAGGTGGAATCGCATGTAGATAGGGTGGTAAAGAAAGCCTTTGGTGTGCTGGCCTTTATAAATCAGAGCATTGAATATAGGAGTAGGGAAGTAATGTTAAAATTGTACAAGGCATTGGTAAGACCAATTCTGGAGTATGGTGTACAATTTTGGTCGCCTAGTTATAGGAAGGATGTCAACAAAATAGAGAGAGTACAGAGGAGATTTACTAGAATGTTTGCCAGGGTTCCAGCAACTATGTTACAGAGAAAGGTTGAACAAGTTAGGTCTTTTATTCTTTGGAGCGCAGAAGGTTAAGGGGGGACTTGATTGAGGTCTTTAAAATGATGAAATGGATAGACAGAGTTGACGTGGATACGTTTTTTTCCCATTGAGGGTAGGGAAGATTCAAACAAGAGGGCATGACATGAGAATTAAGGGACAGAAGTTTAGGGGTAACGCGAGGGGAAACCTCTTTACTCAGAGGGTGGTGGCTGTGTGGAATGAGCTTCCAGCAGAAGTGGTGGAGGCAGGATCGATTTTAACATTTAAGAGTAAAGTGGATAGGTATATGGACGTGAAGGGAATGGAGGGGTATGGCCTGAGTGCAGGTAGATGGGACTAGGGGAAAACAAATGGTCGGCACGGACTGGAAGGGCCGAGAGGGCCTGTTTCCGTGCTGTAATTGTTATATGGTTATATGGTTATATGGTTATAATACATGAACCTTGCGGAAAATCCATCCGACATTTTCGGGGGCTGTACAAATAGATCAATACATTTTAGACATTTATTTTCCCCAAGTTTCCACAAATCAGTCCCCCACCCGTGCCACTCATGTGCCACAATGGCGTGGGATACCTTCCCTTATATTGAGGGGCGTCTCCACCATACCGTGCCCCCCATGTCCAGCAGCTGAAGGGCCCCAGACTGTGGCCCTCCCCCACCGAGCCTTGGCGTTGGCTGCACCGAGCTTCAGTGCGTCCCTCAGCACGTACTCCTGCAGTCTGCAGCGGGCCAGTCGGCAACATTCCCTGACGGACATCTCGCTCTGCTGGGTGGTGAACAATGCTCGGGCAGACCAAAGGGCGTCTTTTACCGAGTTGATGACCCTCCAGCAGCAACGCGATGTCAGCCTCTGAATGTGACCCTGGGAACAGTCCGTAAATCACCAGATCCTCTGTGACGGAGCTGTTCAGGATAAAGCGGACCAGGACCCTTGCATTTTTCTCCAGACTCTTTTAGCAAAAACCACACTCTGTGAAGAGGTGGGCAACCGTCTCCTCGCCATAGCAGCCGTCCCCGAGGGCAGCGTGCTCTGGCAGTGAAGTTCCGATGGTGCAGGAAGGATCTGACTGGGAGGGCTCCCCTCACCGCCAGCCAAGCCAGGTCTTGGTGCTTGTTGGTGAGTTCTAGCGATGAGGCATTTTGCCAGACAAGCTGGGCAGTCTGCTCAGGGAACCACGCCACCAGGTCCATAGAGTCCTTTCCCTGCAGTGCCTGCAGGACATTCTGTGCTGACCACTGCCCGATGGACATGTGGTCAAAGGTGTTGGTCCGGAAGAACCCTTCCACCGACGACAGATGGGGCGGCAATGTCCAGCTGACTGGCACATTGCGTGGCACCTGCGCCAGGCCCATCCTTCTCAACACCGGGGACAGGTAGAACCTCAGCAGTTAGTGACACTTGGTGCCCACGTGCCTTGGCTCTACACTCCGCCTGATGCAGCCACACACGAAGGGCCATCAGAATGAGGGCGACGTTGGGCACGCTTTTTACCCCCGTTGTCTGCTGACTTGTACATTGTGGCCCGTCGCACCCGGTCCATCCTCAACCCCCAGATGAACTGGAAGATGGCCCGGGTGATCCCTGTGGCGTAGGAGGGAGGGACAGGCCACACTTGTGCCAAGTACAGCAGCCCCGAGAGCACCTCACACACCTGATGACCAAATTCTTTCCCGTTATGGAGAGGGAGCGTTGCCTCCACAGCTCCAGCTTCCTCCCCACCCTGGCTATCCGCTCCAGCCAATTTTTGTTACATGCCTCAGCCCCCCCGAACCAGATCCCCAGCACCTTCAAGAAGTCAGGCTTGATCTGTCGGCCAGTTGCCAAAGAGCATGGCCTCGCTCTTCCTGCGGTTCACCCTGGCTCCCGTGGCAAACTCAAACTGGTCGCAGATACTGATCATTCTGCGGACCGACCATGGGATCCGAGCAGAAGACAGCGACATCGTCCATGTACAGGGAGGACTTTACTTGAATGCCCCCACTGCCTGGCAATGTCACTCCTCTTATGCCAGCATCCTTCCTGATGGATTCAGCGAAAGGTTCAATACAGCAGACAAACAAGACAGGAGAGAGAGGGCAACCCTGCCTAACTCCAGACCCTTACAGGGAAACTGTCTGATTCCCACCATTGATTTGGACTGCACTACGGATGTTGGTGTAGAGCAGTTTGATCCAATTCCTGATTCCCTCCCCAAAACCCATTTTGGAGAGCACGTCCCTCATGTACGTGTGCGAAATCCTGTCGAAGCCTTCTCCTGGTCCAAGCTGACTAGGCAGGCATCCACCCGTCTGTCCTGCACGTAGGCGATGGTATCTCTCAGCAGCGCTAGGCTGTCTGAGATTTTCCTGCCAGGTACAGCACAGGTTTGGTCCGGGTGGATCACCTGTCCCAGAGCAGACTTTCACCCGGTTGGCGATGGCTTAGACAGGATCTTGTAGTCTACATTCAAGAGTGTTATGGTCTCCAATTCTTTATGTCCTTCATCTCCCCCTTCTGCTTGTAGATTAGGGTGATCCTGCCCTTCCTCATGGAGTCTGACATTGCTGCCAGCTAGAAGCATGTCGTTGTACACTTCTAGCAGGTCCGAGCCCATCCAGTCCCCAGAGCCAAATACAACTCGGCCGGTAAGCCATCGCTTCCGGGAGTTTTATTCGAGTCAAAGGAACGGATGGAGCCAGTCAGCTCCTCTAGGGTCAGTGGTTGGTCCAGACTCTCCTGCTTGCTGTCCTCCAAGACCTCCGTGATTGAGGACAGGAAGTTTTGGGAGGAGGTACTGTCTGTGGTCTTTTGGTCACACAAATCTGTGTAAAAGGATTTGCAGATCCTCAACATGTCTGTCTGTGAGGATGCTACCGAGCCGTCCTCCTCTCTAAGGCTGTTCATCACAGAGCTCCCTCCCCCTGTGAACCTTATGGAAGAAGAAACGTGAGCACGTCTCATCCTGCTCCACATGGCGGACCCTGGATCGGAAGATGATCTTGGAGGATTCAGAGGTGAAGAGCCGAGCTTGTCGGTCCTTCAACTCTCTAAGTTCCTCCCTCACATCCACCCCGCTCGACTGCAGAAGGAGCAGTTGTTGCAAATCTGTCTGGAGTTGGCACAATTCCCGCGCAGTTGTTGTACCTGGCAGGAAAGAGAACAGTTGCCGCATCACTCACTCCTCAACGTCATCCACCCGTCGCCGTAAAGTGGAAGCAGACGCGACAGGCTCGGTCACGCGTTAGGGTTAGGGTTGGGGTTGGGGTTGGGGTTAGGGTTAGGGTTAGGGTTAGGGTTAGGGTTAGGGTTGGGGGTAGGGTTAGGGTTAGGGTTGGGGGTAGGGTTAGGGTTAGGGTTAGGGTTAGGGTTAGGGTTAGGGTTAGGGTTAGGGTTAGGGTGGGGGTAGGGTTAGGGTTAGGGTTAGGGTTAGGGTTAGAGTTAGGGTTAGCCCAAACCAAAACTTAATCCCAAACCAGAGGGGCACGATGTTAGAGGTGAAAGTGTTCTCACTTCCCTTGAATTTAATTGTCACAATGAACAGCAAACAATCTCTCTCAATGCCCTTTCCGCTGATAACCTGATCTCGGTCACATTTTACAGTCCCCGCGCTCTCTAATCTCACACAGTCGACACTCCTGTACCACAAGACAGCGCCTGCACGTATCACTATCGCCCATTAATCGCCCAGCGTCACATCGCCCCCTATTTCTGTAAAGTGGTCTCCCCCATAGACTTATAACATTAATCCCAGCCCATCACGACTCTCATGTCCCCTCCTCCCTATCTTAAATCTCCAGCCCCTTCGACCCTCTCTACCCGCGTAATCTCACGAAGCCCTTGCACCCCTTCCAATGTGCGTAACCCGCTCTGAATCTCTCTCTATTTCTCTAAATCCCTGCAGCCCCCATCGCCCCCCCCTGCCTCTATAAACTCAAGACCCTACACTTCTCCTTACCCTGGTAAACCCCTCCAGTCCTGACAACTCTCCCAATCTCCATGAACCCCTCCCGGCCCTGCACCGCTTCCCATATCTCATATTACCCAAAATAACCTTTCTCAAACCAAGAGCCATCAGCCCATATCCAAACTAAGCCCCCCCCCCCCCTTCTCACCTGTAGGGTCCCGACATCCCCCTCCATTCCTCTGCCCCCCCCAGGCCACCCCTCCCCCTAACCACGTCAAACTCCACCCCACGGTCTTCCCAAGCCCCCGCTTCCCGACCGACCCCCTGCCTCCGGCGCTCCCTACCTCTGGCCCTCCCTGCCCCCCCCCCCTCACCGTACACACCCCCATCAAGCTACCGACCAGCGTGGCGGTTGAGGCTGGTCCCTCCCCCGGTCTACACCCCCCTCTCCCCCCCCCCCCTCCACCTCCCCTCCCTCCTTACCCCCTCCCCCCCTCCTTCTCCCCCCTCCCCCTCCCCGGAAGAAATGGTTGACTTTTCCCCGCATTATTGATCCTTACGTCATGTTGTGGATTCCCCCGCCCGGGCCTGATTCCTCCGCCAGCGGTTTTAGACTTGCCTGGTTGAAGGAGAAGTTTAGAAGTGAGTCATTGTCAGAGGGCTTGCTCTGCGGATGGCGAGCGGATCGGTTCAGGGCTGGGTTTAAGACGGCGAGTTACCTGCTCGGCGATTCTCGATAATCCCCCAGACGGCCAAGGCGCTTCCCCCCAGGATCAGGAGCAGGAGGGTTGGCACCAGCGCGGCGAACAGCATGAGAGGACAAACTGAGCTCCACAGGCCGTCTGAAACTGAAAATCAAACACACTTCTACAACGTGTGGGAAGGAACTGTAGACGCTGGCTTAAACCGAAGATAGACACAAAAAAGCTGGAGTAACTCAGTGGAGAGAAGGAATGTGTCCCGTTGAGTTACTCCAGTTTTTTGTGTGTAAAATTTCCATAACTGTTTCGTTGAGTTTAGTTTAGTTGAGAGATACAGCATGTAAACAGGTCCTTCGGCCCAACGAGTCCACACTGATCATCGACCACTCATTCACACTAGTCCCCACTTTCACATCCCCTCCTGCGTGAGCAATGAACAGAGGGCCAATTAGCTGGGGGAGGTGGGGTGGGGGGTGGGGGTGGAACCGGAGAGCCCGGGGGAAACCCACGCGGTCACGGGAAGCAAACACGTGCAAACTCCACACACAGACAGCACCCGAGTGCAGGATCGAACCCGTGTCTCTGACGCTGTGGCAGCGGCTCTACCAGCTGCGACACCGCGCCACCAGTTGCGGAGCTGGATGCGGGGAGAAACGGGATGAGATGTTATTGTTAGAATGGAGGGGGGTTATTGGGAGACCAGTAAATAAAACGACACATTTCGCTCAGAGCGGTCAACCCATGGAGATAAAGATTCACATTAAACTATTAAATGATTCGAGGGGCAGCGTTGATGAAAAGTATTTTACCCAAAGGGTGTTGGGGACGGAACGAGAGGCAGAGACCCCGGCCACATTTATACAATGCCTGGGTACTTCTGAAGATCTGGGCGGCGGAGTCAGTGGTGGAAACTGGGATGCAACTGGCAGCTCTTTATTGACCAACATGAGAACAAACTGTCAAATAACTCCCTGTTAAATGATTTTTGCGGAATTTGGGGATATAGGTTGGGGTGGGGGGGGGGGGGGGGGGGGAGATTGCAACCGTAACCGTGGTTTTGACGAATGCAACCAACCCGGCTTGCACAATCAAATAAGATTAAATAGAACACGTACTTACTACTTTAGCCTGTGCACGCTGTACACAAGAAGAATAAGGGATGTGGGGAGAAGGCAGGAACGGGGCACTGATTGGGGATGATCAGCAATGATCACATTGAATGGCGGTGCTGGCTCGAAGGGTCGAATGGCCTGCTGCTGCACCAATTCCCAATGTTTCTAAGTTGTCCACAATACAATTAGCATAAATAGTTAGATTCTACCATACCTTTCTGAGCGGCAACACCATGGCTGATCAGATCTCCCGCGACGCAGGTACAGACGGCGCCGCTGCGCCAACGTTCCGCCGAGATCTGGAATCGGCTTCGAACGCTGTAGCTCCCGTCCGGGTCAAATGTCCCGGGGTCGACGATGCCTTTGCTCACGTTTCCCGAAACGTTCCAGGTGATTTGCACGGAATCGGAAGACGCGCCTCTCACCACACACACCAGCGGCACCTGTTGGATCTGGGGAATCTCGCCCGGTGGCGGCGCCAACAGGAATATGGTTGTAGAACCCGCTAAAGAAGGAAAAGTCAACACGACGTGTTAAAGCGAGGTTGAAGCGACCGATTTTTAATTGCTCTTTCGTGTAATCGTAAAAATCTCTGCTGCTGCTTCCGATATATATTAATGGCCTAGCTGTACATGTAGAAGGAACGGCAGATGCTGGTTTAAACCGAAAATAGACACAAAATGCTGGAGTAACTCAGCGGGACAGGCAGCATCTCTGGAGATAAGGAATGGGTGACGTTTCGGGTCAAAAGACTGAAGAAGAAAGGTCTCGACACGCCACGAAACCCATTCCTTCTCTCCCGAGATGTTGCCTGGCCCACTGAGTTCCTCCAGCGTTTTCTGTCAATCTTCGGTTTAAACCAACATCTGCTGTTCCTTCTTACACGTTTACTAATCATGCTTCCGATAAGGGGATGAGGGGAGATCTTACAGAGGTGTATAAAATCACCAGAGGAATAGATTGGGTAGACGCACAGAGTCTCTTGCCCAGAGTAGGGGAATCGAGGACCAGAGGACACAGGCTTAAAGTGAAAGGAAAAAGATTTAAAAGGAATCTGAAGAGTTTTTTTTTCACATAAAGAAAGGGTGGTGGGTGTATGGAACGAGCTGTCAGATTAAGTAGTTGATGCTGGGACTATCGCAACATTTAATAAACAGTTAGACAGGTACATTCATAGGACAGGTTTGGGGGGTATATGGAGCAAACGCGGGCAGGTGGGACTAGTGTAGCTGAGAACGACTCTATGACATCCACATCCAATGGGATAATGCCTGTAACAAGCAGCGAGAGCCCAGCCCATGTTGGAAATGTTTGCAACCTGTCACCACCAGCTTGGATCCATCGCCAAATCCTCTGGCGTGCTGAGCCGCGCAGACGTAAATCCCGGAATCATTTTGCTGGACATTCTCGATCACCAGGGAATAATTGCCTGGATCTTGGTTCAATATTCCCGAGAATCTTCCCTCTGGAGGTATGAATTTTGCCGTTTTGTAAACGAACTCCAGGCGCCCTCGGCCGCTCTGTTTGAACCAGTTTATGGACGACTCAGGATACACGCTCACAGTCCGGCTGCAGTTCAGAACCGCCCGATCCCCCCCGACGCGAACGGTCAGAACGGGCGGGGACTGGGACATGGATGTCCGAGACACTGAAACGGGAAATTAGAGAAACGTTTCACCACAGATCGCGATGCTGACGGCGTCTTGTTATTGAACCCAGGACGCAAGACCATGTGGGGAAACCTGGTTCATCCGGCGCCATTCAAATAGCGCGTCCCCTTCTCCACCGACGGAGTTACCGCCCCATGTCCAATGAACCATAACCTGACATATCGTTGTGAATAAAACCGAACGGCCTAACACTGTGATTTCAAAATCGTTTTACAAAACTAACATTTCCACAAAATCATCCCCGCTCTTTCCACACTCCCTGGTTCGAGACGTTTCGCCGCGCGAATGATTTTAAAATAACCGCTGCTAATACTCTACCCTAACCCCTTCCCACCAGCTGGAAACACCTCCAGCCCACGATAAACTGCCATCGTCCCGCACTAGTTTCGCTCACGGGTAAAGTGGCGCACTCGCTACCTGGATATTGTCTGTTTTATTCTCGACATTGAGAATTTGGCGCGAAGATGGAGGCGAATCGTCTCAGGCTGTCTCGCCAACGCACTGTCCGACTGATTGCACGGCTCTCTGGTCTCATCCCACGCTTCCTCTGTTCAAATGCCGTGTGTAACGCTCATAAGTTATTGGAGCAGAATGAGGCCATTCGGCCCATCAATCATGCCTGATATATCTCTCCCTTTTAACCAAATTCTCCCGCCTTCTCCCAATAACGCATACTAATGAAGAATCTATCTATCGCTGCCTTAAAAATGTCCAATGACTTGGCCGTACAGCCTTCCGTGGCCATTAATTCCACAGATTCACCACCCTCTGCCTAATTAATTTCCTAATCACCTCCTTCCTAAAGAAACGTCCTTTAATTCCGAGATTGTGACCTCTGGTCCTAGACTCTCCCACAATCCACCACGCGTGGACGGGTTAGGGGGGGTTCACATCATCTCCACGTCCACCCTATCCGGACATTTTGAACTTGCTGCCATTGTCCCCGCTGACATTGCAAGAATTCTCCACTCCTTCCCAACCTACCTTCCCGTTTCTACTTTGCGGGCCTATTGACCACCGATGGTTAAAAAGTTCTGATCTGTTCCACAAGATTAATTCAGCTCTTTAACTAGCACAATCTCCACTGTCGTCCCCCCCCCCCCCCCCCGCCCCCCAAAGCGTCTCTCCGCCGTATAACCCGAGTGCTGGTCGCTCACCTTGTAACAGGAGGGAGAGCGCACAGACCAGGAGGCACCTCATTGTCCGTGTAAGCTCTGGCTCCCTGCGAAGGAGGTGTGATCTGTGTTGTAGAGTCATAGAGAGTCACAAGTGATACAGCGTGGAAACAGGCCCTTCCGCCCAACTTGCCCACACCGGCCAACATGTCTCAGCTACATTAGTCCCACCTGCCTGCGCTTGGTCCATATCCGTCCAAACCTGTCCTATGAATGTACCTGTAACTATTTCTTGCACGTTGGGCCAGTCCCTGCCTCAACTACCTCCTCTGGCAGCTTGTTCCGCCCTTTGTGTGAAAGAGTTACCCCTCGGATTCCTTCACCTTGAACCTATGTGCTCCGGTCCTCGATTCCCCAACTCTGGGCAAGAGACTGCGTCTACCCGATCTATTCCTCTCGTGATGTTTTACACCTCTGTAAGATCGCCATCATCCTCCTGCGCTCCAAGGAATAGAGACCCAGCCTACTCAACCTCTCCCTGTAGCTCACATCCTCTAGTCGTGGCAACATCCTTGTAAACGTTTCTGAACCCTTTCAAGCTTGACAACATCTTTCCCATAACATGGTGCCCAGAAGTGAACACAATATTCTAATTGTAGTCTCACCAACGCTTATACAACTGCAGCGCCACCTCCCAACCTCTATACTCAATGCTCTGACTGATGAAGGCCAAAGTGCCAAAAGCCTTTTTGATCACCTTATCTACCCGCAACTCGACCTTCAAGGAACCATGCACCTGTACTCCTAGATCCCTCTGCTCTACAACACTCCCCAGAGACCGACCATTCACTGTGTAGGTCCTGCCCTTGTTCGAGGTCCCAAATTACAACACCTGACACTTCTCCGTATTAAATTCCATCAACCATTCCTCCGCCCGCCTGGCCAATCGATCCAGATCCGGCTGCAATCATTCACAACCATCTTCACCATCTGCAAAACCACTAACTTTTGTGTCGCCTGCAAACTTGCTAATCATGCCCTGCATGTTCTCATCCAAACCATTGATGTAGATGACAAACAGTACCTGGCCCAGCACCGAACCCTCAGGCAACGCCACTAGTCACAGGGTGTGATTTCCGAAAATAAAACGCCGTGTTTATTAATAAACATACAGTCGCGCTGGAAAGAGACAGACATGAGCGGTGGGTTTCCTGTTTGTACACGGGCCGCGAGGGCAGTCTGCTAACGTGAAGAACAACAGTCGTCTAATCGCGGTGGTCAGATCACACTTAGAGAATGAAGTGCGGACCCAGGACAGACGGACAATAATGACAGGTCTGGGGTCAGATGTCCACCTCCCAATGCCTCAATTGCAACATCGCCCCCCCCCCATTACTTTCCATTCACTCACCCCCCCCCCTCCCGCTTTAACAGTCCGCCCCCCTCCCCTTATCTCCTTATCTACACATTGTGGTCTCCTTCCCTCCCACCCCCCACAGGATTCTGTCAATTCTGACCATTTCTCACTTCCAGCTTTTGTCATTACTACCATCCACCCCTCTGTCTATTACCCCCCTCACCCTCTCATCCTCTGTGTCCACCTATCACTTGCCACGCTTTTCCCCGCCCCATCCCACCTCCCTTTACCCGCTCTCAGATCCCCTACTCCATCCGTCTTAATGAACGAAACTGCCTCTGACCATTCCCTCCACAGATGTTGCCTGACCCGCTGAATTCCTCCAGCACTTTGTCATTTGCTCTGGTTAGACTCATTAGGAAGGACTGGTCAAGGCAAAAACGTCTTCTCCTGCGAGGCGAAGGCAGAGAGGAGATCTGGTCGAAGTGCATTTAAATTGAGCTAGGATTGGATTGGATGGGCACGGAACAGATGTTTCCGCGGGGGGAGGGGGGGGGGGCGTGCTGGGATGTGGGAGAGGGGGCGGACATTGGACTAGAGGTCACCACTGAAACGCTAACACACGAAGCTGGAGTCAGCCACAAGGAGCCGCGAGGCAGTGAAAGGAGCGAACAGCGAGCAGATGGTGCTTAACTCAGCATCTCTGGATCAAAGGAATAGGTGACGTTACGGGTCGAGTCCCTCCTTCAGACTGAGGGTCAGGGGAGAGGGAATCTAGAGATATGTAAAAGGTTTAAAACGAATTACAGTCGGCAACGATGGCCAAAGAGCCCACAATGGTCCATTGTTGGCTGGGGGGGTTATAATGATGGGATACATCATTAGGGTGGGGGGGGGGGGGGGTTCGGAGAGAGATGGGATGCAAGAGCAGCATTTTGTGTCTATCCTACTGGGAATAGTTGCGGCCAAGACCGGAGATGGATTTCAAGAATCCTAATTGTTTCATAGCCAACAGCGTGGGTTTTGTGATCGCTGTTGTTCATTATAAAAGACATCGGGGGCTTTGTTATCATCTTGCACAAAGCTACAGATCTGGGAACGGTTCCTACAGATCAGATGACAGCAAATGCGGTGACACGGTGACCCAGCGCTTTCAGCGCCGGAGACCCGGGTTCTGATCCTGACTACGGGTGCTGCCTGTACGGAGTTTGTACGTTCTCCCCGTGACCTGCGTGGGTTTCCTCCGTTTCCTACAACACTCCAACAACGTATAGGTGTGTAGATTAATTAACCGGTAAAATTGTAAATTGCCCCTAGTGTGTTAGTGTGCGGGGATCGCTGGTCGGCACGGACTCGGTGGGCCGAAGGGTCTGTTTCCGCGCTGTATCTCCAAACTAAACTAAATGCGAAAAAGAAGGGACAAAAACATACTGAAGTTTGTAAAACAGACACAAAACGCTGCAATCTCTGGAAAGAAGGAATGTGTGTGACGTTTTGGGCCAAGACCCTTCTTCAGACTGAAGTTTGTAACAATGTTTTACGTCGCCAGGGTGGTGGTTCTGCATATTTAACTTTGGACTTGAATCACACAGAATGTCACAGGAAATGTGGCGAATCCTGTGTTCCGTCTCGGTGCCAACTACTGCACAGACACTCCGGTCGTGTGTATATATCGTGACATTTTACAGAACAGAATGTAAATACATGCATTTCACTGTAACTAGGTCCACGTAACAATAAATTACCAGTTATCCTTTGAACATTAAAGAAATTGTACACAGCACACTCGCGTAATTCGGCAATGTATTGGTGACCAGTAAAAGATGGAGCATGAAAACAGGTCCTTGGCCACATCGAGTCGACGCTAAATCTCGGTCACCCGTTGACGCTAGTTCTAAGTTAACCCGCCTCCACACTTATGGTAATTCACACAGGGCCAATTAGCTTACAAACCCGCACGTCTTTCGGACGTGGGAGGGAACCGGAGCACCCGGAGGAAACCCATGCGGTCACAAAAATATCCTGGACCTTGCGGCGGGTGGGTTGCGGGAGGGGACTGCCCCTTTAAACCGAAACTTCCCTTGCCGGCCGCTTCTCGGAAAACAAGAGGCCCCGTCTCTGCCTTTCCTCCAATCAGCCGGCTTCCAGAAGGCGGCGACTGACACCAGCGGCGCAGGGGGAGAGGGGGAGAGAGGGAGAGAGGGAGAGAGAGAGGGCGAGAGGGAGAGAGACACAGAGAGAGAGAGAGAGATAGACAGAGACAGAGCGGGAGGAGAGTTTAGGTGCGGGACTTTGAGAGGCAGTGGGGGGCGGGGGCGGTGAACGGTGGCGTTACCGACTCAGATCCGTCAACCTGGTCTCCCGGGGCACCATGAAACGTCGGGATGGAGGCGGGCAGATCAATCCGGAATGGGGAGGGGGTCCCTCTTGTACAGACTGGTTAAAGTCCCCCCCCCCCCCTAGAACCCCCCCCCCCCTCGACCCCCCCCCCTCGAACCGACCTCCCCGACCCCCCCCCCCCCCCCCCCTCTTCTCCGTTACTGAATCCTTTCCAAACTGTTTCACTGTACTCCACCGCTCAATGGAAAGGCCCAAACGCAAATGGGTTTTAACTGTTTACGGCGGGTGCAACGCGTCCTGGATACGGATGTAGGACAATCTTCGGCGAGAACATCTGCAACTGAAACTTTGCATCGAGGGAGGAGATGATGGGGTTATTGGTGTGACAAACGGCGGGAGGTGGGAGGGAGGGGCTGAATAGGGAGGGGAGGTTGAGGTTAGAGAGGGAGGGGTTAGCGATGGAGGGACAGATTAGGGATAAGGAGGGATGTGGTTAGGGGATGGTTGGTTGGGGGGGGGGGGGGGGCTATATCCCAGCACCAGCACGCTGCCATGAGGGGTGGGGGCAGGGTGGCAGCGAGTTGCAGCACAAGATTGGGAGATGATCAGATGAGGTTTGGAGCGGTTACTGAACTGACAGCTCGGGCAGTAAATAAATACCTCGGTAAATAAAACTGAACATTTAATCAAAAATAGGATCCATGAAACTAGGGGATTGCGCGAGGATCGAGAGAGAAGGGGGTGTGGAAGAGGGGGAGATAGAGGGAGATTAGAGGGGGAGAGAGAGAGAGGGAGGAGAGAGAGAGGGAGAGAGTGAGACGAGAGAGGGGAGAAGAGGGTGAGAGATGGAGAGAGAGAGAGAGAGAGGAGAGAGATGGAGAGAGGGGGGTGTGAGGAAGGGGCGAGAGAGAGAGGATGGAAAGAGAGAGAGGGAGAAGAGAGAGAGAGAGGGGAAAGAGAGAGAGAGGAAAAGAGAGAGGGGGGAGAAGAGAGGGATGGAAGAGAAGAGGGAGAGAAGAGGGTGGGGAGAAAAGAGGTAGGGGTGGTGAAGGGGGGGGGATGGAGGGAAGGATAGGCCCCGTCTGGTTTCTGATACATCGGTGGCAAACTCTCGTCGTGCTCACAAGAAGTTGAAAGGGACTCTGGAAAATGCAGGACCTGTCAGTGACCACGTTTACTGTGGAGAGGATTTTGGGGCCGCGGGGAAAGTGGGGAGAGATTAGATGGGGTGGAACTGCTGGAACAGGTTGGAGAGGTGCTCTTTCTGTCATCGGCAGGTTTAGGGAAGTTCCGCTGGACATTGTTCACATATTACAATGTGCCCTGGAGTGGTAAATGTTGGAAATAACGGCCGCTTGTGAAACCAGGCAAAGTGGCCAAATACAAATTGATTCCAGAGTCCCTCGCTCTCTCCCTCTCCCTCTCTCACACACTCTCTCTCTCTCTCTCCCCCTCTCACACACACACACTCTCTCTCTCTCTCATGCCCCCCCCCTCACTCTCTCCTCTCTCTATGCCCCCCCTCTCTCTCTATATATATATATGTATATTCTTTCTCTCTCTCTCCTTCTCCATCTATCTATCTATGTATATCTATCTATCTATCCTATCTATCTATCTATCTATCTATCTATCTATCTATCTCTATCTATCTATCTATCTAATCTATCTATCTGTCTGTCGTTGTCTGTCTATCTGTCTGTCTGTCTGTCTGTCTGTCTGTCTATCTATCTATCTATCTCTATCTATCTATTTTTTTCTCTCTCTCTCTCTCTCTCTCTCTCTCTCTCATATTTCTCTCTCGCTCTCTATCTATTTTCTCTCCTCGCTCTCTTTCTCATCTATTCTCTCTCTTCTTTCTCTCTCTCTCGTGTCTCTCCCTCTCTCTCATCTATCTATTTCTCCCTCTCTCTCTCTCTCTCTCTCTCTCTCTCTCTCTCTATCTCTCTCATACTCTCCTCACACTCTCCATCTATTCTCTCTCCTCTCTCCTCCTCTCTATCTCTCCTCTCTCTCTCTCTCTCTCTCTCTCTCTCTCTCTCTCTCTTCTCTCTTCTCTACTCTTGTCTCTCTCTCCTCTCTCTCTCTCACTCTCTGTCACCACCCACCCCCCTCCCCTCGCTATCGCTTCTATTACTACTGTGCCGGGCATCCGCGGTGCTTTAAACTACTTGTGAATGGCGTTGGCGCATCGCGTCCTGGCTCTTCGTTCTAACCCCCCTCCAATGTGAATCGCGCAGGTCAACGATGGAGCTGAGGAAGAGAAGGTGAGGAGGCAGCCGCCAGACACACGGACCCTCCGGCACCGGCCGCCAGCCGAACGCCTCGCATGGGCGCGGCGCCAGGATGTTAACTGTGAAGTTGCCTCATCTCTTAAACAACCACCAGGTCCCCAGAGTAAGTCCCAGGTAATTGGTATCCTCCAGGTATCCGGAGCTGAAGGGGTGAATTCATAAACTGGTCATTATTTATATCTCTGCACCACACGCATTGGTATCTCGACCAACGTCACATCTAGTGCTGGTCAGTGCGGTTAGTCTAGATTGATATTGAACGGTCGGCATGCCCACGATGGGCCGATGGGCCGAAGGGCCTGTTGCCATGCAGTGTGACTCTGAATCAATCTTGCCAAACCTATTGTCATATCTGTGGTTCCTGAACTGATAATCAACATTTCCCATTAATATTCAGTTCAGATTCCAGCTCTGACCATTCCGTGTCCCTGCATCTCCTCTCGCTCCCTGTCTCCTTCTCTCTCTCCGACTGTCTGTGTCGCCTTCCCTGACAGAATCTGTCGCTGTTTATGTCTCTCTCGTTCTCTCTCTCTCTCGCTCTCTCGCCATCTCCCCCACACTCCTCCCTCCCCCCCCCCTCCCCCTTCTCCTCCCCCCCCCCCTCTCCCACCCCCCGTCTGCCTGCCCTCCCCCCTCTCTCTCACCCCCCCCCCTTCCCTCTGTCTCCTTCCTTCTGTCTGTCGCTCCCACATTCAACACTTAATTTTGGAGAAACATTTAACTTTTAACTGCAGAGTTGCTGCCTCACAGTTCCAGAGACCCGGGTTCGATCCTGACTACGGGCGCTGTCTGTACTAGGTTTATACTTTCTCCCTGTGACCTGCGTGGGTTTTCGCTGGGTGCTCCGGTTTCCTCCCACTCTCCAAAGACGTGCACGCGTGCAGGTTAATTGGCTTTGAACACGGTCAGTATTAATGCAAAAGTTGTGGACAAGATATTATCCTCCAGCTCTCAAACTACAAAGTCTTGTTGCGTCGCTGTCCGTGGCTTTATCTCCGCCTATCCCGGGCAATGTGAAGAGTTGTGTGTTCAGGGAATGCGGGTCTAGTTAACGTTGCCGTCTGTCTGTGTGCCACCCCCCCTCCCCCCCCCCCCCCCCCCCCCCCCCCCCCCCCCCCCCACACCGCAGGTGTTCCGCGAGGATGGCATCGTGTCCGGCTACCGGAACCCGCAGAGCTCGGCCAGGGATTGCCTCGTCAGCATTTTCCAACTGACCAACGAGACGCTCAATATCTGGACACATTTCCTGCCCGCGTGGTACGTGTATCATCTCGCCGAGTTGGGAGCGGGACAGTACAGAGGCCACTCGGCCTCTCTGCCCCCTGCCAGTGCCCACGCTCCACACACCCCCCCCCCCCCCCTTCTCTTCTCATCTCTCTCAAGACACACAAATCGGATGTCGCATGATGCATGGTGCGAGATTCTTCACGTTGGGAGAAAGAATGAAAGAAAATAATATTTACAGTGAGACTCAAACACATTTACAGACACAGATACAGAAAATATTGGGAAATTAATAGGAGGTTGGATTTTAATTGCCAGTGATTTGGAGTATTAAAGCAAAGACGTTTTATGGCGTTGGCGAGACCACAGATCGAGAGTATTGCAAGTATTCTAGGTCAAGGGCGCATGTATCGGGGGACAGAGCAGATAATGGGTGAGTCGGCCAACAAACTACGATCACAGGGTAACGCTCAAAGTATCCCTGCTCTCAGTGGGGGCGCGTTAACTCACCAGCTGCTTGCGAACCCCTGGTTGGGAAAAGGCTGATGTCTTGGACTCTTGGAAAACAAATAAGATGGTAGATATTTGTGGAATTCCCTGCCACTGAGGGCAGTGGAGGCCAAATCACTGGATGGATTTAAGAGAGAGTTAGATAGAGCTTTAGGGGCTGGTGAGTCAAGGGATATGGGGAGAAGGCAGGCACGGGTTATTGATTGGGGACGATCAGCCACGATCACAATGAATGGCGGTGCTGGCTCGAAGGGCCGAATGGCCTCCTCCTGCACCTATTGTCTATGTTTCTATGTTTCTAAGCTAGAATCTGAAACAAAACAGGCATGCTGGAAGATGTCAGCTGCGGGAAACTCGCACAGCCCGGATGGCCAAGTTCCTCTTGTTCGCTCCCTCGTAATATTGAGTGGTGATCAAAGCGTTCCCACAAAGTCACGAATCTTGGCCGGGAGGTGCTTTCGGGGGCATCGATGTTTGATATTGACAGAGTTGCTGCCTTACAGCGCCAGGGACCCGGGTTCAATCCGACTCCGGGTGCTGTCCGTTCGCAGTTTGCAGGTTCTCCCCGTAACCGCGCGGGTTTTCTCCGGGTGCTCCGGTTTCCCCCCACACTCCAAAGTACGAACAGGTTAATGCAAGTGTACCGTGAAGGTGCGTTGGATTTCTTTGGTAGGGAGCTCGCTTGTTGGCGCCTGGAGTTGCCAACTCACACTGACTGTCTATTCCTGCCTCTGGCAGGTACTTCCTGTGGCGGCTACTAGTCCTCTGGCACTCCGTGGACTTCTACAGCGAGGCCTACGCCTGGCCGCTCCTCGTCTACATGGTCTTCAGCTGCGTCTACCCGTTCACCTCTAGCTGCGCACACACCTTCAGCACCATGTCCACCCACGCCCGGCACGTCTGCTACTTCTTCGACTACGGCGCTCTCAGCCTCTACAGTTTAGGTACGCCTTTGTCACCCCCGCACCTCCCCCTCTCCCCCTACTCCCCCTCCTCTCCCCCCACCCCTGCCCCCACCCTCCTCTCCCCCTCCAAAACCCCCCCTCCCCTCCCTCCCCCCCCCCCACTCCTCTCCCCACCACTCCCCCCACCCCCTCCTCTCCCCCCACCCCTGCTCTTCCCCCTCTCTCCCCCACCCCTCCTCTCCCCCCCACCCCCCCACTCCCCCCCTCTCCCCGCACCCCCCCACTCCCCCATCTCTCCCTCAACCCCCCCTCTACCACCCCCTCTACCCACACCTCCTCTCCCCCCACCCCCTCCCCTTTTTTTCTCTCCCCCCACCCCTGCTCTGCCCCCCCCCCCCACCCCCTCGGCCCCCACACCCCTCTCCCCCCCACCCCATGCTGCTCTCCCCCCTACCCCCTCCTGCTCGCCCCCCACCCCCTGCTCTCCCCTTCCTCTCCCCCCACCCCTGCTCCCCCCACCCTGACTCCTCCCCTCCCCACCTTCTCGCCCCCCCCCTCCCTCTCTCCCCCCTACCCCCCCTGCCCACCCTCTCCCCCCCTCCTCTCCCCACCTCCCCCCTCCCCCCCCTCTCCCCCTACCCCACCCCTCTCCCCCCATCCTCTCCCCCCACCCTCCCCCCACCCCCCTCTCCCCCCCACCCCTCCTCCTCCCCCCCAACTCCTGCTCTTCCCCCCTCCCCTCTTCTCCCCCACCCCTGCTCTACCCCCCCTCCTCTCCCCCCCACCCCATCCTCTTCCCCCCAATCCTGCTCTCCCCCCTCCTCCCCCCCCCTCCCCTGCTCTCCCCCCACCCCTCCTCTCTCCTAACTCAGGCGGGACTGGAGATAGGGATGAGCGACGTCTTCTTCAGAAGAAGGATCTCGATCCGAAACGTCACCCACCCTTCTCTCCAGAGATGCTGCCTGTCCCGCTCAGTTACTCCGGCACCTGGGGACATGACACGGAAGTACAACTGAATCATTGGATCTGTTCTCTCGCATAACTGAAGTCCTTCAGCTCAAGAAACATCCTGGTGAACCTCCCTCCCTCTCATTATTTCTGTCTTCTTCCTTCCCTCTCTTTCTTACCCCTTCTTCCTCCCTCCTCTCCTCCCATCGCCTCCTCCCCCTGTCCTCTCCTCCTCAATCCCCCAACCCCCAGTCTCTTTCTCCCCCTTCCCCCTCCCTCTCTCCCTTCCATCGCCTCCCCCCCACTCTCTCTCTCTGCCTCTCATACCCCCCCACCCCTCCATCTGCAAACCCAGTCTCTTTCTCCTCCCCCCTCCTTCTCTCCCTCCATCGCCTCCCCCACCCCCGCTCTCTCTCTCTGCCTCACCCCCCCCCCCCAACCCCACCATCTCCAACCCCAGTCTCTTTCTCTCCAATTTGTTCCACGCTGCCCCAATCCCCCCCCCCCCCCCCCCATCCCCCATCCCCCATGGCTTCGCCATTCAATGCGAACGAAAATATCCTTCGCAGCTGCCGGTGCCCTTGTGCTCCAGAGAGCCTGAGAAAGACAGAGGCATTGTCTTGGCCAATAAAGACCCGATTCACGGCCTTGTTATTGAGAACATTACTGAATAAATCTGCAGCCTACACGTTCCTCGTGCTTTCCACTAAGTAGCCCGCACGCCGCTGCGTTTTTAAAACACAGAGCAAGCCTCACAGAGCAGCAGTCGCAAAGTCGAACCAAAAGTACGTTTCACCGAGAGGATTGTGTTTTAATTTTCACTTCTCGTGCTCTTGAGACGCTGAACATAAAATCCAGGCATGTTTATCAGACATGTTAAGGGCTTGGACACGCTAGAGGCAGGAAACGTGTTCCCGATGTTGGGGGAGTTCCAGAACCAGGGGCCACACACAGTTTAACAATAAGGGGCAAGCCATTTAGACGGAGACGAGGAAACACTTTTTCACACAGAGTTGTGACTCCGTGGAATTCTCTGCCTCAATGGGCGGTGGAGGCCGGTTCTCTGGATACTTTCAAGAGAGAGCTAGATAGGGCTCTTAAAGATAGTGAGTCAGGGGATATGGGGAGAAGGCAGGAAGGAGGTACTGATTGGGGATGATCAGCCGTGATCACATTGAATGGCGGTGCTGGCTCGAAGGGCCGAATGGCCTGCTCCTGCACCTGTTGTCTATTGTCATGCATTGTGTGTTCTGGAAATGGTGAAACGGCTCTGGTCAGCGGTAGAGGAGGAGCTTGACATTAGCAGTGGTAATAAACTGGTGTAGACAAAAAAAAAATAGTTAAAAAGGCAATAAATGGCCGAGGCCCGATGACTTTCTGGAATTCTGGAGTTCCCATGGTGATTACAGTAGCGGTGACTTTTACTCTTCAATATTCCACATTCCCATGAATGGGTTGCGCTGACGGAAATATCCCCATGTCAGGGCAGTGAGCTGAGTAGCTCTCACCACAGAACAACACAACGCAGGCTGACACAAGCACGAGTTGACCCCTGGCCGCTCACGCCTGCCCCGCCGGACAATATAGTCACTGCATCGACAGTTTGCAGGGATTCCGAGCATCGCACGTTCATACATTCATAAACCATAGGAATGTTTCGCCATCTGGTGGTCGGGCCACATGATCAGCGAGGGTTCCGTTAACCAGCGGCCCGACCACCAGATGGCCCCATGGGAGCATAATTAGGCCATTCAGCCCATCAAGTCTACTCGACCATTCAATCATGGCTGGTCTAGCTCTCCCTCTCAACCCTTCTGCCACCCAGCCCCCCCCAACACACACACACACACACACACACACACACCACACACCACAGACACAGACACAGACACAGACACACAGACACACAGACACAGACACAGACACAGACACACACAGACACAGACACAGACACAGACACAACACGCGCACACGCACACGCACACGCACACGCACACACACGCACACACACCACACACACACACGCACACGCACAGACACAGACACAGACACAGACACACACAGACACACACAGACACAGACACAGACACACACACACACACACACGCGCACACGCGCACACGCGCACACACACGCACACACAACACACACACGCACACACAGCACACAGACACACACACACACACACACACACACAGCACACACAGACACACAACAACACACAGACACACAGACCACACAGACACCACACACACACACACACACACACACACACACACACACACACACACACACACACACACACACACACACACACACACACACACACACACACACACAGATTCTGCACCTCGCCCACACAATAGGAGCAATTTACTGCGGCCAATTAACCTCCGTGACTGCGCGGCTTCGGTAGACGACAGGAAACTGGAGACGCACCTGGTCCCAGGTAGAAGGCGCGAACTCCAGAAAGGGAGCGTCTGGGGCCGGGATTGAACCCGGTCCGCTGCTGCATTTCGTGCAGGGTCAATATGCTGCCCGATTTAATGTTGGGAACGGCAGATACAGTCTCCAGACAAGCTAAAGTCACCAGCAGCCAGCCCGTCCTCATTTATTGATCCGTGATGTGACTACACTACTTTAAAAAAGTAACTATTTAAAAGAAAATAGTTTTAGATTCTCTGGCCGTTCAGACCCTGGAACCCCTCCATTGAACCTCCCGCCCATCACCTTGGCCCCTCTCTCTCACTGTGTTTTTATCCTATTATAGACACAAAATCCTGGAGAAACTCAGCGGGTCAGGCAGTATCTCTGGAGAGAAGGAATACGTGACGTTTCATGTCGGTCTGAAGAATGGTCTCGACCTGAAACGTCTCCCATGTCTCCTCTCCAGAGAAGCTGCCTGTCCCGCTGAGTTACTCCAGGTTTCTGTGACCATCATCGGCATAAACCAGCGTCTGCAGTTCCTTCCGACACATCTTCATTCCCATTGTGTGTGGTATTTATTCATGCTCGATCCTGGGCCAGGGGTCTACTGCGCTGTAGGACCGGGGGTTTCTCTGCTCCCCGCCAACGCATTTCTCATTTCTCCGCCATAGGATGCGCCATCACCTACCGGGCCTATGTAATGGCTGACCGCTGGATTAACAATGCTCTACATACCTGCTTCGTCCCCGTGGCTGCAGTAAACACCTTGGTTTGCACAACGCTCTCCTGCTACTCCAGGTAGGCCCGGTACCATGGTGGTCCGAGTAGTTCACAAGTCCGGATCTGTCGCCCACAGAAGCTCCCAACTCACTCAACGTTTTGGGGGCCAATCATGTCTCATTCTGTTCCCGTGCGACAGGGCGAGGGCCGAATGGCCTTCTCTGTTCACAAGTTATAGGAGTAGAATTAGGCCATTCGGCCCATCGAGTCTACTCCGTCATTCAATCATGGCTGATCTCTGACCTTCTAATCCCATTCTCCTGCCTTCTCCCCATTGCCCGTGACACCCGTTCTGATCAAGAGTTTGTCTATTTCTGCCTTAAAAAATTTCCACTGACGGCATCCACAGTCCGCTGTGTTCCACAGATTCACCACCCACTGACCAAAGAAGATCCTCCTCACCTCCTTTCTGAAAGTACGCCCTTTAATTCTGAGGCTGTGCCCTCTGGTCCTAGACTCTCCCACTGGTGGAAACATCCTGTCCACATCCACTCTATCCGGGCCTTTCACTATTCTGTAAGTTTCAATGAGGTCCCCCCTCAACCTCCGAAACTCCAGCGAGTACAGGCCCAGCGCCGCCAAACACTCATCATCTGTTAACTGGGATCATTCTTGTAAACCTCCTCTGGACCCTCTCTCTGGGGTTCGTGGGCAGACTGGCCAATAGGAGGCCACATCCGGTTCTTGTGAATTCATAAATTCTAGGCGCAGAATTAGGCCATTCGGCCCATCAAGTCCACTCCGCCATTCAATCGCGGGTGATCAACTTTTCCCTCTCAACCCAATTCTCCTGCCTTCACCCCATAAACCCTGACACCTGTACCAATTAAGAATCTATCTATCTCTGCCTTGAAACTATTAATTGACCAAAGATCTCCAGCCGTCTGTGGGATCTTTGATCTCTGGGATTTGAAGGCCATTGTGTGACTGGTTGGCAGGAGCTGGTTACCGAGAGGCGGTTTGGACCAGGCCCGACCTCACTGCCTCCCTGACTTTGTGCCGCAGGTTCCTGGAGGTGGAGCAGCCTCGTCTCAGTAAAACCCTCCGGTTAATCGCCTTCGCCTATCCCTTCCTGTTCGACAACGTGCCGCTATTCCACAGGGTAAGAGTCCCGTGGGTGGGGCAGGTGGAGGGTGGGGGGGGGGAGGAAATGGGTGCTGAGCGCACTGTGAGTCTCAGCCTCGGCGCCCGGGTGACCGAGAGAGTCAAGATAGGCACAAAATGCTGTAGTAACTCAGCGGGACAGGCAGCATCTCTGGAGAGAAGGAATGGGCGACGTTTCTGGTCTTCAGTCTGAAGAAGGGTCTCGACCCGAAACGCCACCCATTCCTTCTCTCAGCAGATGCCGCCTGTCCCGCTGAGTTACTCCAGTATTTCTGTGTCTATCTTCGATATAAACCCGTATCTGCAGTTCTTTCATTCACGCGTAGTTTAGTTTAGAGATGCAGCGCGGAAACAGGCCATTCGGCCCATCGAGTCCGCGCCGGCAAGCGATCCCCGCGCACTAGGTCAACCAGCCCTCCGTAAAAACTGCCGCCAATGTACGGGCGATGGGTTGATGGGAATGAGCGGGGAATGAAGTAAGTTGGGTGGGGTGAGTGTAAACGGGGAGTTGATGGTCGGAACCGCCTGGATGGGCCAAAGGGCCTCATTTACAAGCTGTTTGCTGTGACTTTCATGTGGGGACACGATTTGGACGCGACCAGGAGCGGTTTGCCCTTGCCCGTGGAGTGTGGGACGTTGGGCGGGAGGAGTGGGGAGGAGGGGAGGGGTGGAGAGGAGGGGGGGTGCGTGAGGGGAGGTGACGGGATGGGGGGGGGGGACTGGAGGAGGGGAAGGGGAGGGGGGACGGGAGGGGTGGAGGGGGGGGGGGAGGGGGGGACGGGAGGGGGAAGGGGGAGGAGGGGAGAGGGGGGGGGGCGGGGGACGGAGGGGGGACGGGAGGGGGGGGGGGAAGGGGGGGACGGGGGGGGAGGGGGGAGAACTGGGACGGTGGGGGAGGGGGGGACTGGGGAGGGGGGGACGGGAGGGGGGGACTGGAGGAGGGGGAGGGGAGGGACGGGACTGGAGGGAGCGGGAGGGGAGGGGGGAGGAGGGTGGGGTGGAGAATGCTCAGCCTCTCTGCCTCTCTCTGCTGCAGCTGTTTCTCTGTTGGGGAGACGACTGCAGCCACAACGCCTCCGTGCCTACCCACTACTGCCACCTGCTGTTCGCCTTCCTCACCTGCTTCCTCTTCGCCTCTCACCTGCCCGAACGCCTTGCCCCGGGGTGCTTCGATTACATTGGTGAGTCTTGGGGGCGGTGGGAGGGTTGAGCGGAGCGGGTTTGGGGGCCTGGAGCTGGTGGGTGGGGGCGGTGGGGGAGGGGGTGACGGTGATGTGCGCCTGATTCCTCTCATAAAATACACATTTGGAGTATTGTGAGCAATTCTGGGCACCATATTAAGGTGAATTCATTGAATTTTCTCAATTCTGTTAACCCTTGCTGTCTCCTCCCCTTCCCACCTCTCCCTCAGCTCTCGGGCCCTGGCATTCCCTCTATCTCTATCTCCCTCCCCCACCCTAGTCACACTAGTTTCTCATTTTCACTCCGCAAACAGCTTACAATGGCTTGTTCCCTTTATCATCGATACTTTTTTGCATATCTTTCATTCATTGTTCTTTATCTCTCCACATCACCGTCTATATCTCTCGTTTCCCTGATCCCTGACCAGTCTGAATAAGGGTCTCTACCCGAAACGTCGCCTATCTCCTTCGCTCCTTAGATGCTGCTGCACCCGCTGAGTTTCTCCAGCTTTTTGTGTAACCATAATAAGGTCTATAAGTTTCAATAAGGTCTCCCTCAACTTTCTAAACTCCAGCGAGTACAGGCCCAGCGCCGACAAACGCTCATCATATGTTAACCCACTCGTTCCTGGGATGGTTCTTGTAAAAACAAAACCTTCTCTGGACCCTCTCCAGAGCCGGCACATCCCTCCTCAGATATGTGGCCCAAAATTACTCACAATATTCCAAATGCGGCCTGACCAGCGCCTTATAGAGTCTCAGCGTTACATCCCAGTTTTTGTATTCAGGTCTTGAATTTTATATTTGAATTTGCCTTCCTTAATACCGATTCGATTTGCAAGTTTTTTGGGAATCCGGCACCAGCTCCCAAGTGGCTGTGCACCTGTTGCCAGGTACCCGCCCGTTGTCCGGTGGCTGTCCGTTGTCCGGTGGCTGCCCGTTGTCCGGTGGCTGTCCGTTGTCCGGTGGCTGTCCGTTGTCCGGTGGCTGCCCGTTGTCCGGTTACCGCCCGTTGTCCGGTGACCGCCCGTTACTCTCGGCTAATTTCCCTCTGCTTCTCTCCAGGCCACAGCCACCAGCTGTTCCACATCTGCGCGGTGGCGGGGACACACTTCCAGCTGGAGGCGGTGGTCGCGGACATGGGCTTCCGCCGGTCCTGGCTCCTCGCCCACGCCCCGCTGCCGTCGCTCGGGGGGACGCTGGGAGTAGCGGCGGCCGCGCTGCTCCTCAACCTGCTCCTCATCGCCGCCTTCATCGCCGCGCTGGCCTGCGCCCCGGGATCCTCCTCCTTCCTCCTCAGCTCCCTGGCAGACAGGGTCAAGCCGAAAGCAGAGTGAGAGCGAGGGGTCGAGGCGGTGGGGAATCACCCGCCCGTGGGAGGGGAGGGGTCAGGGATGTTAAAACCGGTGATGTGCCCAGCAGAGGCGGATTAGCCTCCAATATCCCCGCCCACGCCTGATGCTGCCCGGGGATGGGGGGCACTGGGCCTCGCTTGCTGCTATCCGGGCCTAAAGAGTGGGCCCGGTGGGGGGTGGGGGGTGTTAAAACCGGGGGGGCACTGGGCCTCGCTTGCTGCTATCCCGCCCCACGGGGGGGTGGCCTCGGGCTATGGGGGGGGGGGGCACTGGGCCTCGCTCGCTGCTATCCGGGGGTGGGGGTGGGGGGGGGGGGCACTGGGGCCTCGCTCGGCTGCTATCCCGGGGTGGGGGATGGGAGGGCACTGGGCCTCGCTTGCTGCTATCCCGGGGGTGGGGGTGGTGTTGGGGGTGGGGGGGCACTGGGGCCTCACGCTTCGCTGCTATCCCGGGGGTGGGGTGGGGGGGGGGGGCACTGGGCCCCTCGCTGCTATCCCGGGGGTGGGGGGGGGGGGGCACTGGGCCTCGCTCGCTGCTATCGGGAGGGGGGGCACTGGGCCTCGGGCCTCACCTGCTGCTATCCCCGGGGGTGGGGGGGGGGTGGGGGGCACTGGGCCTCGCTTCGCTGCTATCCCGGGGGGGGGGTGGGGGGGTGGGGGCACTGGGCCTCGCTCGCTTGCTATCGGGGTGGGGGGGGGGGGGCACTGGGCCTCGCTTGCTGCTATCCCGGGGGTGGGTGGGGGGGGGCACTGGGCCTCGCCACTGGCGCCAGATGTTGGCATCTGGATCATGTGCGGAGCCGGGCAGATGTGTTGCCGCTCACTCACCGGTCAGCAACAACCAATGAGTGTCCACATCCGGTCAGCAACAGCCAGTCAGTGTCCACATCCGGTCAGCAACAGCCAGTGAGCGTTCTGCAGGAGAACAGCCCTGCAATGATTGGGCAACGTGGAGCCTGGGCGCTGATTGGGCGCGCTCCAAGTGAGTGGTAGGAACATCGCGAGGGGCCGAAGGGCTTCCTCCATTTCCCCCTTCCACTTTGGAACATCTGTCCCGGTGTCCAAAGGAAACATTCAGCGAACACATCTGCTCCCCGACAGCTCGCTCCCCTCTCACGTCCATTCCCTGTGATAACAAGTAAACCTCTCGCCGAGCAAAGCTGCTTCCCCTCAGTGGCTAATGGGGCATTTGAACTGGATGTCTAGATGATCTAACAGAGTATTTGCTAACAGCTTTTAAAGCAATGTTTGTATAGATTGTTTTATATAACATTCCTCGTGTGGTCAGCTCCCACTTCGCAACTGTCTCACGTACCAGGAGTGAGGGAGACCTTAAAACGTGTCAAATGATGTCAAGAATGTTCACTGGAAGAGTTGCAAAGGATTGGAGGAGATTGTATGGAGGCTGGGCTATTCCCCGGTCTTTGAATGTAAAAGGTTCTCGTGTCAAGACACTTTCATTAAAGTTTACCTCGGGCTCTGACTTTCCTTCGCATGTTTTCACTTGGTTTGGGGACTTCAATGCGTGAGAGATCCCTATCCCTTTATCCAGAGGCTGCCTGTCCCACTGAGGCTGCAGCATTCAGTGTCTATCTTCCGTGTAAATCCGCATCTGTGATTCCTTCCTATGCTGGGTTCGACTTGTTTAGTGGTTCGTGTCTCTCGGCAACTTAACATTTACCTCTCCCGGGGATCAGGGCGGAGCCGCTTCGCTGCGCCAGAGATCCGGGTTCAATCCTGCCCTCCGCCACTCTGAACGTACAGATGCACCATCTCGTATTAGTTTATCTCAAAGACGCGATTTAATTGGCCCCAGCTTGTAGTTGGGTGATGGGGATAGATTCATGAACGGTTAGCACGATCGGGATGGGCTGAAGGGCCGCTTCTGCCAAATTGCAGTTAAAATTTGGCGAACAGCTGATATTAATGAGACGCACTTGTTCCAAATACTTTGGCAGCTCCATCATTGTGTCTATTCTCATCTAGAGATGTGCGCGTTGACAAATCCAATGGGATTAGAATCATTAGATCCGAGATACAGAGTGCCCGGAGTAACTCAGTGGGACGGGCAGCATCTCTGGAGAGAAGGGATGGGTGAGGTTTCGGGTCGAGACCCTTCTTCAGAGTATAATCAGTGCGGCAAACCGCATAGCTCTCGCTCGAATTGATTAATTCAAACGATGTTTGAAATTTCAATTTTAGTTCCTTATTAAAGAACAAACGCGCATTTTAAAACGGGAAGGGACGGGTAATCATATCTGCTGTGTTAAAGAAGGAACTGCAGATGCTGGAGAACCGAGGGGGCACAAAAGGCTGGAGAAACTCGGCGGGTGCAGCAGCATCTAAGGAGCGAAGGAGATAGGGTCGAGACCCTTCTTCCTGGTCTGTTATCTGCTGATATTATCATATCAGTTGATGGCTTTCACGTCCGCCTTAACCACAAAGACTTAAAGAATTTTACATACAACCAAAGATAGACACAGGGTGCTGGAGTAACTCAGCGGGTCAGGTTTCTGGTCGAGACCATCCTTGCAAATTGGGGGCAGCGAGGTGACACGTGTACAGGGTGGCGCAGCGCCAGTGGGCCTGGGTTCGATCCTGACCTTGGGTGCTGTCTGTACAGAGTTTGCACGTTCTCCCCGTGGGGTTTCTCCGGTATCCCCTCTTCCACTCCAAAGACAAAGAAAATGAGTGCAGGAGGCCATTCGGCCATTCCAGCCAGCACTGTCATTCAATACAATCCTAAATCAGTGCCCTGTTCCTGCTCTCTCCCCATATCCCTTGATTCCGTTAGCCCGAAGAGCTAAATCTAACTCTCTCTTGAAAACATCCAGTGAATTGGCCTCCACTGCCGTTGGTGGCAGAGAATCCCACAGATTCACAACTCTCTGGGTGGAAAACGTTTTCCTCAACTCAGTTTTAATTGTCCTACCCCTTATTCTGAAACTGTGTGACCCCTGGTTCTGGACTCCCCCAACATGGGGACATTTTGCAGGTTAATTGGCTTGGTAAGATTGTAAATTGTCCTTAGTGTGTGTAGGATAGTGTTAGAGTGCGGGGATCGCTGGTCGGCGCGACTGGTGGGCCGAAGGGCCTGTTTCCATGCTGTATCTCTAAACTAAACAAACTGCTCAGGACACAAACTCCATTCCCACGACAATTCCAAGACTTTATTGCCTTTTTTCCCACTGGAATTAAAAGGATTCTTGAATTTTCTTTAAAATTACACTTGAGAAACACTTTTGAATCATTTCTTTTTGCAAGAAAAATGAAATGATATTTGAGAACACACGGAGGGAGGGGGCCGGGGGGGGGGGGAAACACCCACCCCACAACCCCAAATATCGGCCACACTCCGGTCACAGACGTCACAACAGCAGGTAACACCAAGCAAGTGAGCCCCAGCCCCTCTCCAGACATCCCCTCCCCAGCCCCCAGAACCCTCGCTCCAGACACCCCCTCCCCAGCACCCTCGCTCCAACACCCTCCCTCCTAGCCCCCAGAACCCTCGCTCCAGACACCCCCTCCCTCGCCCATCGCTCCGGAGACACCTCTCCCCTCGTCTCTCCATAGACCCCACACGCTCGTCCCATCCTTCCGGACCCCCCCCCCCCCCCCCCCCCCCCCCCCCCAAGTCCCAGGGGGCATCTGTCTGGAGTGGGAAGGAGGGGGGGTAGGGATGGATGGGGTGGGGATACTAGGGACGGGGGGGGCAGTAGGGGTGGGAGAGGCGCTGTTGAGAGGGCTGTGCTCTAGAGGGGGTCAAGGAGAGGTGGAGAGGGTGCAATGGGCAAGGGTTCTAGTTAATCTCTGCCCACCTAGTGACAGGGAGAGCAGAGGAGGGGAGAGAGAGAGATGGGGTGGAGAGGGGGGAGAGAGAGAGAGGTGGAGGGAGAGTGAAAGAGATGGGGAGAGAGAGGGGGAGGGAGAGAAGGGGAGGGAGAGAGGGGAGGGAGGGAGAGAGGGGAGGAGAGAGAGAGGGGGAGGGAGAGAGAGAGGGGGAGGCAGAGAGAGAGAGGGAGGCAGAGAGAGAGAGGGAGGCAGAGAGAGAGAGAGGGAGGCAGAGAGAGAGGGGGAGGGAGAGAGAGAAGGGGAGGCGAGAGAGAAGGGGGCGGGGAGAGAGAGGAAGAGGGGAGGGAGAGAGAGAGAAGGGGGATAGAGGGGAGGGGGAGGGAGAGAGGGGGAGGGAGAAAGAGATGGGCTGGAGAGACATGGGGTGGAGAGAGAGGAGGGGAGAATGAGAGGAGGGGAGAGTGAGAGGAGGGGGAGAGAGAGGATGGGGAGAGAGGGGGGAGAGAGAGAAGGGCCACATCTTCCTCCCACCGTGGCCAAGAGCCAAGCCATTTGGCAGAGAACCTGTAACCAGCCTCTCCCCTCTCGCCCCCTCTCCCCGCCACCGTTGCTGTACTGTGTGAGTGAGTGTGTGAGTGTGTGTGAGTGTGCGTGTGCGTGTGCGTGTGTGTGTGTGTGTGTGTGTGTGTGGTGTGTGTGTGTGTGTGTGTGTGTGTGTGTGCGTGAGAGTGCGTGAGTGTGAGAGTGTGTGTCTAAAGCCATGAGTGTGCGGTCTGGGTGGTGCGCTGTTTATAATGTTCCCCACACGGGTGCCGGCTCAGTGCTGCCACGAATATTGGGCCCGTGGGGTCACGGCGAACACCATGGCAGTCCCACGAGCTTCCACCTGGCGGCGCCGCCGAGCCAGTCGGCGCCCTGTGTTTGCATACGTGCCTCCGAGGTTCCGACCTTCTCGTCAGCCCATCTCCTTCCACTGCTTGTAGAAATCCAGGACGTTCCTCACATCCACACCCGAGCTGTGTGCGGCCTGCAACGCTGCCTGGAGGGGGGGGATAGAGAGAGTACAGGTGGTGATTAGTACGGGTGTCAGAGGTTATGAGGAGAAGGCAGGAGAAAGGGTATAACCTTTTCACACAGAGGGTGGTGGGTGTATGGAACCAGCTGCCAGAGGAGGTAGTTGAGGCTGGGACTATCCCATCGTTTAAGTAACAGTTAGACAGGTACATGGATAGGACAGGTTTGGAGGGATATGGACCAAACGCAGGCAGGTGGGAAGAGGGTAGATGGGACATGTTGACCCCAGTGTGGGCGAGTTGGGCTGAAGGGCCTGTTCCCAAGCTGTATCACTCTATGACTCCAATGGGGTTGGGGGGGGAGAGATAGATCAGCCATCATCCAATGGGTCGATTGGGTTGTATTCACTGGAATTTAGAAGGACGAGAGGGGATCTTATAGAGACATATAACATTCTTAAGGGATTGGACAGACTAGATGCAGGAAAAATGGTCCTGATGGTGGAGGAGCCCAGATCCAGGGGTCACACAGAATAAGGGGTCGACCATTTAGAACAGAGATGAGGAAAACCCTTTTCACCCAGAGAGTTGCGAATCAGTGGAATTCTCTGCCACAGAAGGCAGTGGAGGCCGGTTCACTGGATGTTTTCAAGAGTTAGATTGAGCTTTTAGGGCTAAAGGAATCAAGGGATATGGGGAGAAAGCAGGAACGAGGCACTGATTGTGGATGATCAGCCATGATCACATTGAATGACTGTGCTGGCTGAAGGACCGACTGGAGTCCCGGGGGGGAGGTTGCTAGACAATATTCAGTTACTCCCACATAGAACTTCCCATCCCTCAGCCCCTCCCTCTCCACCATTTGGGCAGCGGGTAGAGCTGGGTCTCTGCCTCACAGCGCCAGAGACCCAGGTTCGATCCCGACCACGGAGGGGGGGGATTGCAGCTTACCTGCACGTTACTGGAGAGAGTGCTGGGATCATCCGGGGAGAAGTCTGTCAGGATGGTCACCATTCCGGCCACCTCCTCCTCCCCACTGCCCTGGGACACCGTCAGCTGCTTGCAGCTGTCCAGGATCTTGTAAAAGTGCCTGTGTGGGGGAGAGCAGGTTACACACCGGACCCACACCCACTTCTGCCCCCCCCCTTCATACCAGGCCCACACACCCCTCCCCCCTCCCATACCCCCTTCTGACTCCCCCACCCGCTCAAGGCCACACACCACTCCCCCCTTACATCCCCCCCCCCCCCAACACCAGGCCACACCCCCTCTCTGTCCCTCACACACCTCTCGCTATCCCTCCCCTCACACCGGGCCCACACCCCCTTCTGACACCCCCCCACCCCCCAACACCCACACATCCCCTTCTGACACCCCCCCCCACACATCAGGCCCAGACAACCCTTGGGACTGGCCTTGCAGAGTTTGCAAGCTCTCCCCCAAGCCATGTGGAGATTGTCCCGCCCGCCCCGTCACACCCCGCCCGGCCTGTACGGAGGGAGGGGCGGCTTGCTGCATTACCAGGCGTCCAGGTCGTGTCGCTTCAGCTTGTGTCTGTCCACAGAGCGGCCAGTTTCGCGCTGGCAACGGATGTACCTGCCACAGAGACCCGGCTGTCAGTCCACACTCACACGCATCCCTCACCCCCCCCTCCATCTTCACCTCCCCCGTCTCAATCCGCAGAGGGTCACCCGGCAAAAGTGAGCGGCTTTGCAGATAGTGAAGATGGTTGTGAACGATTGCAGCAGGATCTGGATCGATTGGCCAGGTGGGTGGAGGAATGGTTGATGGAATTTAATAGAGAAGGGCGAGGTGTTGCATTTTGGGACATCGAAGAAGGGCAGGACCTACACAGTGAATGGTCGGCCTCTGGGTAGTGTTCTAGAGCAGAGCGATCTAGGGGTACAGGTGCATGGTTCCATGAAGGTCGAGTCGCAGGTAGATAAGGCTTTTGGCACTTTGGCCTTCTTCAGTCAGAGCAATGAGTATAGAAGTTGGGAGGTGGTGCTGCAGTTGTAAGACGTTGGTGGACCGCATTTAGACTATTGTTCTGGGCACCATGTTATAGGAAAGATGTTGACAAGCTTGAAAGGGTTCAGAAAAGTTTACGAGGACGTTGCCGGGACTAGAGGGTGTGAGCTACAGGGAGAGGTTGAGTAGGCTGGGTCTCTATTCCACGGAGCGCAGGAGGATGATGGCGATCTTACAGAGGTGTATAAAATCACGAGAGGAATAGATCGGGTAGATGCTCAGAGTCTTTTGCCCAGAGTAGGGGAACCGGGGGCCAGAGGACATAGATTCAAGGTGAAGGGGAAAATATTTAATAGGAATCTGAGGGGTAACCTTTTCACACAGAGGTTGGTGGGTGTATGGAACCAGCTGCAGAGGAGGTAGTTGAGGCAGGGACTATCCCAACATTTAAGAAACAGTTAGACAGGTACATGGATAGGACAGGTTTGGAGGGATATGGGCCAAACGCGGGCAGGTGGGACTGCGACGCCGCTCCGTACCGGTTGCCCTTCTTGAACTCGGACTCCAGGAACCGGATGGCGTCCCGCGCGCCCGAGTTTTCCTTCTTGAGGAAATCCAGCCCATCGATCACTGCGAGGGGGAGAGGAGCAGTGAATGGCCAGTCCCTCTCACCCCCCCCATGGCACCCACCCCAGCCCACACACTCACCCTCCCTCCCGCACCAAGTCAGACCCACCCCACCCTCTCACCCCTCCCCCCCACGGCACCCACCCAGCCCACACACTCACCCAACCTCCCACACCAAGTCAGACCCACCCCACCCTCTCACCGCCCCCCCCCCCCCCGCACCACCCCCAGCCCACACACTCACCCAACCTCCCACACCAAGTCAGACCCCCCCCACTCTCTCACCCCCCCCACACCCACCCCCATCCCACAAGCTCACCCTCCTGCACCAGTCAGACCCCCCCCCCCACTCCACTCTCTGACCCCCTCCTCCACACCCACAGTCAGACACACTTTCTTGAACTCGGATGGGGAGGGAGGGTGGAAGGGGGAGGCTGGGATGAGGAGAGGAGGGGGAGGGTGGATTGGGGGAGGGTGGATGGGGGGGATGGATGGGGGTGGATTGAGGGGGGGGGAGGGGGAGGGTGGATGGGGGGGATGGATGGGGGTGGATTGAGGGGGGGGAGGGGGAGGGTGGATGGGGGGATGGATGGGGGTGGATTGAGAGGGGGGGGGAGGGGGAGGGTGGATGGGGGGGATGGATGGGGGTGGATTGAGAGGGGGGGGAGGGGGAGGGTGGATGGGGGGGATGGATGGGGGTGGATTGGTGGAGGGGAGGGGGAGGGGGAGGGTGGATGGGGGACCCACCTGTGCGGGGGATGATGATGATGAAGCGGCTGCTGCTGGCCAGGTGCCGGATGTTGGGCAGCTGCTGACAGATGGCCTGTGTGTTGGGGATGAGGTATGGGGACAAGGTGGACTGGCTCTTGGGCTGTTGCAGGCTGCCCTCCAACTGCGACACCTCCAGCTGGGGGAGTGGGGGGGGGGGGGGGGACGATGAAAGTGCAGGGACAGAGGAGCAAAAAACAATCCAAATTATTAAGACCTCACTGCAGAGTAACTCCACCATGACATAAACTCAATTTACACACACACGGGATCACGTCACACGCTCACAGTGTTTCACAGGGCATCACGTCACACGTGGGGGCTGGCGTGTCCTGGACACGTGTTCTTGGTGCCGGTGAACCGTGGGAGATGGAACACGGATCCCACCGCCGTGCCTCAGGGCTGCTCCCTGCTGGCGGTCACGGGCACTACGGCCGCACCGTCTGCTCCCCCTCACCCAGAGCAGGGTCTGTCCACAGGGCACCCACCACAGGGTCTGTGCACTGGGGCCCCCGCTGGGTTCCCACCCTGTAGCCCCACCGCACCCACCCTGCGCCCCCCCCCCCCCCCCCCACCCTGCAGAGCGTAGTGTGTTCGGCCGAACGCACCATGGGAACTTCACTCGACCCTCTGCAGGAACTATACGTCAGGAAGTGCAACTCCAGAGCCAATAATATCATGGGAGACCCCTTCCACCCCAGCAACGGACTGTTCCAGCTGCTACGGTCAGGCAAACGCCTCCGTTGCCATGCTGTGAGAACGGAGAGGATGAGAAGGAGTTTCTTCCCAGAGGCCATTAGGACTGTAAACTCCTATCTCACCAGGGACTAACTTTACTGAACCACGCTACTGCTTTTTTGGGGTTTTTTTTCCCTTTTTCCTTCCAGCCACAATATTTAATATGTAAAAGAATATGTGATTCTGTTCCATTCTGTTTGTAGTGTGTTTGGTTGTTTGTTGGTTTGTTTTTTTTGCACAAGGCCGCGAGCATTAGCCACTGCACAGCTCGTACGTGTATGTGCCAAATAAACTGGACTGGACTTGACTGTAACCCCCCTCCCACCCTGTGCTCCCCCACCCACCCTGTGCCCCCCCCGTGCTCCCCCCACCCACCCTGTGCCCCCCCCCCGTGCTCCCCCCACCCACCCTGTGCCCACCCCCCACCCTGTGCCTCGCCGCACCCACCCTGTGCCCCCCCCACCCTGCCCCCCCCCTCCCACCCTGTGCCTCGTCGCACCCACCCTGTGCCTCGCACCCACCCACCTGTGCCCCCCCCCACCCACCCTGTGGCCCCCCCACCCACCCTGTGGCCCCCCCACCCACCCTGCCCCCCCCCTCCCACCCTGTGCCTCGTCGCACCCAGCCTGTGCCCCCCCACCCACCCTCTGGCCCCCCACCCACCCTCTGGCCCCCCCACCCACCCTCTGGCCCCCCCACCCACCCTGTGCTCGCCCCACCCACCCTGTGCCTCGCCCCACCCACCTGCAGCCGGAGCTGCGCCATGTCCCGCATCAGCCGGTTCCTGCGAGCCTCTTCCTCAGCCTAGGGTTAAAGCATAGGGAGCTGCAGTAATGCAGGAGCAGCAACGCATGCGAGAAACGCAGTGACGTAGGGGGTAGAGGGGACGGATGGTGGGGAGAAACAGGATGTGGGGGGGTTATGGGGGAGGGGGATGTGCGGAGGGGTCTCACCATGCGGAGTTGAGACGGTGGTGGGGAGGAGGGGTCGGGGTCGGGGGATATGGGGAGGGGTCTCACCATGCGGAGCTGGTGCTGGGCCTGGGTCTGCTCCAGCAGGGTTTCCTCATCGCTGGGGTTAACACTGATGAAGATCCCCAGCTGCTGGTTGAACTGAAGAACCTTCTTCTGCAGTCGGGTCAGGAAGTGACCGAAACTCCGGATACAACAGATACGCACCATGGACTGCAGGGGGCGAGAGAGGGGGAGTGGGGGAGAGGGAGGGAGAGTGGGGGGTTGGGGAGAGAGGGGAGAGGGGAATGGGGGGGGGGGGGGGGAGAGACAGGGGGTTCAGCTGGAGAGAGCCGCCGCACACCATGACGCCCCAGAGGCAGCGCCGACTACCCCCCCCCCCCCCGGACCCCCACATCCCCGTGTCTTTGGTGTTGGTGGTCCTGTCGCACTGCCCTCATGGATACCGGCGTGGGGGGTCCCAGTGCGGGTGTGGGGGGGGGGGGGGGGGGGGAGAAGAGTTCCAGGGTCCTGCCCACCCCCCCACCACGCCTCTCCTCTCCCTCCAGTGTGACTGTGCGGGGGAGTTGGAGTGCAGGGGCCGTGTGTGTGAAACTCCCCCCAGCCCCTCTCCCCGCAGCTGCTGCCCGATGTGCCGGCATTCCCTATGATCCCAATGAAGGAGCTCCCAGTTTGGGGGGGGTGTTCCAGGATCGTGCCCCCTGCTCCTCCCCCATCCCCCCCACTCCTTCCCCACGTGCCGACATTCACGGCGTTCCCGACCGCTCACCTCCTCCAGCGTGCTGGACGGCAGCTCAGTGCCGCCGGTCGGCAGTTTGCGGTGCAGAGCCCGCAGCACAGGGAGGTGCCGCAGGGACACGTCCTCCGGTAACGGCAACGTCTGGGACCAGTCAGCATCTTCACTCAGGACAAGCTGCTGGCTCACTCCCTCACACACACACACTCCTGGCACAGGGAGAGAGAACAGGCAGGCAAGGGCCACGCTCAGTACATCGGCAACACAGGGGGGGAGAGAGAGAGAGAGGGGGGGGGGGGTAGAGAGAGAGAGAGAGAGAGAGAGAGAGAGAGAGACAGAGATAGAGAGGGGGAGAGGGCTGTGACCCTGCATTCCCATCCCCACCACGGCCGGTCTAGTCACAACCCCACCCCCCACTCCCCTGCATCTCACCCACCCACCTGCGTCTCTCAGTTTGCGTCCTTCGGGCAACATGTTGAGCAGCACCGACAGGCGGTTCCACAGACTCTGCGAGCTCTGCAAAAGAGATGGGACAGTGAGAGAGCGTGCTGGACCCCCACGCTGCCCGGACCCCCATGCTGCCCGGACCCCCACCCCACCGCCCAGACCCCCACACCGTCCGGACCCCCACACCACCCAGACCGCCGGGACGGGGCGGTGATAGAGATGGGGGGGGGTGTCTGACGCCTGTGCACACGAAGATAATGTCCGTGTTGGTCCACACAGTGGGGGGTGTGGCGGGGGGAGCCTGGGGGTGGGTGAAGCGGGGGTTTGGGGTGTGGGTGGTGATCGGGGGCGTGTGAAGGGGAGGGACAGAGGATGGAATTGGGGGGGTGTGTGAGGGGGAGCAGGGGTGGGGGCAAAGTTTGGGGGTGGGGGGTTGAGGGGGAACGGGTGTGGGGGGATTGGGGGGGTGGTGGTTGTGTGAGGGGGTCGGGAGTGTGTGACGGGGGGGATGGGTGTGGGGGGATTTTGGGGGTGTGGGGGGGGTCGGTGTGTGTGAGGGGGGGGATGGGGTTAGGGGTTTGGGGGGGTAGGGGTTGTGTGAGGGGGTGCGAGGGTCGGGGTGTGTGAGGGGAGGTCTCACCTGCGCACACATGAGGATGATGTCGGTGTTGGTACGTAGCCAGTCCAGGAAGACTTTGACGGTGGTGAGAAGCCCCTCACTGGCGAGGACGTGCAGCTTCTCCAGCGCACTCTTCTCCTTGTGCACCGACTTGTTGCTGCTCTCACTCGCTTCCGAGTCGGAGCCACCGTCTGTGGGAGGCACACGTCAGCCAGGATCGACCGGGGACGGACCGGGGACCGACCGACCGGGGACCGACCGACCAGGGATTGACCGGGGACGGACCAGGGACTGACCGACCGGGGACCGACCGACCGGGGACCCGACCAGGGACTGACTGGGGACCCGACCAGGGACCGATCGACCAATAACTGACCAGGGACCGACCGGGAACTGACCGGGGACGGACCAGGGACTAACCAGGACCGACCAACCAGGGACTGACCGGGGCCGGACCGGGGACCCGACCAGCAACCGACCGACCAATAACTGACCGGGAACCCGACCAGGGACCGATCGACCAATAACTGACCAGGGACCGACCGCGGGGCCGCGCAGCACAGAAGTAAGAGCTTGGGCACGTACGGCGACACGGAGATGAGCAGGTACAGATGAGGTGCAGGTAGAACAGCATCACGCACACGCTAGCACGCACACGCTAGCACGCACACGCTAGCACGCACACGCTAGCACGCACACGCTCACATGCAGGCACACCTGCACAAACACACACGCGCACGGAATACAGATACAGGTAACAACAGTATCACAGGCACACCCGCACCCATACGCAACAGGAACCCCTGCGGCAGCCCGGTGACTGTGTGTCTCCCCCCTCCCCCCGTACCGTGCTCGGTGGGGCCGGGCCCCTGCTCCAGCCCGTTCACACACGGCCTGTCGTGCTGCCCGGGTGTGGAGGGGGCCGGCTGTTCGGTGGGGGCTCTGACCAGGACGTTACTGAAGGTGGGGGCCAAGCGGAAGCATCTCTTGGGCTGGAACATCTGTGAGGAGAGGGCCTGCAGGTTGCTGGCGATGGCAGGGTCGTTGGGGGGACCGGGGCCGTTGGAGGGGGGGTCAGGGCCGGTGTCCTGGGGCCCCCCTTGTGTCGGAGCCCCTCCCTCAGTGGGCCCAGGCACCGGCACCGGCCCCGGCTCCTCCTCGATGTCGCCCAGATCGGACCGAGACTCCTGGCTGTTCATGTCGGAGTCTGACTCCATGTCGAAGGCAGCCTGTTCCTCCTCCTCACTGGGCTCCGAGCCCGAGTCGGACCCCTCGCTGTCCTTGGCAGAGTCCTCGCTGGGGTCCGAGTCAAAGCCCTCGCTCAGATCACTCTCCTCCCCCCGCTGGCGCTGCCTTCGCCGCCGGAGCTGGCACAGACGTGGGTACTTCTTGCCCCGGCCCTTGCCGACCCCTGCGGCACCGTTCGCCAGCCGGCTCGCTGGACCTTCCGGACCCTCCGGATCAGGGGCCCGCGGGGGAAGGGCCGGGCTCTCCGGCTCGTCTGGGGGAGACAAGGTTAGATATCAGCATCTACATCACGGGGTAGACACAACAACATGGGGGGCACAGCCAACGTCAGCTGATTAACCCCCCCCACACTGCATGTGGTATAGGTGGGGGGGGGGGCGAGTTATCTGGGACTTCAATTTGCAGGGTGGGTGGTGATGGGGTGGAGGGGGGGGGTGAGGGGAGGGGGTCAGGGGTGGGGGGCTCGTACCTGGGGGTTGGGGCTGCAGGGTGGGTACGGTGTTCTCTCCTTCCTCCAGCTCGGCTGTAGGCGTATGTTGAAGTGATTGACCAGGTGGGAGAAGAGGGCCAGGGTGAAGGCGATGGTCGCGCTGTACTGCTTCATATGGTAGTGGGGTAGGGGCCAGGGTGGGGTTGGGGGGGGGTGAGGTTTGGGGGTGGCAGGGTGGTCACGGTGGGGGAGATGGGGAGGGGGGTCTGGGTGGGGTTGGGGTTTTGGGGGGGGGGGAGGGTGGTCAGGGGGGGAGATGGGGAGGGGTCAGGGTTGAGTGAGGGTTGGGGGGGAGGGTTGTCAGGGTGGGTGGGGGAGGGGATCAGGGTGGGGTTGGCGGGGTGTGAAGTTTGTGGGGGGACGGTGGTCAGGGTGTGAAGATGGGGAGGGGGTCAGGGTGGGGAGATGGGGAGGGGGTGAGGGTGGGGAGATGGGGAGGGGGTCGGGGGGGGAGATGGGAAGGGGTCAGGGTGGGGTTGGGGGGGTGAGGTTTGGGGGGGGGTTGTCAGGGTGGGGAGATGGGGAGGGGTCAGGGGGGGTGAGGTTTGGGGGGGGGAGGGTGGTCAGGGTGGGGAGATGGGGAGGGGTCAGGGTGTGGGGTTGGGGGGATGTGAGGTTGCGGGGGAGGGTGGTCAGAGTGGGGTTGGGGGGGAGGGTGGTCAGGGTGGGGGTGGGTGGGGGGGACACATGGCGAGGTGAGGGCAGGGGGGCTCGCTCGTACCTGGGGGCTCGGGCTGCAGGGTGGGCACGGTGTTCTCTCCTTCCTCCAGCTCGGCCTGTAGGCGTATGTTGACGTGATTGACCAGGTGGGAGAAGAGGGCCAGGGTGAAGGCGATGGCCGCGCTGTACTGCTTCATACCTGCACAGCAGAGTGGTCAGTGGGGCACCAGTACCAGGTAAAGACCCTCACCCCAATCCCAACCTACCCCAACCCTCACCCCAACCCTCACCCTAACCCACCCCCACCCAGCCTCACCCCATCCCCCCCACCCTCATCTCGACACTGGGTAAACCCCCCCCTCCCTCTAACCACCCCCCCCACCCACAAACCCCTCACCCCCCCCCACGCCAGGAGCGCCCCCTACGGTCTTCTTGAGGCTGTGCACGCTCATGAGGCAGATGAGGAGCATGTGGAAGACCAGCAGGTCGGGCAAGAATGCGAATCCTCGCTCATATTCCTCCTCCTCCTCGCTGCAGCCACTCTGGCCGACAGAGGACGGCAGGTAGAAGAGGCACAGGTTGAAATCCTCCAGCACAGATTGGCAGATTGATGTCACCTCCACCTCCGATGTGCTGAGGAGAGAAGGTGCGGCAAGATTCAGGGCCACCAGGTCACAACTCGTGCCAATCACCGGCCCCCTTTATTACAGAATTACATTTATATTCAATGACTTTCACCACGAGTAATAAAACCACCCTCACCACAACACCAAAATCGCCAAGTATTCTTGCAACTAAACGTCAAACCACCATGTTAGAATGTGCTGAAGGAACTGCAGACGCTGGTTTATACCAAAGATAAACACAGAATGCTGGAGTAACTCAGTGGGTCAGGCAGCAACTCTGGAGAGAAGGAATGGTCGGCGTTTCAGGTCTGAAGAAGAAATTCCTTCTCTCTGGAAATGTTGCCTGTCCCGCTGAGTTACTGCAGCACTGAGCGTCCGTCTACTATATTACAACCCTGACCCAGGATAGATTCCATCCCCCACGGTGCCCAGCGGTCCCGGATCCCCTCCACAGTGCCCGTACTCCATCTCAAGGGACATTCGGCCAAGGATGTAACCCCGGAAAAGAGGCAGGCAGTCGCTTGGGTAGAGCCCTCCTCTGCTGGGTGGTACCTACAGAAAATGAGCTGCATCACGAAAACATGCCCTTCGGCCCATCGACTCCGCGCCAACCAGCGATCCCTGCACACTGGCACTATCCTACACACTAGGGACAATTTACAATCCCTTTACCAAAGCAAATTGCAAGCCTGTACGTCTATGGAGTGTGGGAGGAGATCGGAGCACCTGGAGAAAACCCACGTGGTCAAAGGGAGAGCGTACAAACTCCGTACAGACAGCACCCGTGGTCAGGATGGAACCCGGGTCTCTGGCGCTGCGAGGCAGCAGCTCTACCCGCTGCGCCACCATGCCGTAGAGACAGGTACAGTTACAGCATTTAAAAGACTTGGACAGATACATGGATGGAAAAGGTTTGGAGGGATTTAGGACAAATGGCCTGTTTCCCTGGTGAATGCCTTCATGACCCTAAACATTTATTGTTAGTTTAGTTTAGTTTAGAGATGCAACGCGGAAACACGCCCTTCGACCACTGAGTCCGTACCGACCAGAGACAGCACCCTAGGGACAGTTTTACTTGTATAACCAAGCCAATTCATTTACAAAACTGCATGTCTTTGGAGTGTGGGAGGAAACGGAAGGTCTCGGAGAAAACCCACGCAGGTTACAGGGAGAACGTGCAAACTCCGTGCAGACAGCACCCGTAGCAGGGATCGAACCCGGGTCTCTGCAGTTCGAATCATTGTCATAGAGTGATAGTGTGGAAACAGGCCCTTCGGCCCAACATGTCCCAGCTACTCTAGTCCCACCTGTCTGTGGTTGGTCCATATCCCTCCAAACCTGTCCTATCCATGTACATGTCTAACTGTTTCTTAAATGTTGGGATAGTCCCTGCCTCAACTACCTCCACTTGTTCCATACACCCACCACTCTCAAATGCTGCCCCTTAAATTCCTATTAAATCTTTTCCCCTTCACCTTGGACCCATGTCCTCTGGTCCTCGATTCCCCTACTCTGGGCAAGATAGTTGTATCCTTCCTACAGTTTGCTCGATCCAACATGTCTGGGCGGCAGACCAAGGCGACTCGATCCTCCCCCTGTAACCTGATCCCACAAAGCTCAACAATGTGGCCTGGGACACTCCCTGTTGTAGCAGAAACTGCAGACAGTACCGGCTCACGTTACTCTCCTCTCTCTGTGGGTCGCCTCGAGCGACAGCACAAAACTATTCTGCCATCCCCCACCAGTAACCTGGCAGCACTGCCCCAGCCTCACACACAGCAGCAAGCCCAGGCTGCCCGATACACACTGGGTAAAGATCAAACCCCCACACATAACAGCAAGCCCAGGCTGGTAAAGATCACACCCTCACACACAGCAACAAGCCCAGGCTGCCCGATACACACTGGGTAAAGATCAAACCAGGGGTGGGGAACCTTTTCATGTTGGAATGCCGCATTAAGTTAGCTGCAATCTAACAAGACCGCATCCAAGAAACTTCAATTAGTATACTTCAAAATGTACATTATTTTGTTAAAATAGCCCTCATGACTCACTAATGTTTTCATTGTGGTCGTCTGTCGGGGAGGATTATGTCATTGAATCTTCTTTTGCTCTTTGGTATTTTAAATACGTTCATTTTAAAATTAAATTAAAAATAAGAAGAGGAACAAAAACATATTAATAAAAATTAAAGGATTTGTTCTACAAAATTGGTATTCATTCAAAAGGCCGCACTTTATGGCCTAGAAGGCCGCAGGTTCCTCAACACTGGATTAAACCCTCACACACAGCAGTAAGCCCAGGCTGGTAAAGATCACACCCTCACACACAGCAACAAGCCAAGGCTGCCCGATACACACTGGGTAAGGATGGAACCCTGGCACGGGACGCTCACCTGTTCTTGGGCTGCAGCAGGCTCTGCAGGTACATGAAACTCACCAACAGACGCTTGATGTCTCTCGATCTGATAAACAAAAGCACAGGTGAAGGTTACAGCAACAGAGCACAGGGAGGGCGGGAGGGAAGATGTACAAACTCCATACAGAAGGCGCTGGTAGTCATGGGTCTACCAGATCTCTGGCGCGGTGAGGCAGCAACTCTACCGCCGTGCAGTCGCGGTGGGGACAATGTTGGCGGCAGCAACAACCTGCTCACCTTTGTCTGCTCACAGACAGTTTCTTTGTGTCTGTTCTGCGGATCTGATGGTAGGCCTTGGCCGCCTTGTCAAAGAGTCGCGTCAGGTTCCCATACGCTCCTTCAAAAGGCATTTCAGAGTGGATGCTGGCAGTGGACAAAGACACATCAATAGGTCACGGAGAACACGCAGCAGAGAACACGTGAACACGCAGAGAACACGCGGCAAATAACACTTCCTCATCCCACCCGATAGCACCCTGCACCCTCACTCTCCTCACCCAGTGAAGCTCCCTCACTCCCCGCCCCCCCCCACAGTGTGAAGCTCCCTCTCCTCTGTCCACCAACACTGTGCATGTTTCCAGCAGACAGGTACAAGTTTGGAGGGAGATGGGCCAAATGCAGGGAGATGGGGCTAGTGTAGATGGGGCACGTAGGTTAGTATGGGCAGGTTGGGCCGAAGGGCCTGTTTCCACGCTGTACCACTCGGTGACCGCACCAGAGGCCAACAGAACGTTGAACTCTCAGTGGCACCTACCATCTGAGGTAGTAGTAAGTGGCGTCCACGTTGTAATACTTGCTGCCAGCCAAGGTCCCGAGCTGGTTGAAGGGCATGCCTGACGAGACAGACAGAGACAGGATCACTCACAGGCATCACAAACCCAACAGTCACTTTGATCAACACCCACAGCCCTCACCTCCTTCAGTTTATCATTCACTTTAGTTCAGAGATACAGCACGGAAACAGGCCCTTCGGCCCACCGAGCCCGCGCCAACCAGCGATCCCCGCATACTAACACTATCCTACACACATTATGGACAATTTACATTTATACCCAGCCAATTAACCAACAAACCTGCACGTCTATGGAGTGTGGAGATCTCTGAGAAAACCCACACAGGTCAAGGGGAGAACGTGTAAACTCTGTACAGACAGCAACCTTGGTCATGATCAAAGCCAGGTCTCTGGCGCTGTGAGGCAGCAACTCTAGTGCTGCACCGTGCCACAGTTATTGAAAGCCATGTCAGGGCCACGTCGTGCTCGTGTCTTCTGTATTACACACAAAACTCCACTGTAAGCAACACGCTGCTCCCGCCCTTGTCCAAACCGGCACCACCACCACATCCTCCTCTGCGGCTCCATCCCACTGCGCCAGCTGTCCCCAGTCCCTGCCAAGCCCGCGGTGCCCCACACAGGGGGGTGGGTTTATCCCAGGGGAGGGGGGGGCTCACGCTGAGCCGCTACGGGGGGGCTCTGAGTGGCCCCGGACGCCACACTCACCCACATGAGGAGCCACCGACAGCGACTGGTGGTAGAACCTCTCGGCCAGCTGCTCCGTGTCCACCCCCGACAACTCGTTCTGGTATCGTGCTGAAAGACAGGACGGGAGTGAAGGACGGGAGTGAAGGACGGGACTGAGTGAAGGGACGGAGTGAAGGGACGGAGTGACAGGACGGAGCAGCGGAATCTGGGCACTGGCGTGTTGGCAAATGGGAGGGTGCGACACGTGGTCACGGTCTAACGCAAACCACACCGACCCACGCTGACCAGTGACACCAGTGACCACAGTGCTGAGGCTCTACAACATAGACAATAGGTGCAAGACGAGGCCTTTTGGCCCTTTGAGCCATTCAATATGATCATGGCTGATCATCCAAAATCAGTATCCCATTCCAGCTTTCTCTCCATATCCCTTGATTCCGTTAGCTCTAAGAGCTAAGTCTAACTCTCTCTTGAAAATCATCTGTGGCAGAGAATTCCACAGATTCACAACTCTCTGGGTGAAAATGTTTTTCCTCATCTCAGCCCAAAATGGCCTACCCCTTATTCTTAAACTGTGACCCCTGGTTCTGGACTCCCCCAACATGGGGAACATTTTTCCTGCATCTAGCCTGTCCAATCCCTTAAGAATGTTATACGTTTCTATAAGATCCCCTCTCATCCTTCTAAATTCCAGGGAATATTAGCCCAGTCGACCCATTCCCGCTGTATATCCATACTGGTCAGGCAGCATTTGGAGTATTTTGAGCAATTTCGGGCACCATATCTGAGGAAGGATGTGTTGGCCCTGGGGAGGATCCAGAGGGGGTTTAGGAGAATGATCTCAGGAATAAGTAAGTTAATCTGTGATGAGCATTTGAAACCTTTGACTCCCTTACTAATCAAGAACTTGTCAATCTCCGCTTTAGAAATATCCACTGACTTGGCCTCCACAGCTGTCTGTAGCGAAGAATTCCACAGATTCACCATCCTCTGACTAAAGACAATTCTCATCATCTCCTTCCTAAAATAACGCCCTTTAATTCTGAGGCTGTGACCTCGGGTCCTTGACTCTCCCACTAGTGGAAACATCCTCTCCACATCCACTCTATCCAGGTCCTTTCCTATTCTGTAAGTTTTAATGAGGTCCCCCTCTTCATTCTTGTAAACTCCAGCGAGTACAGGCCCAAATGCCGACAAATGCTCATCATAGGTTAACCCACTCATTCTGGGATCATTCTCGTAAACCTCCTCTGGACACTTTTTCTCACAGAGAGTTGTGAGTCAGCCAATTCTGCGGCTCCTGCTGCCGTGGGCAATTGTCTCTGCCCCCTCGGGCGGGGCTGATCCCCGGGGAGAGGGGGGAGAGTGTGTTTGTAGCGACTCTCCGCGCTCTTGCTTATGGGAGTGCAGCGTAGGTTTCCAAGGTTAATTCCCGGGATGGCGGGACTCTCATATGCTGAGAGAATGAAGCAGCTGGGCTTGTACAGTGTGGAGTTTAGAAGGATGCGAGGGTATCTTATTGAAACATATAAGATTGTTAAGGGTTTGGACACGCTGGAGGCAGGAAACATGTTCCGTTGTTGGGGGAGTCCAGAACCAGGGGCCACAGTTTAAGAATAATGAGTAAGCCATTTAGAATGGAGACGAGGAAACACTTTTTTCTCACAGAGTTGTGAGTGTGTGGAATTCTCTGCCTCAGAGGGTGGTGGAGGCCGGTTCTCTGGATGCTTTTAAGAGAGAGCTAGATGGGTCTCTTAAAGATAGCGGAGTCAGGGGGATATGGGGAAAAAGCAGGAACGGGGTACTGATTGGGGATGATCAGCCATGATCACATTGAATGGTGGTGCTGGCTCGAAGGGTGGAAGGGCCTACTGCTGCACCCATTGTCTATTGACCCTCTCCAGAGCCAGCACATCCTTGCTCAGATATGGTGCCCAGAATTGCGCACAATATTGCGAATGCAGCCCTGACCAGCACCTTATTGAGCACGAGATCAGAGATTGTTCCCATGAATGTCCTCTGGACCAAATCCCACCCAGTGCCAGGGAGGGGAGAGGAATCCATCAGCAAGCCTGTGCTCCCGTTTGCTCCCAGGTGCCAATACTTACCAAGGTCTCCCAGGTACATCAGGCACCTGTGACAAGCCATCTGAGCCCATTCCATTTCCTTGCCTGAAGCTGTCACCAGTTTCCTCCTACCTACTCAAGAGAGAGGAGAACCCCTTTAGATTCACAGATGGAAGACAGATCATTTCACGCAACAGTCCAGCTGACATTCCCAGGCTCAGTGTCAGAGCACAACGGGGAGGTAGAGGCGTGTAAGAAGGAACTGCAGATGCTGGTTTAAACCAAAGATGGACACAAAGTGATGGGGTAACGCAGCGGGACAGGCAGCGTCTCTGGAGAGAAGGAATAGGTGACGTTTCTGGTCGAGACGCGTCTTCAGACCCGAAACGTTACCCATTCCTTCCCTCCAGAGGTGCTGCCTGTCCCGCTGAGTTACTCCAGCATTTTGTGTCTATCTTTGGGGAGGTAGAGGCACTGCGTACTAGTGTTTGTGACACTGTGTCCCTGATCACATCATTCCATGCGTCACACAGTCCCCAACCTGCCCCCAGCATCAATGCATTCCCTGATGTCAGGGGATCGATGGCCAGTCACATCAGGGGCGGCACAGTGGTGCAGCGGGTAGAGCTGCTGCCTCACAGCGCCAGAGACCTGTGTTTGATCCTGACTACGGGTGCTGTCTTTAGACTTTAGAGATTCAGCACGGTAACACGCCCTTCGGCCCACCGAGCACGCGCCAGGCATCGATCACCCCGCACACGAACACTATCCTACACACGAGGGACAATTAAAATTTTACCAAAGCCAATTAACCTACGAATATGCACGTCTTTGGAGTGTGGGAGGAAACCTGAGCACCCGGAGAAAACCCACACGGCCATGGGGAGAACGTACAAACTCCACACAGTCAGCACCCGTAGTCAGGACTATTCCCCCCCCCACCCCCTTCCCCTCCCCCCCCCCCCCCCCCCCACCACCCCATCCCTCCCCCCTTCTCCCTCCCCCGTGCTGGAGACTGACCTATGAGGGGGTCTGTGACGTGTGTCCAGTCAATGGAGCTGTGCAGTTCCAGCTGGTAGTGAGACTGGACGTAGAGCAGCAGGTGCTGGTAGAAGCCGATGCCAGCGATCAGGTGGGTGCGGTAAGCACACTCCAGCGCACTCCGGCTGTGGATGTGCTGCCAGACACAACCGGGCAGTCAGAAAGGCACATTCTGGTAAACCCCCTGCACCCTCTCCTGTAGGTGAACCCCTCTAATCCAGGCAGCTCTGGTAAACCCCCTCTCCACAGGCCGACACGGGACAGTTTAAACAGAGTAACGATAGTAAACAGGATTCAAACACTGTCAGAGTCAGAGAGTCACAGAATGATACAGGGAGGAGGGAGGGGGGGATTAGGGGGATGGAGGAGGAGGAGGGGCGATGCCCTGGGATCAGCTGTACAGGCTCAGGAGAAACAGACGCCGATCTACATTTCCCTCTCAATCCCATTCCCCTCTCCACCCTCTCTCTGTAAGTGAAACACAACCGTCTAGGCAGCATCTGGTAAATTTCCTCTGCTGGGATTTTCCAACCACAGACAGGTGTTTTTGACAACGAACGTCAAGCTGGTGCATGAAAAGTACCCGGCTCTTTCCAAACCTCCCGATATGTACAGAACAAACTATACTGGAGTTCAGTAAAGCAGTAGAACTCAGGGGCTGCACTTCCCCCTCTCCACAGGCCAACCTAGGACAGTTTAAACAGAGTAGCGATAGTAAACAGGATCCAAACACTGTCAGAGTCAGAGAGTCATAGAATGATACAGGGGGGGGGGGGGGGATAGGGGGATGGGGGGGATGCTGGAGGAGGGGCGATGCCCTGGGATCAGCTGTATAGGCTCAGGACAAACAGACGCCAATCTACATTTCCCTCTCAACCCCATTCCTTATCTCCATCACCTTTCCTGTCCGTACTAATCAGGAGTAAAGCAGTGACCCGTACAGGAACCGAACCCATGACCTTGGCGTTATCAGCACCAGGCTCCAACTAACTGAGCTAACCCTCCCCAGAGCGCACGGATTCAATCATTAGCCGCAACCAGCCCCTCTACCCCCCTTCCCCTCATCTGGCTCAACTCCCCACCCCGTCTCCCCTTCTGCCCCCCCCCCACTCCTCCCATACCAGACCCAAAGTGCAAGGATTCAATCATTTCCCACATATTCCTCCTCTCTCCACCCTCTCCCGTAACTCCCCATGCTCCCCCCACCCCCCTCCCCAAACCCCTCTACCCCGACCCCCCTCCCCCGGTGATGCGGGCTCTACCTTCTTGTTGGTTTTGACCAGCTGGATGACCTCGTAGTAAACCTTCCTCCAAAGCAGCTCCTCAGCCTTGCGGCCGTAGTCCACGGCATGCAGGAACATCAGCTTCACACACAGCTCCCTCAGCCTGGGGACCCAGCACAGGTTGGTCAGCAACACAGGGTCCGAGCAGATACACCCAGACCGGTCCCACCCAGACCGCCCCTAACACCCCACACCCTGGTCAGACCACAACCTTGGGACCCAGCACAAGCTGGTCAACAACGGGGCCCGACCAGATACACCCCAGACCACCCCCACCTTGTGAAGCAATGGCCAAGACAGAAGCCCCTCAGTGCCACCAACTCCCTCCCACACAGGCTCCTGCCACTCCCTCTCACCCACCCAGGCCACCATAACTGGTGAAGCAAGATGCTGGCTTCTACCCAGCCCCTGATCATCCCGACTCACTCACTCACTCCCACGCTCACCTGTTTCGGAGGCTGATGTTTTCGGGTTTGAATACTTCCCGGTACGCCATCTTGTTGCTGACAATTGCGTCTAATCGATGAACTGCTTCCACCACGGCCCTGTGAGACAGCGGGTCACAGCTCACAACACACCCGAGCCTACAACATGTACCATAATGTCCCTCACTGCTCCAACCCCCCCTCTCCTTCACCACCTCTGCTTGACCAAGCCCAGCACCAACGACAGTGACAAAGGGCGGCACAGAGTTGCAGGGGGTAGAGCTGATACCTCACAGCGCCAGTCACCTGGGTTGATCCCGACTATGGGTGCTGTCGGTATGGAGTTTGTACGCTCTCCCCGTGACCTGCGTGGGTTTTCTTTGAGATCTTCGGTTTCCTCCCACACTCCAAAGACATGCAGGTTTCATAAGGTCATAAGTGAGAGGAGTAGAATTAGGCCATTTGGCCCATCAAGTCTACTCAGCCATTCAATCATGGCAGATCTATCTCTCCCTCCTAACCACATTCTCCTGCCTTCTCCCCTTAACCTCTGACACCCGTACTAATAAAGAAGCTATCTATCTCTGCCTTAAAAATATCCACTGACTATGGCTCCACAGCCTTCTGTGGCAAAGAATTCCACAGATTCACCACCCTCTGACTTAAGATATTCCCCCTCATCTCCATCCTAAAGGAACGTCCTTTAATTCTGAGACTGTGCCCTCTGGTCCTAGACTCTCTCACTAGTGGAAACATCCTCTTCACATCCACTCTCTATCCAGGCCTTTCACTATTCTGTAAGTTTCAATGAGGTCCCCCCTCAACCTTCTAAACTCCACCGAGTCCATGTGTTGAGGTAAAGGATGAGTTATGTCGAATGAATGAGCAGCTGTGAGTGGGTTTGCAGTCTCTTCCACTTATAGAACTGCTTCCACATTAAGGAGTTGACATATTGTCCCCTTCTCCCACTCTTTCTGTCACAAATGCTCTGCCAGTTTTACAGTCTTTCTGTTATCTAGTTTGTAACAATTCTCACTTATCTGCTGAAGTAATGGATGCTGCTCAGGGCACTTGGGAAATATACCAAGTAATTCTTTTTATATACTTGGGAAATATACCAAGTAATTAGCTTTCATAGCAAAAGGATTTGAGTACAGGAGCTGGGAGGTTCTTGGTGAGACCAACACCTGGAGTATTGCGTACATTTTTGGTCTCCAATCTGAGGAAGGAACTTATTGCCATAGAGGGAGTGGAGAAGGTTCACCAGACTGATTCACCTGGGATGTCGGACTGTCTTTGAAGAAAGGACTGGATAGACTCAGTGGTTTTTATACTCTCTGGAATTTAGGAGATTGAGAGGGGTTCTTATAGAAAGTAACAAAATTCTTAAGGGGTTGGACAGGCTAGATGATGAAGATTGTTCCGATGTTGGGAAGTCCAGGACAAGGGGGTCACAGCTTAAGGATAAGGGGGAAATCCTTTGACCGAGATGAGAAAGACTTTTTTCACCAGTGAGTGGTGAGTCCCCCCCCTCTGGAAAAACTCTCTGCCACAGTGGGTAGTTGAGGCCAGTTCATTGGAAATATTTAAGAGTGAGTTGTATGTGGCCCTTGTGGCTAAGGGGATCAGAGGGTATGGAGAGAAGGCAGGTACGGGGATACTGAGTTGGATGATCAGCCATGATCATATTGAATGGCGGTGCAGGCTCGAAGGGCTGAATGGCCTACTCCTGACCTAATTCTATGTTTCTATGTTTCTATGTTTATGTTTATTTTGTTGGCAGGTTGGCCATGATTGAATGGCAGAGGAAACAATGGGCCGAATGGCCTAATTCTGCTCCTATCACTTATGACGTTATGGCTTTGAATATACTCAATGCCAGAGACCCCACTGGCTAGAAAATCCTGGAGATTCAGCTCAACCCTCCCCTCACCTCTCCCCTGGTCCCTGAATTTCTTACCTCAGCCCAGAATGGCCAAACCCCACTTGGAATCTGTGCCATTCACCTAGATACAGTACACCAAGCCACGTAGCAACTATTTTGTTAGGTATCCTTACAATCATGTTCACTTCAGTGAAATCTACTCAGTCGCCTTCAACAGAAATTTAATCCTATTCCATTTATAGAACCAGCTTCCTCAATCCAAGATTCCATGAGAGGTGACCTTACGATGCCCTGAGACAGAGATTTACATGTTCATCTAGACCAAGGTAAAAGGACGAAACTTTAAGGCACAGTAATCTTTACTTAAATTGGCCTTATGTTGCGTATTCTCAAGCTTCCCAGCCGAACAACCAATGTGAAATTCAAAACCCGAGCTTAGTATCTGCAGCTTAGTATCTGAAACATAGAAAATAGGTGCAGGATGCCATTTGGCCCTTCGAGCCTGCACTACCATTCATTGTGATCATGGCTGATCATCCTTAATCAATAGCCCATGCCTGCCTTCTCCCCATATCACTCGATTCCGCTAGCCCCTAGAGCTCTATCTAACTCTATTTTAAATTCATCCAGTGATTTCCCTCCACAGCCTTCTGTGGCAGAGAATTCCACAAATTCACAACTCTCTTTATTCTTTATTCTTAGACTGCTTCTGAGCTCCCCCATCATTGGGAATTTTTTTCCTGCATCTAGCTTGGCCAGTCCTTACATAATTTTATATGTTTCTATAAGATCACCTCTCATCCTTCTAAATTCCAGTGAATACAACCCCTCTCTTTCATCAAATGACAGTCCCGCCATCCCGGGGATTAACTAGGTGAACCTATGCTGCACTCCCTTAATAGCAAGGATGTCCTTCCTCAAATTTGGAGATGGGTCCCGACCCGATACGTCACCTATCCATATTCTCCAGAGATGCTGCCTGACCAGCTGAGTTATTCCAGTTCTTTATGTCTATCTTTAGTGTCAACTCATCAGGTTTACAGCTGTATATTGTTGGCAACCTTGGCTGACTGCTGATTTAATTTTCTGTCATAACCACAAAAAGACTTGCTCACCCTCTCCTATGCCATCAGTCCAAGCTCAATGAGGAGGAGGTTTATTAGACCTCACTTACACCACCCACAACAGACAACAATAAACCTCACAATCCCATCTCCCTCTCCTGTTTCCTGTCCCCTCGCTGTCCCCCCCGTAACCGCCCGCACCCCTCCCTACTACCCCCTGCCCTCTAACCACCTTCCCCTCTCCCTCACCACCTACCCATTCCCAGCTCTCCTCTGCCCTCCCTGACTCCCCACCGCTGACCCCCTCCCTAACTTACCCCTCCCACTAACCTCCTATCCATCACCCCATTACCCCCTCCCCTCTAACCTCTTATCCCTCACTACTGCCCATCCCTCGCTCACTATCTCCCCTCAGACCCCCCTTCACCCGTCATCAATCACTCCCCCCTCTCTACCCGGACACCCCTTCCTCCCCCCCACTAATCCCTTATCCTCGGACCCCCTCCATTACATATCACCTCCCTCTAACCTCCTACCCCTCACACTCACAAACGTGCCCACAGTCCTTCCCTCACCACTACTATCCCTCACCTCCTATCCCCCTAAACACGTGCCCACCCCACCCCTCCCCCACTAACTGCCTCCTCAGACCCTCCTCCAACTACCCATCGCCCACCTTGTAACCTCCTCGCCCTCTCCCTCGCCTCCCCGCACCCCCCACTCCCCTCACCGGTACAGCCGCTTGGTGTGGAGCAGTTTGGCGTCAGATTCACCGTCGGGTTCGCCGTCAGGGTCGGGGTGGTTCATGGCTGCGGCCGGGCCGGGGTCGCGGGTCCCGGGGCCGGGGTCGGGGTCGGGGCGGTGCCGGGGGGTCGCGGGTCCCTGGGCCGGGGTCGGGGGCTGGGCCCTCAGTGCCTGTGCCGGGCCGGGTCAGTCCCGGGTCGCGGGGCCTTCACTTTCCGCCAGTCGCCGCCGCCGCCATTTTCCCGGCCTCGCCGCCGCCGCCGCTCTCGCGACACTTGCACCCACGTGACGCGCACAGCGGCGAGTGTCACAGGGGGCCCCTACTCCCCCGCCCCTCCCCGCCCCTGCTAGCCCACTCCCCGCCCCTGCTAGCCCACTCCCCGCCCCTGCTAGCCCACTCCCGCCCCTGCTAGCCCACTCCCCGCCTGCTTGCTAAGCCCACTCCCCGCCCCCTAGCTAGCCCTCCCCGCCCTGCTAGCCCACTCCCGCCCTGTAGCCACTCCCCGCCTGCTAGCCCACTCCCCGCCCTGCTAGCCACTCCCCACTCCCGCCCCTGCTAGCCCACTACTCGTAATACTCCACCCCCGCCCCCTGCTAGCCCAAACTCACTCCCTCCACTCCAATTCCCCACTCCCTCTACTCCACTCCCCGCCCCTGCTAGCCCACTCCCCACTCCCCGCCCCTGCTAGCCCACTCATCTACTCCACTCCCCGCCTGCTAGGCTCCCGGGCCCCTGCTAGCCCCACTCCCCTCCATCACACACTTCCCTCCCTGCTAGCCACTCCCTCTACTCCACTCCCCCGCCCCTGCTGCCCACTCCCCTCTACTCCTCTAGCCCCACTCCATCCATCCCCGCCGCCCCTGCTCCATCCACTTCCCTCCCCTGCTAGCCACTCCTTCTCCATCCCTCTACTCCACTCACCGCCCTGCTAGCCACTCCTCTACTCCACTCCCCTAAGCCACTACTCCACTCCCCCCGCCCCTCCTCCATCCTTCCCCCTGCTAGCCCCACTCCTCTACTCACTCCCGCCTGCTAGCCCACTCCCTACCACACACTCCCCGCTCCGCTGCTAGCCACTCCCTCCTTACTCCACTCCCGCCCCTGCTAGCTGTAGCCCCAGAAGCTGCTAGCCTACTCTCCTCTACTCCTCTCCCCGCCCCTGCTCCAGCCCTCTGATAGCCCAATCCCACTCCTGCTAGGCTGCTTGCTTTCCATAGCCCACTCCCTCTACTCACTCCCGCCCCCTGCCACTCCCTCTACTACTCTCCCCGCCCTGCTTGCCCACTCCTCTATACATCCTTTACTCCCCGCCAGAACTAGTCCAGAACCAGGGGTCACAGTTTCAGAATAATTAACAATACATGATTACAGCCGAGCCGTCCACATTGTGCAGATACACACAGGATAAAGTGAATAACGTTTGGTACAAGACAAAGTCCGATTAAAGAGTCTCCAGTGAGGTGGATAGTAGTTCAGGACTGCTCCCTTGTTGGTGATAGGACGGTTCAATTGCCTGATAACAGCTGGGATGAAACTATCCCTGAATCTGGAGGTAGACTAAATGCTGGAGAAACTCAGCGGGTGACTCAGCATCTATGAAGCGAAATAGCAATCAATTGGAAGTCGCACAATCGCTTTTTCGGGTTTTCGTCCCATCGATGCCTGCACCCCCGCTGAGTTTCTCCCAGTATTTGTATCTACCCTGAATCTGGTGGTGGTGCGTTTTCCCAATTCTTGTACTTTGCCTGTGTGGGAAGGAACTGCAGATGCTGGTTTACACTGTAAAGACACACAATGCTGGAGTAACTCAGGTACAGGCAACATCTCTGGAGAGAAGGATTTGGGTGATGTTTCGGTTCGAGACCCTTCTTCAGACTCTTGCCTGATGGGAGAAGAGGGATTGACCGGGGTCCGACTGGACTTTAATTATGAGACTGTGGGGCCTATTTCCTCGTATCGGTGACGTTTCGGGTCAAGCCTCTGTAACTGCAAACAGTCCAGACCATCGCATAAACCTAGAGAATTGACCACGCAGGTAGCATTGACCAATGCCCCTCCCCCCTGCCGTTGCCTTTAATCGCTCGCCCCACCCCTTTGAGAAGGTGGATCATATTTCCAGTCGAACAGGTTTGCAAAGTGCAGGAAGTGGAGCGCACGAAAATAGAGCGCAAGTAGTCTACTGTGTTTGTTGGACCCTTCATCCCATCGCTTGTCGGCAGTCTACTGGAATCGAAACTCAAACTCAGTCTAAGCTTCTAGACCTCAGCGAGACTGCCCGGAGGACTAAGGTGGGTAGACACAATATGCTGGGGGTAACTCAGCGGGACAGGCAGCATCTCTGGAGAGACGAACTGTCGGGGTTTCTTGTTCCAGTGCTGCTTGGGATCGAACTCGACAACGGGTCTAAAAGTTACCTTCGACTTCACTCGCGTCTGATTGGTTCCCAGGCGAACCCAGGCCACGCCTTGCGATTGGCCCAGAACCACCTTGTTCATCACTTTTGCCCTGAGTCAGGCCAATCAGAAGAGGGGTGGGAGGCGGGCAGACAGTCAGAATAAGGGATGGGCAGAATTCAGTAATTTCCGGCATTCGGCCATCGTCCTACCCCGCCATAACAACACCACTCCACTGAAGGCTTGAGAGCTGAGAGACGCTATGGCCGGGAGATGGGGTGAGGGAGAGAGTAGTTCCAGTTGAGTTTATTGTCCCGTGGTACCGAGGTACAGTGAAAAGCTTGTGTTGCTTGCTATCCAGTCAGCGGAAAGACTATACGTGATTACAATCGAAGGTACACAAATGCTGGAGAAACCCAGCGGGTGAGTCAGCCACTATGGAGCGAAGGAAGGGTTTCGACTCGAAACGTTACCTATTTCCTTCGCTCCATAGATGCTGCCTCGCCCGCTGAGTTTCTCCAGCATTTGTGTCTACCTTCGATTTTCCAGCATCTGCAGTTCCTTCTTTAACATGATTACAATCGAGCCGTTTACAGGATGGGAAAATCTGTGGGAATGAACTGTTGCTGCCTGGCCCGCTGAGTTACTCCAGCACTCTGTGTAGTCTGAAGAAGGGTCTCGACCCGAAACGTCGCCTATCTCATTCGCTCCTTAGATGCTGCTGCACCCGCTGAGTTTCTCCGCCTTTTGTGTACCTAGCAATTACATTCATCTGACAGTGCTTCTTAAAACTCTGTGTAGTTCCTCCGCTCGCAGTGCCTCGCGCCCTGCCACAGTTGGAATGTTATCGGGCTCTCTCAGCCGGGCGCTGCCGGACAGCGCCTTGCACCGTGTAGGACCTTCACGGCGTCATGAGGCAGCGGGGAGGCTCTGCTTGAAACGCCGCCTACCCGGCCAGCCCGCGGAGAGTCCGGGACCTGCTTGCAATGCCCGACAAATGCCAAACAATGACAGCTCGGTCGGTGCTGGGAGATGGGGAGCAGCAGGAAAATATGCTCAGCTGCGCCCCCCCCTCCTCCTGCCCTTACACCCTCTATTGCAAACCATTTAAGCCCAGATAGCGCCCCCGCCCCGTTACCACCCTCCCATCACTTAAGCGCCCCTCCCGTTCCTTCATTCCCTCCCCTAACTCTACCTTACCTAAACCACCATCACCTCTTCGCTCTACCCTCCCACACCCCCCACACATCTTCGCCAGTGTATGTCGTCTGTACCACAGGTTACAATCCAGTGTCCCGAGGGTCATATCCCGGGAGGGGAGAGGGAGGGGAAGAGGAGGGTGGGGGGTTGGGCGGGTAGGATCTTGTCCTAGGGGTGGGGGTGGAAGGCGACATTATCCCAGGAGAGTGGGGAAGGGGTCAATATCCCTGGGGGTGGGGAGAGGATGTGTGGGATTTCTGTTCACGTGGAGTGGGGTCAAAATCACCAGGGGGGTTGGGAGAGCGACAGTGTGGGGTTGTTCGCCTTGGGATGGGGAGGGGTGGAGTGTGGGGCGTAGTTGTCCAGGGGGAGGAGGGGGTGGGGTTGTTCCCCTGGGGTGAGGCGTCCATTATTCTGGCGGTGGGGAGGGGGTATAGGGTCTGTTCCCCAGGGGCTGGGAAGGGAAAACACTGTCAGGTCTGTGTACCCCACCCACCCTCTCCGTGCTCGTCTCCACAGAAGTGCCCGCCATGTCGGCCTTCCTGCCCTCCTCACGCCGTCCCCAGGACGCGAACCGATGAGTGGAAGTTTCGCAATGACGAGGCGTCGGATCCCGGGGCCAAGGGGCAGCCGGCCGCCGTGGAGGCGGACGACAGCCCCCGCTGTTGCACAGCTCCGACCACGCTGGAGTACCGGAGGTCCGGCAGCGGCCGAGCTGCTGGGGACGGAGATGGAGATGACGCCGCTGCGGATGTGCAAGAGCCGAGCCGAGGAGAGCGCGGTCCGGTGGGGGAGCGAGAGGGGGGCGCTCCCTCAATCGAGAAAGCGCTTTTCTCATCGAGAAAAACGGCCTCACTCGAGACAGACCCCCATCTTTGAGACGGTGGGCGCTATGCCTCATCGTGAAAGGCGATCCCTCATCGCCCAGGGCGCTACCTCATCGTGAAAGACCCCCCCTCCTTGGACGTGGGCGCTTGTCTACTCGAGATGGCGTCTCACTCGACCAGGGCGTTCCTCACTAGTCCTGGGGCTCCTCACCGCCGCGCCTCTGCGATCAGCGTCCATGTTTCTCCCGGGCGGTGACCCGTTACTGGGCGAGCGGAGGGCGGCGACGAGGGAAGGTAGATGGAGAGGAGGGGGAGAAGGAGGTCGGTGGGGAGGAGGGGGTGTCCTTCCCGCCCGAGCTCCAACCTGTTCGGGGCCGCTGGCGAGACATCCGCGACGGGCCGACGGGGAGGGTGAGGAGGAGACTGGGGTCGTGGGGAAGCGTGGGGGTCGCCGCGCTCGTGTTTCCGCTTCAGTCGCGAGAACCTGAAGGCGTGGCGGTTGGCCGCGGCCCTGTCGTCTACCCTGTTTGTATGGGGCCTACGTTTCCTGCCCTTCGATGTGCCCCTGATGCCGAATCCGGCCCGTCTGTCTACCTGAGGTTGCAGCGTCTTCGCTCCCGTGCCCGCATAATGGGTGAGTAGGGGGGGGGGGGAGGAGAGGGAGGGGAGGGAGGTCATGGATAGGCGGGGGGTGTGAGGGAAACGGTGTGGATGGAGGGATGGGAGGGAGAGGGGAAGGGGGGGGGGGGGGAAGGATCCAGTCTTCCAACACGGGCGCGGTGGTGTTGGGAGCTGACTATGAAGAGGACAGAATGGGAGGAGGAGCGAAGGCCCAGGACAGAGGATGGCGGTGGCTCTGGGAAGGGTTGTCGAACAGAGGGGATCTGGGAGCGCGGGGTAGACAAGGTGGTTCAAAAAGGCATTTGGTATCGGCCTCAACAGAGCATTGGTATAGACAGTTGGAGATAGTGAAGTGGTTGTGAACGATTGCAGCCGGTCTGGATCGATTGGCAGGGTGGGCGGAGAACTGAATTTTCATCAGAAGAAGGGGCGAGGTGTTGCATTTTGGGACGTCGATACAAGGGAGGTCTTACACAGGTGAATGGTCGGCCTTGGTAGTGTTGTTAGAGCAGAGCGATCTAGGAGTACAGGTGCATGGTTCCTTGAAGGTCGAAGTCGCGGTAGATAATGTCGCTAGCATCTCTAAAAGTTTTGGCACTTTGGCCTGCAACTGTCAGAGCATTGAGACCAGACGTTGGGAGGTGGTGTGCAGTTGTATAAGACGTTGGTGGAGCCGCATTAGAATATTGTGTTCAGTTCTGGGCACCATGTTATAGGAAAGTTATTATCAAGCTTGAAAGGGTTCAGAGAAGATATACGAGGATGTTGCCAGTACTCGAGGGTGTGAGCTACAGGGAGAGGTTGAGCAGGCTGGGTCTCTGTTCAACGGATCGCAGTGGATGGGGGTGATCTTACAGAGGTGTATAAAACATGAGAGGAATAGATCGGGTAGATGCACAGAGTCTCTTGCCCAGAGTGGGGGAATTGAGGACCAGAGGACATACGTTCAAGGTGAAGGGGGAAAGATTTAATAGAAATCTGAGGGCTAACGTTTTCACACAGAGGGTGGTGGGTGTATTGGAACGAGCTGCAGCGTTCGGGCACACATTTCACGTGGGAGGAGTCGGGGGAGGGTGAGGATTCATTGACCCGATCGTCCTCTCTCTCCCCGCCGCTGTCAGGGATCATCGTATACGGCCTAGCGCGGCTCTGCTCCTCGTCGCTCGACCCGTTCGGCAAGAGGAAGGAGGAGGTAGAGATTCACCTGCGATTCGTCACCGACTCCATCCACCTCTTCGTGCTGTTCCTCGTCAACCTGCTGGTGGTCGCCAGCTACCTGCCCCATGAGCTCCTGAAAATGCTGCCGCTACTGACCGCCGGCTTCGGCCTGGCCCGGTGAGTCCATCCACTCTCCCTCCTTATCCCCCCTCCCACCCACGCCGGCTTCAGCCTGACTCGGTGAGTAACACCCTCCCTCCCACACCCCCCACCCACTTCCCCCAACCCCCCCTCCCTCCGTCCTCTTCCTCTCGCCGCCCCATGTCACCTCGTTTTCCCCTTCCCTCCCACACTTCCCTGATACCCTCTCCCATCCCACACTCCTCCATCCACTTCCCCTCCCCCATTACCCTCCACTCCTCCACTCTCTCCCTCTCCTCCCTCTTCCTCCTTCCCTTTCCCCTGGCCCCTCTCCTCCCCGCCCCGACACTCACCCACAGTCTCCCTCGTGTGCTCTGATCCGGGGGGAGTGTGTGACGGGACGGGGTGGTTTGAGGGATCTTCACTCGGGTCTGACGGCGGGTAATTCTCCCATACAGGCTGATCTATGGTTGAACATTCGCCATCAGCGCCCGTTCCGAGGCTTCGGTAGTTACGGCCTCTCCTTCTTCCCCTATCCTGGCCTTGGCGTGTAACTCAGTACATGTTCGTGCTGGCGCCGATCTACTGTTCGCCACGGCGCCCGGCGACTGGGAAGGAAGAGACGGAGGCGGCGCGCGCAGTCAGCGCTTCTGGGGATGAGCCGCCCGCCAGACCCGGTTATGACTACATCCAGTTGATCAAACGTGGTATGGAAGGAACTGCAGGCGCTGTTTACACTGAACTAGACATAAAAATTGCTGAGTAAATAAGCGGAACAGGCAGGCATCTCTGAGAGAAATCGGTTGGCTTCTGGTCGAGACCCCTTCTCATTTCCTTGGGCCATTCATAAACCCGCGCTATGAATATGGACTTCTCTAACTTCAGTAAGTAATCCTTGCGATTCTCCTTCTCATTCTCTCCCCCATCTCTCCCCCCATCTCCGACCAGTAATGTTACCTTGTATGTATCTCGGTTCGCTTCCCCGAGCCTAACAATAAAAATCCTATCTAAGTTTAGGACACAAAATGCCGGAGTAACTCAGCGGGACGGGCAGATCTGTGGAGGCAGGATTTGTGACGTTTCTGGCCAGAGTCTTCGTTGAAGAAGGGTCTCGACCGAAAGTCACCCATTCTTCTCTCAGAGATGTGCCTTTCACGCTGAGTTACTTCCAGCTTTTGAGTCTAACTTCAGATTTAAACAAATCTGAAGTTATATACCACGTATTCTACATTTTCTTTGGAACTGCGTCCCTTTGATTCTCGTTTTCACACCTTTACCCTTCCACATTCTGTCTCATCTCCCGACTCTCAGTCTGCAGAAGGTCTCGACCGAAAGGTACAATTTTGCTCCAAAGGAGATGCTGCCTGCTTCCGTGAGTGACTCCAGCATCTTGTGGGGTATGATGTGGGGATGATCAGCATGATCGCATTGAATGCGGTGCTGGCTCTTTAAAAGGGCCCCGACAGCCTACTCCTGTACCGCCTATTGTCTATTGTATATTCTTGACATAGTTATTGGTGTGTTATTGCTTGTATGGACTTGTTAATCTGAGGCAAGAATTTTCCTTTTGTGGATAAATATGGCAATAAAACGTTGTGACTTTAATCTTGAACTCTCTGTCCCGATGTCAATCAAGGTTTTTAGCTTTCATCTCTGAGCGATCTGGTTTAGTTTATCGTCACGTGTACCGAGGTACAGTGAAAAGCTTTTATTGCTGGCTAGCCAGTCAGCGGAAAGATAAGACATGATCACAATCGACCCATTTACTCGGTCTAGATAAATGATAAGGGACTAACATTTAGTGCAAGGTAAAGCCGGCAAAGAAACATCATCACATGAATAGAGGAATTTGTTGGTAGAATGAGAGCTGTGTGTCATTTTGACCACAGCGAGTTATTTATTTGCCCTAAAGCTCTAGTTTGTGTTTGACGCTACTGATTCTTTAGTTCATATCTCATGTACTCATAGGTATCTGTGTTTATCCAGAAAGTCTATACTGATTACAACCGAGTAAAGCGAAGGACGGATACACAAAAAGCTGGAGAAGTCAGCGGGTGCAGCAGCATCTAAGGAGCGGAGGAGATAGGCGACGTTTCGGGTCGACGACCTTTCGGTTCCAAAAGGGGGCTCTAGAGAAGATAGTATTCGAGAGATATAGACGGTGATGTGGAGTGATAAAGAACAATGAATGAAAGATATGCAAAAATGTATCGATGATAAAGGGAACAGGCCATCGTAAGCTGTTTATGGTGTGAAAAAGAGAAGCTAGTGCGACTAGGGTGGGGGAGGGAGATAGAGAGAGAGGGAATGCCAGGGCCCGAGGGCTGAGGGAGAGATGGGAAGGGGAGGAGACGGCAAGGGTTAACAGAATTGAGAAAATTCAATGTTCAAGCCCAGAGTCCGATTAAAGTTCGTCCGAGGGTTTCCAACGAAGTTGATGGACGGTTCAGTTGCCTGAGAACAGCCGGGAAGAAACTGTCCCTGAATCTGGAGGTGTGTGTGTTCGTTTTCACACTTCTGTGCCTCTTGTCCGATGGGAGAGGGGACACGAGGGAGTGACCGGGGGTGAGACTGGTCCTGGATTATGTTGCTGGCCTTGCCGAGACAGCGTGAGGTGTAGATGGAGGCGACGGAAGGGAGGTTGGTTTGTGTGATGTTTAGTTTAGTTTAGTTTACAGCGCGGAAACAGACCCTTTCGCCGACCAGCGATCCCCGCACATTAACACTATCTTACACCCACTAGGGACATGTTTTTCCACATTTACCAAACGAATTAACCTACATGCAAACCTGTACGTCCATGGAGTGTGGGAGGAAACCGAAGATCTCGGAGAAAACCCACTCAGGGCACGGGGAGAACGTGCAAACTCCGCACAGACAGCGCCCGTAGTCGGGATCGAACCCGCGTCTCCGGCGATGCATTCACTGTAAGGCAGCAACTCTACCGCTGCGCCATCGTGCGGCTGGGCTGGGGAAACTCAGATCTCATTATAATCACGGCCCTTCATCAATGGTCAGTGTTAGACCCCCTACTCTGGGGAAACTGTACCCCTCCCACAGTGCGGCGCTCCGTCACACACCCCTCCCACAGGGCGGCGCTCTCACACTCCCGACCCTCCCACAGGGCGGCGCTCCCTCACTACTGCCCCTCCCACAGTGCGGCGCTCCCTCACTACTGCCCCTCCCACAGCGCGGCGCTCCGTCACACACCCCTCCCACAGGGCGGCGCTCCCTCACTACTGCCCCTCCCACAGGGGCGGCGCTCCTCACAAGCACACCCCTCCCACTGCGGCGCTCCGTCACACACTCCTCCCACAGTGCGGCGCTCGTCACACCCCCTCCCACAGTGCGGCGCTCCTCACTCCGACCCTCCCACAGTGCAGTGCGGCGCTCCGTCCCAACAGCGCGGCGCTCCCTCACTCCCACACCACCTCCCAACTGAGCGGCGCTCCCTCATCACACAACCCTCCCACAGTGCGGCGCTCCCTCACACACACCCTGCCCACAGTCTCCGACCCTCCCACAGTGCGGCGCTCTCCTCACTACTGCCCCTCCCCATGCAGCGCGGCGCTCCTCACTACCGCCCTGGAGTTGTCAGGACGTGAGCGGGAAGTTACTGTCGGTAATCTGCGCTCTGCGGTCGGCGCCTTTAAACGGAGGCGGGGAGCAGCAACTCTCCCCGCCCGGAGGAAGCGAGCGTGGGGGAGAGGCGGGAGGAGGAAGGACTGGTTTCCGCGGGGCTGGCGGACAGATGGCAGCTACCGAGCGGATGCCGGAGCGCCGCAGGCAGTGCATGTTCCGCCTGGACTTCCAAAACTGCCCCTTCCGCAAACTAGCGCGGAAAGTCCGGGGCAACACCGCCTATGGTGAGCGCTGGGCCCGGGACAGGACGGGACGGGAGGGAGGGGAGGAGCAGCCGGGGGCCCAGGGAGGCGGGCGGGGGTTCCGTGTGCCCCGGGAGGAGGGCGGGGGTCCGTGGGCCCCGGGAGGCGGGCGATGGGTCCGGGGAGCCCCGGGAGGCGGGCGGGGATCCGGCCTTGATGGTTCACCGTCAGACCCTCAACAAACGCGGCCCGGTTTGCGGAAGTTTGTCCCGCTGTGACGTGGCCAAACCCGGCCTGTTGACGGAGGTAAACAGAAATGCTGGAGAAACTCAGCGGGTGAGGCAGCATCTATGGAGCGAAGGAAATAGTTGACGTTTCGGGCCGTTGACGGAGCGCGGCGCGGCCGGTCCCGGGGCAGTTTCCTGCACCGCTTTTCGCCCCATCTCCCCCCCCCCCCCCTCAGAGCGAGGGGGAGCGTCGAGGGGGGGGGGAGGTTGAGAGTTTGATTGCCCCTCCACCCACACCCCCAGGGGCCTCTGTGCAGAGCTGTGACCCCACCCCTCCGTTAAACCCGCCCCCCCCCCCCCGAGAGCTGAGCGGGGGACCCGTGAACTACCCCCGCTCCCCCCTCCTTATTCCCCCACCTCCTTCCTCCACATCCCTCCCCCCTAAAACCCTCCCCCTCAATCCCCACACGCCTCTTCCTCCCACCCCCTCCTCACCCCCCGCCGTCCACCTCACTCATCCACCCCACTCCTCCCTCCTCACCTTCCCCCACCCCCCCCCCCCCCCCCCACCACCTCACTCTCCCAATCCATCCTCCCCTCACCCCCACACCCCGGGGGGGGGGGCTCCGGCCAAGTACTCGAGTCTGACCGCTGCTCTCTCGCTCTCGCAGACGTGCCGACGGTGCCCGCGGGGAGTCTGTCTGACCGCTGGAGCCCCTTCAACACGGTCTCCGGGACCTTCCCGCCACCCGAGGCGTTCTCCCCCGCCCACCCTTTCCCGCAGCTGCCGCCGCAGCCGCTGCCACTCGGCCCGCAGACCGGCGGCTTCCCCGTCCAGCGGGTGCGCGTGGAACTCAACCGGGCGCCGAGTGACTCGATTGTGGGTGAGTTTACAGATGTAATGCTGGCTATGTAAGGCGTTGATGAGGGATCCAAATTGTTTATAGGGGAAAGAAGGCATTGAGTGTTGATGAGGCCACATCCCACATTTAGAGTATGATGTGTTTTCTGGGGACCATGTTATAGGAAAGATGTTGTCAAGCTTGAAAGGGTTCAGAGAAGCACGAAGAAGTGACGTTTCGGATCGAAACCCTTCCTCAGACGGATGGGTGACGTTTCTAACATTATCTGAATGTTGTCAGATTAGGAGAAGGTGAGATGCAACGAGACCTGTGTGTGCTTGTACATCAGTCACTGAAAGGTAAGCAGGCAGTGAAGAAAGCTAATGGCATGTTGGCCTTCATTGCGTGAGGATTTGAGTATCGGAGCAAGGAGGCTTACTGCAGTTACACAGGGCCCCGGTGAGACCGCACCTGGAGTATGTGCGCAGTTTTGGTCTCTTAATTTCAGGAATGACATTCTTGCTATTTAGGGAGTGCAGCCTAGGTTAATTCCCCGGATGGCGGGAATGAAAGATTTGGTCGACTGGGCTTGTATTCACTGGAATTTAGAAAGATGAGAGGAGATCTTATCGAAACATATGAAATTCTTAAAGGATTGAACAGGGTAGATGCAGGAAAAATGTTCCCGATGTTGGGGGAGTCCAGAACCAGGGGTCACCGTTTTAGAATAAGGGGTCGGCCATTTAGGACTGAGATGAGGAAAAACGTTTTCACCCAGAGAGTTAGGAGTTATGGATAGAGAGTTATGAATCTGTGGAATTCTCTGCCGCAGAAGCCAATTCACTGGGTGTTTTCAAGAGAGAGATTTAGCTCTTTAGGCTAAAGGAATCAAGGGATATGGGGAAAAAACAGGAACGGGGTACTGATTTTAGATGATTAGCGATGGTCATATTGAATGGCGGTGCGGGGCCGAATGGCCACATGGCCTACCCCTGCGCCTATTTAATTTCTATCTTTCCCTCTCAACTCCATTCTCTTGTCTTCTCCCCATCTCCCCCGACACCCGTACTAGTCAAGAATCTGTCTGAAGGGTCAAGACCCGAAACATTACCCATTCCTTCTCTCCAGAGATGTTGCCTGTCCCGCTGAGTTACTCCAGCATTTTGTGTCTAACTTCGATTTAAACCAGCATCTGCAGTTCTTCCCTACACATACTAATCAATAATCTGTTAATCTCAGTTAAAAAAAAATATCAATCGACTTGGCCTCCACAGCCGCCTGTAGAAATGAATTCCACAGATTCGCCACCCTCTGGCTAAAGAAATTCAAACCGCGAGCCATGAGTCATAGCATGGAAACAGGCCCTTCGGCCAAACTTGTGGACCAACATGCCCCACCTACACTAGTCCCACCTGCCTGCCTTTGCCCCATATCCCTCCAAACCTGTCCTATCCTATACCTGTCTAACTGTTTCTTAAACGCTGGATAGTCCCAGCCTCAACTCCCTCCCTCCCTCCTCCGGCAACTCGTTCCACACACCCACCACCCTCTGTGTGGAAAAAAAAGTTACCCCTCAGATTCCTATTCAACCTTTCACCTTAAATGTATGTCCTCTGGTTCTCGATTCCCCTACTCTTGGGCAAGAGACTCTGTGACGATTATTCGTGATTGTTTTAAAGAAGGAACTGCAGTTATGCTGGAGAATCGAGGGTACACGCTGGAACTCAGCGGGTGCAGCTGCATTAAGGAGCGAAGGAGATAGGCGACGTTTCGGGTCGAGACCCTTCTTCACTTCTACAAGATCACCCTCGTCCTCCCGCGTTCGAAGGAATAGAGTCCCAGCCTGCTCAACCTCTCCCTGTAGCCCAGGCTCTCGAAATTTGGCAACATCTTGAAATCCTTCTCTGCAACCCTTTCTAGTTTGACAACATATCTCAGCCCAGGGGTGGGGGGGGGGGGGGGGGGGGGGGGGGGGGGGGGGGGGGAGGGAGGGGAGGGGTCGGGGGGGGGGGGGGGGGGACTCCAGCGGCTGCGACTAGTTGCAGTGATTCCCGGAGTGGATTGAATCCGATCTGTTCTGTAAACAAAAACCCAGCTGTTGACGGTCCATGTGACGATAACAAACTAATCCCGGGAGGGGGCAACGGAGAAAAAACACCGGGGACATTCGGTTAAAAATAGTGACGGGGGTTGTCAAGACTACATAGTTAGAGGGTAGAGGGGGTGGGGAGAGAAGGGGCGGTGCAAGGAGTACGGGGGGGGGGGGGGGGGTAGACGGGGTGGTTGGGATAAGGAGGCGGCGCAAGGAGTACGGGGGGAGGAGGATCAGTGTGAAGGGCCAAGTCTCCGCCTGATGCCTCTCTCTCTCTCTCCGGCTGCAGACATGGAGGTGGACCCGGAGACCGGGGAACGCGCCTGACTCCGTTTCCCAGCGTCGCTCAGGTGGGTCTGCGCTGTCTTCCTGCCTCCTCCTCTGATAAAGGACCTCGATGTTAATGAGCCATTAGGAGGTAGTGACCATAACATGGTCAGGTTTAATCTACAATTGGAGAGGGAGAAGGGTAGATCGGAGATTTAATAAAGGGGACTATGGGGCCATGAGGGAGGAGCTGGCTAAAGGCGACTGGAAAGATACACCAGCAGGGATGACAGTGGAACTACAATGGCAGGTGTTTCTAGGAATAATACAGAAGGTGCAGGATCAGTTCATTCCTAGGAAGAAGAAAGATTCCAAGGGGAGAAAGGGGCGACCGTGGCTGACAGGGGACGTCAGGGACAGTATAAAAATTAAAGCGAAGAAGTGCAAGGATTTGGTAATGTTTAAACAACAGAAGATAACCAAAAAGACAATACGGGGAGAAAAGATGAGGCACGAAGGTAAACTAGCCAAGAATATAAAGCAGGATAGTAAAAGCTTCTTTAGGTATGTGAAAAGGAAAAAAATAGTTAAGACCAAAGTTGGACCCTTGAAGACCGAAAAAGGTGAATTTATTATGGGGAACAAGATGAGTTGAACAGGTACTTTGGATCTGTCTTCACTAAGGAGGACACAAACAAACTTCCTGATATAGTAGTGGCCAGAGGATCTGGGGTGACGGAGGAACTGAAGGAAATGCACATTAGGCATAACATTTTGTTGGGTAGACTGATGGGACTGAAGGCTGATAAATCCCCAGGGCCTGATGGTCTGCATCCCAGGGTACTTAAGGAAGTGGCTCTAGAAATCGTGGATGCATTGGTGATAATTTTCCAATGTTCTATAGATTCAGGATCAGTCCTTTGGATTGGAGGATAGCTAATGTTACCCCACGTTTTAAGAAAGGCGGGAGAGCGAAAGTGCTGGAGTCAATTATAAAAGATGAGATAGCCGCACACTTGGATAGCAGTAACAGGATCGGTCCGAGTCAGCATGAATTTACAAAGGGGAGATCATGCGTGACTAATCTTCTGGAATGTTTTGAAGATGTAACTCGGAAAATGGACAAGGGAGAGCCAGTGGATGTAGTGTACCTGGACTTTTAGAAAGCATTTGATAATGTCCCACATAGGTGATTAGTGGATAGAATTGGGGAACATGGTATTGGGGGTAGAGAAGTGGTTGGCAGACAGGAAACAAAGAGTAGGGTTTAACAGGTCCATTTCAGAATGGCAGGCAGTGACTAGTGGGGTACTGCAAGGCTCGGTGCAGGGACCACAGCTATTTACAATATACATCAATAATTTGGATGAAGGGATTCAAAGTAACATTATCATATTTGCAGATGACACAAGGCTGGGTGGCAGTGTGAACTGTGAGGAGGATGCTATGAGAATGCAGGGTAACGTGGACAGGTTGGGGGAGTTGGCAGATGCAGTTTAATATGGATAAATGTGAGGTTGTCCACTTTGGTAGCAAAAACCGGAAGGCAGATTACTATCTAAATGGCGTTAAGTTGGGAAAAGGGGAAGTACAACGGGATCTGGGGATCCTTGTTCATCAGTCTATGAAAGTAAGCATGCAGGTACAGCAGGCAGTGAAGAAGGCGAATGGCATGTTAGCCTTTATAACAAGAGGAATCGAATATAAGAGCAAAGAGGTCCTTCTGCAGTTGTACAGAGCAGTTTGTGTGCAGTTTTGGTCACTAATTTGAGGAAGGACATTCTTGCTATTGAGGGAGTGCAGCGTAGGTTTACAAGGTTAATTCCCGGGATGGCGGGACTGTCATATGCTGAGAGAATGGAGCGGCTGGGCTTGTACACTCTGGAGTTTAGAAGGATGAGAGGATATCTCATTGAAACATATAAGATTGTTGAGGGGACACGCTAGAGGCAGGAAACATGTTCCCAATGTTGGAGGAGTCCAGAACCAGGGGCACAGTTTAAGAATAAGGAGTAAGCCATTTAGAACGGAGACGAGGAAACACTTTTTCTCACAGAGAGTGGTGAGCCTGTGGAATTCTCTGCCTCAGAAGGCAGGTTCTCTGGATGCTTTCAAGAGAGAGCTAAATAGGGCTCTTAAAAATAGCGGAGTCAGGGGATATGGGGAGTAGACAGGAACGGGGTACTGATTGGGGATGATCAGCCATGATCACATTGAATGGCGGTGCTGGCTCAAAGGGCCGAATGGCCTACCCCTATTGTCTTCCACTATCCCCCCGCCCTTTCTACTCGCCCCTCCTTTCCACTCCACACCCTCCCTCCCTGCTCCTCCACCCCTCCCTCCCATCGCGGTGGTCCCCCTCCCACAGTTGACATCTCTGGACTGTTTCTCCAGAGATGCCGCCTGACCGCTGAGTTAATCCAGCGCTTTGTGTTTTATTTAGTGAACCCGCATCGATACTTCCTGGTTTCCACAGCGACTTCCTTCCAACAGGTGGAAACAGTGCAGGTGTGTCGTCCAGGTGACGCTGCTCCTACAGGCTGGACCGGCCGGAGGCTGCACTGACCAGTGACTGGGATCCGACTGTGCCAGGGAGGGGGGGGAGGGAGAGAGGAGGGGGAGGAGAGAGAGAGAGGAGGGGGCAGGGAGAGAGGAGTGGAGAGGGAGAAGAGAGAGAGAGGTAGGGGAGGAGAGAGGAGAGAGGGAGGGAGGAGGAGGGAGAGAGGAGGGAGAGAGAGGGAGGGAGGGGAGGGAGAGGAGGGAGGGAGGAGGGAGGGAGAGGAGGGAGGGAGGGGGGGGGGAGAGAGGGATGGGGGAGAGAGGGAGGGGGGAGAGAGGGAGGGGGGGAGAGGGAGGGGGGAGGGGGGGGAGGGGGAAGGGGGAAGGGGGGGGGAGGGGGGAGGGAAGGAGAGGCTGGTGACCGCGCTCGCTGCCAGGGCGCCTGTGGGGGCAACAGCGAGACCGCAAGAAGCGCCTCTATTCGCCGAGAGTTTTATTGTAAAACAGGAGTTTGTACAGAGCCTCTGAAACTGGAATAAAGTTTTGTGCTTTCGTTGGTTCTCGCGGGCCCCGTGTTGTCGACCCTCCTCCGCTCCGGACACGGCGCCGACTGCCCGGAGCTGCGGCCGCGGCCCCCTACACCCCGGCATCGGCTTCAGGGGACGGGGAGGGGGGGGGGGGGGGGGGGAGGATACCAGGGACGGCGGGAGGGAGGCATCGATGGAGGGGGAGCGTGAGGGAGGGGAACGTGGGGGGAGAAGAGGGGAGGATGAGAGAATAAGGGGTGTGGGGGGGAGTCTCCGCGAGGGAGGGGCGGCCCAGGACGACAAAAAGTGGCCGGGACCTTGGTGGTCGTGCATCTGCGAGGGTCGGGGCGGGGGTTATGTGGGGTGGTGGGCGGGGTAGGTGTCTGAATCTCCGGGTCCGTTTCCAGCATAGACCGGCGGTGAGGCATCAGTTGATGGGCCGGTAGCCGGTGACAACGCGCCGCCGGCGGACAGTGCAGACGACCAGACATCCCACCAACAGCCCGAGCGCCGGTAAACCGAGCCCCGCCGCCATCACCGCCACCACCAGCACCGAGAACCAGTCCCGCGGCGGCTCCCCGGTCCCGATCAGCGCCGACCTGCGGGGCGGGGGGAGAAACAGCGGTGTAGAGGACCCGCCGCCAGAACCGCCCCACCCCTCTCTCCCCCCCCCATCCCTCTCTCCCCCCCCATCCCTCTCTCCCCGATCCCTCTGCCCCCCCCATCTCTATCCCTACCCCTCTCTCCCCATCCCTCTCTCTCTCTCTCTCCACCGTCTCTCCCGCACCCCCTCTCCCCCCCCCCCCCCCCCACCACTCCTTCCCCACCCATTATCGCTCTCCCTCGCCGCCGAAATGCCGGCACATTCCCTCCTCACCCACCGCCCCCTCCTCCCCATCACCTCCAGGGGTAGGGAACGCCACCCTTTCCCGGCCGCTCCCGCTCCAGACGCAAGCTCCCCGCAGCTGGGTGGGGGGGTGGGTGAGAGAAAGGGGCGAACGTTTACAGTTTTGCTACCCCCCCCCCCCAACTCTCGCCTCTCCCCACCGCCTCTCTCTGGTCCCCTACTCCCCCTCACCTCTCTCCCTCCACTCACCAGCTGAGGTAGTGGTGCTCTCGGTACAGCCTCTGTCCCGGGCTGCCGAAGGACACGTTGAGCGCGGCGAGGCGGGTGCGGGGCCCGGGCTCGGTGCCGCTGAAGGCGAAGGCGATGCTGGCGGCGGGGAGCCGCTGCCGGGACTCGCGGGGCCGCAGCGCCGAGTTGTGGGTCTGCATGGAAACTCTGCGGCGCGGCTGCCGGGAGCCGTAAGCCACGGGTTTCCACTGCAGGAAGCTGGAGACGCCGCTGGCGTTGTCCCGGAGCGACAGTAGCTCCGACACCTGGGGAGGGGGGCAGATCCTTCAGTGAGGTCCCTCACCACCCCTCTCCATTTCCCCCCCCCCTCCACCACCCCTCTCCACCACCCCCCTCTCCATCACCCCCCCTCCATCACACACCCCCCTCCATCACACACCCCCCCCCTCTCACCATCACCCATCCCCCTCTCTCCATTATGCCCCTCCCCCTTCCTCACCCCCCCTCCATAACCCCCCTCCCCTTCCTCACCTCTCCTCCATCACCCCACACTCATACCCCCCCCCCCCAAAACTCTCACTACCCCCCGCTCATCGCAGCAGGAGGGGGGCAGATCCTTCAGTGATATCCAAGGGCGGGGGTTGGCGCGGTGGTTAGGGAGGGAGATGGGGGGCGGGGCGGAGAGGTGCGGGAGGGGCAGTGGGCGGGGAGAGCTGGATGGGGGGGGGGGAGGGTGGTGGAGAGGGGGGAGGGGAAGGAGAGGGAGAGAGGAGGGGAAGGGTGGAGGGGGAAGGGTGGAGGGGGAAGGGAGTCGGGTAATGGAGGGGGGACGTGGGATGGAGGGGGAGGAGAGGAGGAGTGGGGAGGGAGTTGGGGAGGGGGGGAGTGTGAGGGGGGAGGGAGGGGAGGGGGAGACGAGAGGGGGGGAGTAGGAGTGGGGAGGGAGGTGGGGGAATGAGGTGGAGAGGGAGAGGAGAGGGGAGAGGAGAGGGAGAAGGAGAGAGGGGGTGGAGAAAGTGCCGGGGAGGCGGTACCTGGAAGATGGAGGGCGTGTACTCATCATCGATGGTGGAGCGTACCCGCAGCCGCCGCTTGCTGCCCGCTCCCTCCAGCACCAGCAGCTCCAGACCGAAGCGAGAGAAGTTTCCCCGCGGCCGCAGCCCCTCGATGCTGAACTCCAGCTTGGAGCAGTTGGCCGAGTGCAGGAGACGGGGCAGCTCCGGGTCCCGGCCCGATCCCTCGAACGCCGCGATCTGACAGCGACAGAAACCAGAGTCAATAGACAATAGGTGCAGGAGTAGGTCATTCGGCCCTTCGAGCCAGAACCACCGTTCAATGTGATCATGGCTGATCATCCCCAATCAGTACCCTGTTCCTGCCTTCTCCCCATATCCCCTGACTCCGCTATCTTTAAGAGCCCTATCTATCTCTCACTTGAAAGCATCCAGAGAACCGGCCTCCACCGCCCTCTGAGGCTGAGAATTCCACAGACTCGCCACTCTCTGCGAGAAAAAGTCTCAATTAACCATATAACCATATAACAATTACAGCACGGAAACAGGCCCTCTCGGCCCTTCCAGTCCATGCCGACCATTTGTTTGCCCCTAGTCCCATCTACCTACACTCAGACCATACCCCTCCATTCCCTTCACGTCCATATACCTATCCACTTTACTCTTAAATGTTATAATCGATCCTGCCTCCACCACTTCTGCTGGAAGCTGATTCCACACAGCCACCACCCTCTGAGTAAAGAAGTTCCCCCTCACGTTACCCCTAAACTTCTGTCCCTTAATTCTCATGTCATGCCCTCTTGTTTGAATCTTCCCTACCCTCAATGGGAAAAACGTATCCACGTTAACTCTGTCTATCCCTTTCATCATTTTAAAGACCTCAATCAAGTCCCCCCTTAACCTTCTGCGCTCCAAAGAATAAAGACCTAACTTGTTCAACCTTTCTCTGTAACATAGTTGCTGGAACCCTGGCAACATTCTAGTAAATCTCCTCTGTACTCTCTCTATTTTGTTGACATCCTTCCTATAACTAGGCGACCAAAATTTGTACACCATACTCCAGAATTGGTCTTAACAATGCCTTGTACAATTTTAACATTACTTCCCTACTCCTATATTCAATGCTCTGATTTATAAAGGCCAGCACACCAAAGGCTTTCTTTACCACCCTATCTACATGCGATTCCACCTTCAGGGAACTATGCACAGTTATTCCTAGATCCCTCTGTTCCACAGCATTCCTCAATTCCCTACCATTTACCATGTACGTCCTATTTTGATTTGTCCTGCCAAGATGTAGCACTTCACACTTAACAGCATTAAACTCCATCTGCCATCTTTCAGCCCACTTTTCCAAATGGCCCAAATCTCTCTGTAGACTTTTGAAAATCTACTTCATTATCCACAACACCACCTATCTTAGTATCATCTGCATACTTACTTATCCAATTTTCCACCCCATCATCCAGATCATTGATGTACATGACAAACAACAGTGGACCCAACACAGATCCCTGAGGCACCCCACTGGTCACCGGCTTCCAACCTGACAAACAGCTATCCACCATTACTCTCTGACATCTCCCATTCAGCCACTGTTGAATTCATCTTGCTACTCCGCCAAAGATTGAACCTTCTTAACCAACCTTCCATGGGGAACCTTGTCAAAGGCCTTACTGAAATCCATATAAACAACATCCACTGCTTTACCCTCATCAATTTCCCTAGTTACTGCTTCAAAAAATTCAAGAAGGTTTGTCAAACATGACCTTCCAGGCACAAATCCATGTTGACTGTTCCTGATCAGACCCTGTTTATCCAGATGCTTATATATATTATCTCTAAGTATCCTGTCCATTAATTTGCCCACCACTGACGTCAAACTAATAGGTCTATAATTGCTAGGTTTATTCTTTGAACCCTTTTTAAACAATGGAACAACATGCGCAGTACGCCAATCCTCCAGCACTATTCCCGTTTCTAATGACATTTGAAATATTTCTGTCATAGCTCCTGCTATTTCTACACTAACTTCCCTCAATGTCCTAGGGAATATCCTGTCAGGACCTGGAGACTTATCCACTTTTATATTGTTCAAAAGTGTCAGTACTTCCCCCTCTTTGAATCTCATAGTTTCCATAGCTACTCTACTTTTTCCCCTTAACTCACAGAGTTCAATATCCTTCTCCTTGGTGAATACCGAAGAAAATAAATTGTTCAATATCTCCCCCATCTCTTTTGGTTCTGCAGATAGCTGTTCTCTAATGGTCCAATTTTCGTTATCCTTTTGCTATTAATATAGCTGTAGAAACACTTTGGGTTTACTTTCACCTTTCTTGCCAAAGCAACCTCATATCTTCTTTTAGTCTTCCTAATTTCTTTCTTAAGATTCTTTTTACATTCTTTATACTCCTCTAGCACATCATTTACTCCATGCCTCCTATAATTATTGTAGATATCTCTCTTTTTTTCGAAACAAGTGTCCAATTTCCCTTGAAAACCATGGTTCTTTCCAATTTTTACTATTTCCTTTCAACCTAACAGGGACATAAAGATACTGTACTCTTACAATTTCCCCTTTAAATGTCCTCCATTTCTCTTCTACATCCTTCCCATGAAACAAAGTGTCCCAATTCACTCCTTTAAATCCTTACGCATTCCCTCAAAGTTAGCCTTTCTCCAATCAAAAATCTCCACTGTAGGTCCAGTTCTGACTCTCTCCATAATTATATTGAAACTAATGGTATTGTGATCACTGGTCCCGAAGTGCTCACCAACGCATACCTCCGTCACCTGACCTGCCTCATTTCCTAACAGGAGGTCCAGCACTGCCCCTTCTCTGGTCGATACCTCTATGTACTGCTGCAAAAAAACTATCCTGCACACATTTTACAAACTCCAAACCATCCAGCCTATTTACAGAATGTGTTTCCCAGTCTATTTTTGGAAAATTGAAATCTCCCACAATCACTACCTTGTGCTTACTACTAATATCTGCTATCTCCTTACATATTTGCTCTTCCAAATCTCTCTCCCCATTTGGCGGTCTATAATACACCCCTAAAAGTGTTGTTACACCGTTCCCACTTCCCAGTTCCACCCAAATAGCCTCCCTAGACGAGCCCTCTAATCTATCCTGCCAAAGCACTGCTGTAATATCTTCTCTGACAAGCAATGCAACACCTCCCCCTCTGGTCCCTCCAATTCTATCACACCTGAAGCAACGAAATCCTGGAATATTTAGTTTCCAATCACAGCCCTCCTGCAACCATGTTTCACTGATTGTCACAACATCATATTTCCAGGTGTCAATCCAGGCTCTAAGTCCATCCACCTTACCTACAATGCTCCTAGCATTAAAATATACACATTTTAGAAACCCACCATCTCTTATTCTCTGTCTATTATCTTTTTCATCTTTCTCGCCTACATTTTGGATCTGAGTGCTTCCCTTCTCTGCCTCTTGCCCCACACCCTGACCCCTAACCCCCTCTACCCGAGTCCCTCCCCCCAGCCTTTCTAGCCTTTCTAATACTAAAGGGCTTACTCCTTATTCTTTAACTGTGGCCCCTGGTTCTGGATTCCCCAACATTGGGAACATGTTTCCTGCCTCTAGTGTGTCCAGACCCTTAACAATCTTATATGTTTCAATGAGATATCCTCTCATCCTTCTAAACTCCAGAGTGTACAAGCCCAGCTGCTCCATTCTCTCAGCGTATGACAGTCCCGCCGTTCTGGGAATTAACCTTGTAAACCTACGCTGCACTCCCTCCATAGCAAGAATGTCCTTCCTCAAATTACGGACCAAAACTGCACACAATACTCCAGGCGTGATCTCACTAGGGCTCTGTACAACTGCAGAAGGACCTCTTTGCTCCTATATTCGATTCCTCTTATTATAAAGGCTAACATGCCATTCACTGTCTTCACTGCCTGCTGTACCTGCATGCTTACTTTCATAAACTGATGTACAAGGATCCCCAGATCCCGTTGTACTTCCCCTTTTCCCAACTTGGCACCATTTTGATAGTAATCTGCCTTCCTGTTTTTGCTACCAAAGTGGATAACCTCACATTTATCCGCATTAAGCTGCAATCTGCAAATTTGCTAATGTTACTTTGAATCCCTTCATCCAAATCATTGATGTACATTGTAAATAGCAGCGGTCCCAGCACCAAGCCTTGCAGTACCACACTAGCCACTGCCTGCCATTCTGAAAGGGACCCGTTGATCCCTACTCTCTGTTTCCTGTCTGCCAACCACTTCTCTATCCGTGTCAGCACTCTACCCCCAATACCATGTGCCCCAATTTTGCCCACTAATCTCCTATGTGGGACCTTATCAAATGCTTTCTGAAATTCCAGGTACACACTACATCCACTAGCTCTCCCTTGTCCATTTTCCTTGTTACATCTTCAAAACATTCCAGAAGATTAGTCAAGCATGATTTCCCCTTCGTAAATCCATGCTGACTCGGACCGATCCTGTTACTGCTATCCAAATGTTCGGCTATCTCATCTTTTATAATTGACCAGCATCTTCCCCACCACCGATGTCAGGATAACTGGTCTACAATTCCCTGTTTTCTCTCTCCTGCCTTTCTTAAAAAGTAGGATAACATTAGCTACCCTCCAATCCACAGGAACGGATCCTGAGTCTATAGAACATTGGAAAATTATCACCAATGCATCCACGATTTCTAAAGCCACATCCTTGGGATGCAGACCGTCAGGCCCTGGGGATTTACCAGCCTTCAGTCCAATCAGTCTATCCAACACCATTTCCTCCCTAATGTGGATTTCCTTCAGTTCCTCCATCACCCCAGATCCTCTGATCCTCAGGAAGATTGTTTGTGTCCTCCTTAGTGAAGACGGATCCAAAGTACCTGGTCATCGCGAGGAAATGTCCTATAAGCCGTCCCGTCAACTCCCCCCCCCCCCCCGACCCGGGGGTAGGTCACAAAGTGTAGCCCCCGCTACCCTGTCCCATCGACCCTGATCCCACCAAGAACCAGAGGTCAAAGGTTCAAGGTGAAGGGGAAAGATTTAATAGGAATCTGAGAGGTGACTTTTTCACACAGAGGAAGGTGGGTGTATGGAACGAGCTGCCAGAGGAGGTAGTTGAGCCTGGGACTATCGCAACGTGTAAGAAGCAGTTAGACAGGTACATGGATCGGACAGGTTTGGGGGGGATATGGACCAAACACAGGCAGGTGGGATGTGTAGATGGGGCGTGTTGGCTAGGGTGGGCAAGTTGGGCTGAAGGGCCTGTTTCCACGCTGTATCACTCTGAGACGGATCCGGACTGCGGGTGCTGTCTGTACGGAGTCTGTGGGGTGAAGACTCCTCCCCCTCTTACCCTGAAGGTGACGCTGGCGTTGGCGAAGAGCGGCGCGGAGGCGTTACGGCCACGGAGTTGGGCGGTCAGTGCGTTGTGGTCCAGGGTGGCGTTGGCATTGTCCCAGGTGAAGTCCTGCAGCAGGTACGGCGGGTAGAAACTGTCCGGAGGTGCCCGAGATAGGTCAGCCGTGTCGTTCACATCGTCATATTCCCAGAGCTGGGGGAGAGAGAGAGAGACAATAGACAATAGGTGCAGGAGGAGGCCATTTGCCCTTTCAACCAGCACCGCCATTCAATGTGATCATGGCTGATCGTCCCCAATCAGTACCCCGTTCCTGCCCCCTCCCGATATCCCCTGACTCCGCTATCTTTAAGAGCCCTATCTAGCTCTCTCTTGAAAGCACCCAGAGAACCGACCTCCACCGCCCTCAGGGGCAGAGAATTCCACAACTCTCTGTGAGAAAAAGTGTTTCCTCGTCTCCGTTCTAAATGGCTTACTCCTTATTCTTAAACTGTGGCCCCTGGTTCTGGACTCCCCCAACATCGGGAACATGTTTCCTGCCTCCAGCGTGTCCAAGCCCTTAAAAATCTTATATGTTTCAATAAGATCCCCTCTCATCCTTCTAAACTCCAGAGTGTACAAGCCCAGCTGCTTCATTCTCTCAGCATATGACAGTCCCGCCATCCCGGGAATTAACCTTGGAAACCTACGCTACACTCCCTCAATAGCAAGAGCACGAAGAGTCACTACCGACACACTCTCCCCCCTCTCCCCAGGGATCAGCCCCGCCCGAGGGGGCAGAGACAATCGCCCACGGCAGCAGGAGCCGCAGAATTGGACCACAGCCCACCCCCTCCCCGTTTCCCGACCATACCCCCCCCCCGTTCCCTAATCTCCCCGCCCCTTGTTTCCCAGCCTCCACACCCCCCCTTTCGATTCCCGAAGTCTCTTACCCTCCCCCAATTCCCTTGGACCCCCCCCACTCTCAGATCCCCTACCACGCCCCCTCATCACCCCCCCCCCCCATTCCACGGCCCCTCCCATCCCCACGCTCATAAGGTCAGATGGGATAGGAGCAGAAATTAGGCCATTCACCCCATTGAGTCTACGGCCAGTTAATCATGGTTGATCTATCTCTCCATCCTAACCCCATTCTCCTGCCTTTCCCCCCCCCCACCCCCAATTCCACCCCCCCCATTAGTCTCCCCCCCACGTACCCGGGAGAAGATGATGGCGGTGGAGTAGAGCACGGCGCCGGCAGGCTCGATGCGCAGGGCACCGTTGGGGTCGGGCAACTGCAGGCTGGTCCAGTCGATGTGCAGGGAGGTATTGGGGCTGCCGGTGTGGACGAGCAGCACGGTGGGGGCGCCGAGCGAGCTCCACACATAGTGGATGGTGTCGGCACGGCCCACGGCCCGGACGTGGAGCACGTTGGGGGCGGCAACCGAACTGTTCCGTCCCGGGTTGTACTCGAAGGTCACCTGTCAGTCGATGTTCATCAGTTCATTAGTGATAGGAGCAGAATTAGACCATTCGACCCATCCAGTCTACTCTGTCAATCCCTCATGGCTGATCTCTATCTCTCTTTCTCTCTCCTAACCACCTTCTCCCCATAACACGAACTAATCCAAAATCTGCTTATCTCCAGCCTTAAACATATCCACTGACTTGGACTATCTGCCACAGAAGGCAGTGGAGGCCAATTCACTGGGTGTTTTCAAGAGAGAGTTAGATGTAGCTCTTAGGGCTAAATGAATCAAGGAATATGGGGAGAAAGCAGGAATGGGATACTGATTGGGGATGATCAGCCATGATCATGTTGAATGGTGGTGCTGGCTCGAAGGGCCGAATGGCCTCCTCCTGCACCTATTTCTCTGTTTCTAAAATAAATTCTTCATCATCTCATTTCTAAAAGTATGTCCTTTAATTCTGAGGCTTTAAACCTCTAGTCCTAGACTCTCTCACTAGTGGAAACATCCTCTCCACATCCACTCTCTCCGGGCCTTTCATTGTTCTGTGTTTCTATGAGTTTCCTCCAGCATTTGATGTCTGCCTTGCCATTGATTGTATATTTTCTCCTTACATTTGACCTCCCAAAGTGCAACACCTCACACTTGCTCAGATTAAACTCCATGTGCCATTTCTATAGCCATTTCTGGCTGATCGATATCTATATCTATATACCATGACAGCCTTCCTCACAGTCCGCGACCCCAGCAATGAAGTCCTCTGCTAATTAGTAACCAACCTGTCCACGTTTAGAGTCTGAAGGACAATAGACAATAGGTGTAGGAGTAGGCCATTCGGCCCTTCGAGCTAGCACTGCCATTCACTGTGATAACGGCTGATCATCCCCAATCAGTACCCCGTTCCTGCCTTCTCCCCATATCCCCTGACTCTGCTGTCTTAAAGAGCCTCACAGTGGGCAACGTTGATTCCGCTGTGGGGGATGTTTATGTTAAATTCTATCGTTTGTTGTGTTCTTTTTATTTGTATGGCTGTAACAAGTCGATGGCCGCACCGATGTGTTTGCCCTGGCTCTGTTTGTGTTTACCTACTCTGGTCTGTACAGCACTTTGGTCACCGTGGGTTGTTTTTAAATGTGCTTAATACATAAATATATTATTATTATATTATTATTACCCGTCTTACTGTTCGAATAGACCCAGACTCAACTACCTCCCCTGGCAGCTTGTTCCATACACCCACCATCATTTGTGTGAAAACATTACCCCTCAGGTTGGTATTAAATATTTTTCCCTTCACCTTAAACCTATGTCCTCTGGTCTAGTCCAGCATCTGCAGTTTGTTCCTGCACATCATGTCGACATTTACATCCAAGTCACAAACAGATCCATCCCTGCAGAACTCCACTGGTCACTGACCTCCACCCTGAGTATTGTCCTCCCACCATAGCCCTCTGGCTTCATCCAGTCAGGCAGTCTGAATCTACATGATGGGGAGGGTGGACTGTGGTCACATTGGGAGTGGGGGGGTGTCAGTACTGACCACAGAGTCTCAACATGATCTCACCCACCAACGCGAGTCAGCAGTCACATCTTTCCGGATAAAACTTCCTCATTTTGGACACAAGCCACAAGTGTCACAAATCACATGCTGGATGAGATTAGTGTAAAACTGGCATCATGTCCAGCATAGACATTGTGGGCCGAAGGGCCTGCTCACATGGTGTTGGGGTCTAGGACATTATTACTGTGACTCGCTGGATGATAAATCGTGGGCAACGCTGACTAGACATGGAGGAACACCTGTCCCTATACCTCCTCCCATAACTCTGTCATAGGACACTGTCAGTCTCTCAGGCGAGGCAGAAGTTCACTTCACCTCCTCCAACCTCATCTACTGTATCCGCTGTTCCAGGTGTGGACTCCTGTATATCAGTGAGACCAGGCGCAGGCTTGGTGATCGTTTTGCTGAACACCTCCACTCAGTCTGCCAAAACCTACCTGACCTCCGGGTTGCTCAACACTTTAACTCCCCATCCCGTTCCCACACTGACCTTTCTGTCCTGGGCCTTTCCACTGTCAGAGTGAGGCCCAAGACAAATTGGAGGAACAGCACTTCATATTTCGCTTGGGCAGCTTCTATCCAAGTGGTACGAACATTGACTTCTCTAATGTCAAGTAACCCTTGCTTTCCCTCTCTCCACATCCCTCCCCCATCCTAGTTCTCCGACTAGTTTCACTGTCCTCCTGATTAAATATTACTGATTGTACCCTTCGTTGTCACCTTCCCACAGCAAATAATGAACCATTCTACATTTCCTTGGTCACCGTCCCCTTTGATATGTGTTTTCACATATTACCCTTCCATATCTCTATGTCTCCCTCTCCCCTGAGTCTCAGTATGAAAAAGGGTCTCGACCCAAAACATCACCCATTCCTTCTCTCCAGAGATGCTGCCTGTCCCACTGAGTTACTCCAGCTTTTTGTGTCTATCTCTCCACTAACGGCCAAGTGGCATAGAATAAAGGGTCGGCCATTTAGGAATGAGATGAGGAAAAACCTTTTGACCCAGAGTTGTGAATCTATGGAATTCTCTGCCACAGAGGGCAGTGGAGGCCAATCCACTGGATGTTTTCAAGTTAGATTTAGCTCTTAGAGCTAACGGAATCAAGGGATATGGGGAGAAAGCAGGAAGAAAGTACTGATTTTGGATGATCAGCCATGATCATATTGAATGGTGATGCTGGCTCGAAGGGCCGAATGGCCTACTCCTGCACCTATTGTCCATGTTTCTATGACCAGTGACTCACTCTCGCATCTCCAAGACTGAATAATCAGATAATAATCAGATTATCAGCACATCCATTGAATACAAGCTCAGACCTGTTGTAACAAGAGCCGGGAACCTCTCCTGCTACAGGCGGGGACGAGGGAAGTGCCGGTCAGAACCAGGGTACCCACCAGCCCCGCGAATAGAAACCACCGAACCGACAGGTTACATTTATACAAACTTCCCCCTGCTCTGAAGAAGGGTCTCGACCTGAGACGTCACACATTCCTTCTCTCCAGAGATGCTGCCTGTCCCGCTGAGTTACTCCAGCGTTTTATCTCCTTCGATTTAAACCAGCATCTGCAGTTCGGTCCTACACACTTCCCCTTCTGCTCGGGCGAAGGGTTTGTTAACACCCCCGCCAGCCCGCACCCCCCAGCCAGCCCGCACCCCGTTACCTGTCGGCGGTAGGAGTCGTGTGTCCGCACCAAGCCGGGGATCAATGCAACTAGGCAGCAACACACCAGCATTGTAACCGGCGCCATGTCTGCTACATCTCTCCCATCAGCTGACTTCCGCCTCTTGTTTGCACCGCCCCTTTGGGCTGGGCTCTTAAAGGGAGGAGGCTCTGAGGAACAAAATAAGTCGCTTCACGGGGTCTCATGGGCAGCACAGACAAGGCAGACCGCCAGAACCCTTTTACCCAAAGATAGACACAAAAAGCCGGAATAACTCAGCGGGTCAGGAAGCACCAGGAAGGAATGGGTCACGTTTCGGGTCCAGACCCTTCGTCAGACCGTTTCCCCAAAGGTGGAAATATCCAATGTCCAGACTCGAGGGCATAACTATAAGAGAAGGTTTAATGGAGGTGTGCGGGGCAAGTTTTGAGATTGGTAGATTCTCGATTAGTACGGGTGTTAGGATCGATAAATTCATCAGGAAGGCTGGGTCCGTTCTGGTGGAGGAGTTGGAATCACGGGAGGTAATCTTGGAGGGGAGGATGGTCCTCAAACTGCGGAGCATCCTGGACAATACTGCTCATCCCCTCCACGACACGCTGGTCGACCTGAGGAGCACCTTCAGCAACAGACTGGTTCCAGCAAGATGCAGCACAGAACGCCACAGGACATCCTTCTTCCCTGAGGCTATCATTTTGTGTCTTTTATTGGTAAACCAGCACCTGCAGTTCCTTGTTTCTACTGCATGAATCTTGGAATGGGACATCTGTTTTTAGTCTATTGTTTGAACAATGTGGCAGTTTACCTGGGCCTCACTATTGGAGATGCTGCTCTTTGAGATGGCAAGTCATGTTATCCAGACCATCAACATTTCTTAGATTTTCAGATATCAAAACAATTTTTAAAAAATCAGCCACTGATTAATTCAAGATATTTGAGCTTTGGTCACTTGCCAGTCCTTGCCCTTTGTGCTGCCATTGTTACTTGTCCGTGCCTCAAAGTTCACAAAGCCACCACTTTCATTCTTTGCTAATTTTCCCCACAAAGTTAGTTTATTGGTGTTCTGTGCCAGTCCTTTCTTCAGCATTAAAAGCCAACAAACTGCAGTTGTGGGTGTTCATACATTAATTGACCTTGGTAAAATTATAAATTGCCCCTTGTGTATCGGATAGTGCTAGTATATGGGTGACCACGGACTCGGTGCGCTGAGGGGCCAGTTTCTGTGCCGTATCTCTAAAGTCTAAAGCAGCTTGCAGTTACAAACCCTGCCACTCACCAACACACTGATTCCCGTGTATTGTGAATGTTTGCCTTGCTTGCTCAAGAAAAAAATAATTAAGTTTAAGCACAGATTATTACAATGCAGATTAAAAGGATGCTTTACAAAACCACCAGGAAGGTGGGATCAGTCATTCTGAAGGTTTGTAAAGTAGCAGGGGCTGAATGGCCTGCGTGTGCAGTGGGGGTGAGTGGCAGTAGTGCAGACCACAGGACGATGGATCCTGCCCTCGTCAGTAAAAGTCACTCTGATCGGCCGTGCTGTCTCCCACTCCGCTCCGTCCACACCCACTGCCTGCAGGAGACTGACCCCACTCCCAGCCCCCCCACTCCCAGCCCAACCCCCACTCCCAACCTAACCTCCTCTCCCAACCTCAGCCCCCAGCCTCAGCCCCCCACTCCCAGCCCCACCCCATCTCTCAGCCTCACCCACCTCCCCACCCACTCTCAGCCTCAGCCTCCCACTCCCAGCCTCAGATCCCCACAGCCCAACCCTCACCCCCAGCCCCACACACACACACACACACACATATTCAGGAGAGTTCATGAAGACACAAACATTAATTGGTCAAATCTTTATTGAAAGCCAATGGGCAGAAGGGAGGTGAAGCTGCAGCGTGTGCCCACCGATAGATGGGAAATGGTGGGCAGCTGAAGTAGCAGCTGTGCTGCTTGCCCCACCACCCTGTCAAACATCCTTTAACAATAAATACCGGGGAGTGTGGGCTGGGGCAGTGCCCTGGTCCTCCTGGGTCGCATGGGTCCCAGTTAGTTGTACGTAGCATCCCCTTCACCACCTTGGTTGCTGTCCTTCTTGCTCTTGTGGCCGGACACAATGTCATCGATGCGCAGCAACAGGATGGCAGTCTGTGGTCAGACAGAGGCAGAGTCAGACCGGGGGGGGGGGGGGTTGAGGAATCAGAGTGAGACGGTGGCAGGGTGAGACGGGGGCAGGGGCAGGGTGAGGAATCAGGGTCAGACAGAGGCAGAGTGAGACAGGGGCAGGGTCAGACAGAGGCAGGGTGAGACGGGGGCAGGGTGAGACGGGGCAGGGTCAGACAGAGGCAGGGTGAGACGGGGGCAGGGTCAGACAGAGACAGTGTGAGGCGGGGGCAGGGTGAGGCGGGGGCAGGGTGAGACGGGGGCAGGGTGAGACGGGGGCAGGGTGAGACGGGGGCAGGGTGAGACGGGGGCAGGGTGAGGAATCAGAGTGAGACGGGGCAGGGTGAGACGGGGGCAGGGGCAGGGTGAGGAATCAGGATCAGACAGAGGCAGGGTGAGACAGGGGCAGGGTGAGACAGAGGCAGGTTGAGACGGGGCAGGGTGAGGAATCAGAGTGAGACGGGGGCAGGGTGAGACAAGGACAGGGTGAGGAGTCAGGATCAGGGTGAGACACAGGGGCAGGGGCAGACAGAAGAGTCAGGGTCAGGGTGAGACAGAGGCAGGGTCAGACAGGGTCACCCACTCCCACCCACAGCTGTCCCCCTGCCCACAGCTGGCTGACACCAGGTGCCCGGTACCTCAGCTCATCATCGCAGCACCAGGGAAACTATGAATGTGCCATTAGTGCTTCCCTGACAGCCCAGCTCTGTTGCCGGGCACTCACAGAGATGCCAACCCTAAATTTAGTTCACAGTAACATTCAACCCATTTGTCCGTAACAAATGGGGTTAAATGCATTTCTCTCCGTAACATACTCACTTGGGGTTGTTGCCGGCGGCTATGCGCCTGCGCACTGGTGCAGATCAGCGGGCTGCCGGCGGGCGGGAGCGGCACATGCGCACTTGGCAAGGTTGCCGCCGGGTCTGCGCCTGCGCACTGGGTGCGGGGGAGGCCCGGTGATGGGGCTGCCGCGAGCGGCCGGCTGGCGGCAGGAAAGTGCCGCTGATCGCGCGGGCCGGCGCCGCCCGGGCTCTGGGCCGGGCGTGGCTGCGAGCTGCCGGGCTGGCAAACCGGGGGCACATGGCGCCGGCGTTCACCACGGGAGGAACACCGGCGCGGCGGTGTTCCGTAACAGCATGTTTGGCTGCCGGAACACCGTAAAAAGGTTATTTCGCCGGGACAAAATACGGCGAATCCGGGACACTTGGCATCTCTGGGCACTCACCCCCCAGCCAACGATTCTCTACATCTGCCACTGGCCCAGCCCTACTGCTGGACACTCCGTCCACCCATTACAACCTGGCCATGTTGTCAGGCACCACCCACCAAACCACTTTATGAATCTGCCTTTATCCCCTCGCTGCTGTGGGGCACTCACCTCCACCGAGGTTTTGAATGTCTGTGACTTGACCGTCAGCGGCTCCCAGATGCCGAGCTCCTTCATGTCGGCCAGCGCCCCGGTCTCTCCGTTCACTCCCCATGTCTGGCAGCCTTCCTGCGTGTGCTTAGCCTGTAACATGGCAACAAACTGTCAACACAGTGCCAGAGACAGAGACAGAGCCAGACATGTACGGTGTGGGCAAGAGGAAGGAACGGCAAACACAGAAAGGGTATTATTCCTGTTGGAACAGTTTAAGGGCAAGTCTGGCCATCGTGTGGAGTCATGCGGTGTGGCAGAGTCTGAGCGGAGAGAAGGAGTGAGCGTTAGAATGAGTGAACAGAACAGACAGAGATTGCACTGAGGAGCATTAGCGGCGATCAGTCACGGGCTAAATGGACAATGCCATTGGAGCCTTACCCTAAGCGAGGTGAGCAGGCGGATGGTGCTGGCTCCACAGTTCTGGATGAGAGTTCTGGGGATGACCTCCAGGGCATTAGCCACTGCACGGTATGGCCACTGCTCCACACCTGTCATGGTCTTGGACTTCTCGATCAGCGCGTGTGCCACTGCCATCTCGACAGCCCCACCGCCAGGCACCAGGCGAGGGTCCAGCAGCACATTACGGGTCACCTGCATCGCGTCCTGCAGGTTCCGCTCCACCTCCTGCAACCACATCCATCACTGACCGACTGACCTCCACCGGGGACATCACCATCAACCCACCCAGCTCCACCTCTTACAGCCACATCCATCACTGACCGACCGATATCAGCCCCACCCCACCCCCAGCGGGTTCCCCACACTGCCCACCGTGCAATGTAACCAATTACCCAGGGCCTTCACTTCCTCCCCCTCCCACAGCTCCAGCATGCACCCCCCACCCTCATCCACCACCCCCCACCCTCATCCACCAGTGTCCCTCAAGCCCAACTCACTCTATTAACCACAGGGACAACACAGAGCACTTGCTTACCGCCAGGATCTCCTTGCTGGCTCCACGCAGGAGAATGGTGCAAGCTTTGGGGTCTTTGCATTCGGTGACAAAGGCAAAATATTCATCGCCGATCTTCTTGACCTCAAACTGCCCGGCTCTGGTTCCAACATCCTCCTCAGTCAGCTCGTCAGTCCGGCTAACCACACGTGCACCACACGCCCTGCACGACAAACAGCACCACTGTCAGATAGCAACAGCACCCACTAAACCTGGGCACCAGCGCCCACAGACCCCGAGTACCAGCACCACTGTCACAGAGAAACAGCACCCACTGACCCTGGGGAACAGCACCCACTGACGGACAGTAACAGCACCCGCTAACCCAGAGCACCCACTGTCAGATAGCAACAGTACCCACTAAACCTGGGGAACAGCACCCACTGTCAGATAGCGACAGCACCCACTAAACCTGGGGACCAGCGCCCACAGACCCCGAGTACCAGCACTACTGTCGGAGAGAAACAGCACCCACTGACGGACAGTAACAGCACCCGTTAACCTAGAGCACCCACTAACCCTGGGGAACAGCACCCACTGTCAGATAGCAACAGCACCCACTAAACTTGGGGAACAGGGCCCATAGATCCTGAGGACCAGCACCCAGTGACGAACATAGTGTGACTGGACGAGAACAAAAACCTGGATCCAGACTGTGATCCAAAGATGCAGCTTGCTCACACGGGTGGTTGTGGTAAGAGAAGGATTTGTGGGAGAGCTGGTTAAGCACAGCAGAAAGACGAGGAAAGGCAGGTGGGTGGACAGTTTGCGTGGAGCATCAACACCACTATAGGGTCATACGGTCATGTGATAGGAGAAGAATTAGGCCATTCAGCCCATCAAGTCCACTCTGCTATTCAATCATAGCTGACCTATGACTACCTCCTCACCCCATTCCCCTGCCTTCTCCCCATAACCCCTGACATAATCAAGAATCCATCCATCTATCTGTGTTAAAAATATCCAGTGGATTGTTTTCTTCCTGCACCAGATGTGAAATATCAAATTCTCACCTCACTTTTAACCCAGGATCAGCGCACACTAGCTACCTGTGTTTAATTGTCCTTAAGATACTCCTCAGACAACTCAGGTTAGGGCAACATCACAAAGGCAAGTAGTGCACATTGCTGTGGGTGTGTGAATTAAAGCAGGGTCCAGCTGGCAGGCGCGGGCGGGCTCACCGTACCTGGCAATGCGGTTACTGTCACTCTTCCTGATGCGACGGATTGCAGAGATGTTTGCCTTCATGAGGTAATGAATGGCTAGGTCTGAAAGGCAAAGGGAGACCAAAGCTGAAGGTGTGTTGATGGGCCCTACAATATTATTTCCCCATCAAAGAGCCCCAAATCTGAGCCTTTTGCTTGTGGGAGACCCAAATAGTGATGAATTATTGCACCAAGCCCTGTCTCCGTGACATAATAGACATTTGAACAGGTACATGATAAGAAAGAATCAGATATAGGCCACACGCGGTCAAGTGTGTCCAGTGTTACTTGATGGGCCAGACACGGGTATATACTTGTCACTTGCGTGTATCAGTTTCACTCACCAATACATGGTCAATATGCGGACATCACTTGGGGGTTGCTAAACCCCAAGCAGCTGGACTATTTAAAACAGTCCCACCAAAAAGTGTTCTGCAGTAGTAGGCTGCGCACAGTAATGGAGTGGTCATACACACTGCTCACAGTAATGGCGTGGTCATACACATTGCGCACAGTAATGGAGTGGTCATACACACCAGCAGTAGGCTGCACGTAGTAATGTAGTGGTCATACACATTGCGCACAGTAATGGAGTGGTCATACACACCAGTAGTAGGCTGCACATAGTAATGTAGTGGTCATACACACTGCATATATATAAGATAATATATATAAGCATCTGGAGAAACAGGGTCTGATCAGGAACAGTCAACATGGATTTGTGCCTGGAAGGTCATGTTTGACAAACCTTCTTGAATTTTTTGAAGCGGTAACTAGGGAAATTGATGAGGGTAAAGCAGTGGATGTTGTCTATATGGATTTCAGTAAGGCCTTTGACAAGGTTCCCCATGGAAGGTTGGTTAAGAAGGTTCAATCTTTCGGTGTTAATGGCGGAGTAGCAAGATGGATTCAACAATGGCTGAATGGGAGATGTCAGAGAGTAATGGTGGATGGCTGTTTGTCAGGTTGGAAGCCGGTGACCAGTGGGGTGCCTCAGGGATCTGTGTTGGGTCCACTGTTGTTTGTCATGTACATCAATGATCTGGATGATGGGGTGGAAAAATTGGCAGGACAAATCAAAATAGGAAGTACATGGTAAATGGTAGGGAATTGAGGAATGCTGTGGAACAGAGGGATCTAGGAATAACTGTGCATAGTTCCCTGAAGGAGGAATCGCATGTAGATAGGGTGGTAAAGAAAGCCTTTGGTGTGCTGGCCTTTATAAATCAGAGCATTGAATATAGGAGTAGGGAAGTAATGTTAAAATTGTACAAGGCATTGGTAAGACCAATTCTGGAGTATGGTGTACAATTTTGGTCGTCTAGTTATAGGAAGGATGTCAACAAAATAGAGAGAGTACAGAGGAGATTTACTAGAATGTTGCCAGGGTTCCAGCAACTATGTTACAGAGAAAGGTTGAACAAGTTAGGTCTATATTTTTTTGGAGCGCAGAAGGTTAAGGGGGGACTTGATTGAGGTCTTTAAAATGATGAAAGGGATAGACAGAGTTGACGTTGATACGTTTTTCCCATTGAGGGTAGGGAAGATTCAAACAAGAGGGCATGACATGAGAATTAAGGGACAGAAGTTTCGGGGTAACGTGAGGGGGAACTTCTTTACTCAGAGGGTGGTGGCTGTGTGGAATCAGCTTCCAGCAGAAGTGGTGGAGGCAGGATCGATTTTAACATTTAAGAGTAAAGTGGATAGGTATATGGACGTGAAGGGAATGGAGGGGTATGGTCTGAGTGCAGGTAGATGGGACATGGGGAAAACAAATGGCCGGCACGGACTGGAAGGGCCGAGAGGGCCTGTTTTCGTGCTGTAATTGTTATATGGTTATATGTTATATGGTTATAGTAATGGAGTGGTCACATACACTGCATAGTAATGGAGTGGTCATATACACTGCATAGTATTCGCGTATAGTTCAGCGTAGAGTTTTGGTCTCCAAATCTGAGGAAAGACATTCTTGCCATAGAGGGGGTTTAGAGAAGGTTCACCAGACTGATTCCTGGGATGTCGGGACTTTCATATGAAGAAAGACTGGATAGACTCGGCTTGTACTTACTGGAATTTAGAAGATTGAGGGGGGATCTTATAGAAACGTACAAAATTCTTAAGGAATTGGACAAGCTAGATGCAGGAAGATTGTTCCCAATGTTGGGGGACTCCAGAACAAGGGGAAACAGTCTAAGGATAAGGGGGAATTCCTTTAGGACTGAGATGAGGAAAACATTCTTTACACAGTGATGAATCTCTGGAATTCTCTGCCACAGAAGGTTGTTGAGGCCCGTTCATTGGCTATATTCAAGAGGGAGTTGGATGTGGCCCTTGTGGCTAAAGGGATCGGGGGGTATGGAGAGAAGGCAGGTACGGGATACTGAGTTGGATGATCAACCATGATCATATTGAATGGCGGTGCAGGCTCGAAGGGCCCAATGGCCTACTCCTGCACCTATTTTTCTATGTTTCTATAGTAATGGAGTGGTCATACACACAACCAGTTAGGATGGCACCTCACTCACTCGGTCTTCCACAACAAGGCCACCCGTCCTGAGCTGGGGCAAGTGTGGTCAGTCAGATCTCGTCACTGTGCTGGACTCTGATCCCTACACCAGGACTCTGGCATATCCACACACTAGTACAGCTACTTTCTACACAGACGTTGGGCTGAGCATGTTGTACTAAGGAAGACAGAGTGTGGGGATGTCTCCACCACTATGTGCTGTGCACTCTACCTGAGATGCCCTTCTCACTGAAGAGGAGATCAGGTTTCAGACGAATGATATCCTCACAGATTTGCTGAATGTAATTTTCCTCCATCTGCAGGATGTGAGTGAAGTCCTCCTCACGAGTGATCTCAATATCAGTCTGGAACAGGTGATCAAAGATAGGGTCAACAACATTCCAAACAACAAACGCCCTCACAAAACTGAAGTAGGGAGAGAACGAGATGTAGCGAGCAGATGCAGAGACATGGGGAATATTGTGTAACATACGCAGGTGCCCGGCTCCACCAGTCAACGTGATCCATCTCCCCCCCCATCCCTCTAACATCTAGAAACCCTTGGCCTTGGTTTGAAGGAGCTCATTGATGGAGCACCCATGCCTCTCCAGGACGGACAACAGGTGAGGTTAACACGCTCACTGTGGGCTTTTGTCATAAATGTCCTATCCTTTGACCATGACACTTGGTCCTAGACCCCATCGCCAAATATGGCATGCATTCACCAATTGATCAGCTCATAGGAACAAGGGAACCCCTGACTCTTTTTAACTACTGATAATTATTGCGGGTGCTTGGAGAATTGATCGGGGCAGTGGGAGATAACATGCTCCCACACATCAATGAAATACCGGCAGTTACATATTATTGAAGAACGAGAGGGTGGACTAAAGTGGTCAGCACAGCCTGTGGATAGTTCAGAAAGTCAACGCTCAGTTCCACACGCAATCCTTGACCTCAGGTATGGGGAGGGCAGAGACTTATTGGTGAAAGAGAAAGTGCTGGAGGAACTCAGCAGGTCAGGCAGCATCTGTGGAGAGAATGTACAGACAATATTTCCAGAGTTCACCTTGACACAAAACATAATTAGCCTATTACCCTCCACGGATGCTGCCCGGCTCACTGAGTTCTCCAGCACTTTGTATCTGTCTTTGGTATAAACCAGCACCTGTAGTTCCTTTCTGCACACTTGCTTCGACTTGTACACCCTACTGGAAGACTCTGACCCAGTTCCTCAGCCCAGCCAGGGCTCCACAGATGGAGATAGGGACAGACTGTTGGTACCTGGCTCTCTCCCTTCTTGTACTCCAGCGAGCAGTCCAGCAGCACGATGCGGGGATTCTTGATGTTCCGGCGCATGCGAGAATGCGTGACATCCTTATTCAGCATCACTCCCCGCAGCACGCATGAGTCATGGATGAAGCCGCCAGGGACCTGTTAACAGGGAATAAATGTCACTGCCAGCTTCTGGACAAAACCAACACCGGGAACAGCCGAGCAAATACAAAAGCCAACCCAATGTCCAGATGGGAACAGAGCTTGCACCGACCGTTCCCACCGGTACCATGCAAAGAAACATTGGAAATGTTACAGCCACATCTAATCCATCACCTAGACTTCCTATTTAGATTGTGTTCCCATTGACCTTGGTTTGGAAGAAATTCACTGATGGAGCACCCAGGCCTCTGGGTAGAGAATTCCAAAGACAACATGCACCTGTTCAGATGTAACGTGGACAGTTGAGGAGATGACAAGAAGGCAGAAAGGCTACAAGCCGGAACAAACCCCAACACCCACAGGCAGAGGAAGCACACACACCCACCTTCTCAATTTTGGCATACTTCTTAATGTCAATTTCCTTGCGGCCATTTTCCTCCAACTCTACAGTCTTCACTGCATCGAGCGCGATGCTGCAGGCCAGTTCAAGCTGCAAGTTGTTCACCTTGGTGTTGATGGCACTGTTGATAATCTTCAGCATCAGATCCCGGTTATTGATGTCAACAGGAGTGCTATAAAGAAAGAGAAACACCTTAAGTGCCCGTGGCAACTGATTTCCTAGCAACTGGATTGTGTTCAACTGAACATAAAGCAGATAATCTTCAGAGACGTGCAGTAAAACACCAAGGACAAAGCAACTATATTTAAATTCCTTGACACAAGAAAACACCTCCCTGGAACAAGGTGTTGAATGCAGCACAGCTAGAAAAGGTCACCTGAAGCTTTACCTGTTTATTGGAGCAGTTTCAAAAGACCCGAGACATTAGTTAAAGCAGAAGCAAGTAGCCTGGTGCTTTTGCCGATTGATGTGGTTCAGACATTTATTGGTTGTAAAGTATTTTGTGAAAGGCTCCAGATGAATGCAAATTTTTTGTTCCACAGCAAGTGGGTGAAATAAAGTTAGTCACACTGCATGGAAACAGGACCTTCGGCCCAACTAGCCCATGCCGACAAATTGCCTGCGTTAGTTAGTCCCACCTGACCCATTTTTCTGTCCATGTACCTGCCCAAATATATTTTAAATGTTATTGTACCTGTTTTCACTACATTCTTGGCCAGCTTATTGCACACTCTCATCACTCTGTGTGAAAGGTTGCTCCTTAGGTTACCTTTAAATCTTTCCCCTCTCACCATAAACCTAGTTTTAGACTGCCATACCCTGGGACCAATGTCTCCCTGTCCCTCAAGATTTTACGTAGCCTTCTTCCATAACCGAGTACCTGAGTTCCTCCAACGTGGTGATCATGTCGTCCAGTGCCTGGTGATAAGCTCCGATGATGACAGAGGGGTGCATCTGCTGCTCCAGGTACTGCTCAGCTACTGACAGCATCTCTCCAGCTGCATGAAAGCACACGTGCAATTATAAACACACTATCCCACTACACTAGGAGGCTCCTCGTCCTGTAACTGGATCATGACCACATGAGGTTATGCACACAGTGAATGAAAAAACACTTTGCCTTACATGGGCCAGACTGTTGTAGTTGTGACCAGGGTCACACCACATCCACACCCTTACCGCAAGGCCTGTATCACGGTTCCTGGCCAGCACTCCGAGCCCAACGTCACCCCTCCCACCACTGAAAGCAAGCCTAATCACTGAGCCAATGGATGGGCGATGGATTGCCGCTGATTGGCCTCCATCCCTGGCCACCACTATTGGAGCCGGCACAACCCCACATGAACAAAGACCATTAGTGCAGAGTGTGTTCTACGTACCGAGGATGATGACGGAGGTGGTCCCATCGCCAACCTCTTCATCCTGGGTGCGGCTAATCTCAATCATGGACTTGGCTGCTGGATGCTGCACCTGGATCTGAGAGATTGTACAGAATCATCAGTCCCAACTGGGAGACGAACCAGGAGACTGGGGAGATGGACACGGATGAAGCAGGAGTGGGGAGAGACTGGGGGTAATGAACCAGGAGTGGGGAGAGACTGGGGGTGATGAAGCAGGAGTGGGGAGACTGGGAGGTGATGAACCAGAGGGACCAGGGAGACTGGGGGGGACCAGGAGTGGGGAGACTAGGGGTTGAACCAGGAGAGCAGAGAGACTGGGAGATGAACCAGGAGACTGGGGAGATGATGCTGTCGGAACAATACATCGGGGAGGAAGGCTGAGGTCCAATGAGATCTCTTGCACCAGGCACAGGTCTGGGAAGTGCGATGCTTTCGGAAAACCTCCACTCCCTCTCAGTTGCCACAGGCTTCTGCACATTGTGAAACCACACCGTCCACGGGGGAAATGTCAGGGCTGAGTGTACACAAAATGCTGGAGAAACTCAGCGGGCGCAGCAGCATCTATGGAGCGAAGGAGATGGGCAACGTTTCGGCCCGAAACCCTTCTTCAGACTCAGGGCTGAGTAGTCACCACTGGACTGGCAGCCATCGTCATACAGCATGGAAACAGGCTCTTCAGCCAACCCGTCCATACTAACACAGATGGGATTGTCAGTCGACCTCTGGCCCACGTCCTACCAGGAAGTTAAATTAACATGGAATTTTAACCTGGGAGCTTAGCTCTGTCTATCTCAGACTCCAGTGTGGTGTGGAGCTTCCACAGGGGTGAGACACACAAGTAGAGGTTAATTGCCCCCATTTTAAGGTTGGAATCTGAAGGATGTTGATGGGAATTGGGGGGAGGGAGGGAGGTAATTGGTGGTTATAGGGTAGCACGGAATCAGCGGGCTGAAGGGCCCACTTCCATGCCATAAGTGACTGGCGTTGCAAATTAGTTCATCGAGCACAATCAAGCCACAGGCATTCCATGCTCCAGCACAATAACACTAAGTAGCAAAGGCATGTGGGCTTCAGGATTCGCTGGTGGTAGTAGGTGAAACCTATCCAGGTTGTGGTGAGAGCTGGAGGCAGACACAGATGATTCACCAATAGAACCTACCTCTCTCAGAATGGCATTTCCGTCGTTGGTCATAACGATGCCACCCATAGGATCCAGCAACATCTGGGGAAAGACATTACATTAGATGGTTTTTCAACTCTGCAAGACATCGCAAATAGCAGCACGTTCCAATGTGGGTGAGGAGTGGGTGATTCCATTACTATTTAACTATCCCATTTCGTTAGTAAACAAGCACTACCACTCATTTCTGACTCAACCTTAAAAGAGAGCAAAACCAGTGCATATCTTACCTTCATCATAGCTCTTGGTCCCAGGCATGTTCGAATAACGTCTGCAATAGTCTGAAAAACACAAGGAATACAGATAATCGCGGATTGTGTAACCATGTACAACCTCACACCCGTTACTAATCCCTTGCCATTCCTCCCCAAACAGGCCTGAGAAGGCAGGACATCGTATCCAAGCCTGGACAACCCACTGATTTGGGAAATGCAACTAGTGGAGCTGCATCCTCACATTCGAAGCTCGATCCTGCATGTTCTCCCTGTGGCTGCACCAGTTTTGTCTGGGTTCACGGTTTCTTATATACCCCAAAGGCATGCAGGCTGACAGGTTAACTGGCCACTGTAAGTCATCCTGATTGTGTAGGGGAGGGGTTGTGTCTGGGTGTAGTGGGAATGTGGGGAGAATGGGATGGTGTAGAATTACTGAATATGGATGGTCAGCATGGTCTCGATGGGCAGAAGGGCCAGTTTCTGAGTTCTATCCCTCTCCAAGAGTGACAGTTCCCTCACTCAGTCTAAAGAATACACCCCCCCCCCCAACCCAAAGGTGTTAACACCCAACTCACCTCCTGAGGTGTCATTTTGCCCATTACACTCATGGGGAGTGGAACTACACACATGGGTGTTAGACCTAATGGATCTACACCCAACCTAAGCCTAGTTAAATGGAACCATATATGTGGTGCCCTCAGTGGCAGAGCTATTGTATCCATACCACCCTTGGGTGCCAGATCCGACTGTGCCTACACCACAGACCACCCTTGGGTACCAGATCCCACTGCATCTACACCACAGACCACCCTTGGGTGCCAGATCCCACTCTATACCATAGACCACCCTTGGACGCCAGATCGCACTGCATCTACACCACAGACCACCCTTGGGTGCCAGCTCCCACTCTATACCACAAACCACCCTTGGACGCCAGATCGCACTGCATCTACACCACAAACCACCCTTGGACGCCAGATCCGACTATGCCTACATCACAGACCACCCTTGGGTGCCAGATCCCACTCTATACCACAAACCACCCTTGGGTGCCAGATCCGACAGTGCCTACATCACAGACCATCCTTGGATGCCAGATCCCACTGCATCTACATCACAGACCACCCTTAGGTGCCAGATCCCACTGCATCTACATCACAGACCACCCTTGGGTGCCAGATCCCACTCTATACGACAAACCACCCTTGGATGCCAGATCCGACTGTGCCTACATCACAGACCACCCTTGGGTGCCAGATCCCATTGTATCTACACCACAGCCCACCCTTGGGTGCCAGATCCCATTGTATCTACACCGCAGACCACCCTTGGGTGCCAGATCCCATTGTACACCACAGCCCATGCCAGATCCCATTGTATCTACACCGCAGACCACCCTTGGGTGCCAGATCCCATTGTATTACGCCACACACCACCCTTGGGTGCCAGATCCGACCCCAAGCCCCACCCATGGGCGCCCCCACCCCTCACCTTGGCCGCGCTGATGTTGCCTTGCTGCACTCTGCGGCCCGATTCACGCTTCACGTTCTGACCTGTGGGAGAGACACGGACAACGGGTGAGACAGGACCGGGGGGGGGGGGGGGGGGGAGAGAGACCGCGCCGCTCGGGCCCAGGCGGGAGGGGGAGGCACTCACTCAACACAATGAACCTGTCTCCCCAGGCCCCGGGTCCAACCCATCCCCGGCCCCGGCCCCGGCATTCACTCAGCACCACGACCGGTCACCCCAGGCCCCATCACTGTGCCCGGCCCTGTCTCCAGGGCCCCAGTCACATCCCCAGGCCCCGGTCTGATCCCCGTCCCATCCCCAGGCCCTGGTCGGCGACACTCACTCAGCACCACCACCTGTCTGCCCAACATGGCGGCCGCGGTCTTGTGCTGGAACCTTCTCTGCCGCCGCGCTCCCCACCACGCTGCCGCCTGACGGACACTCGGCTCCGCCAATCGTCGCCCGCCGCAGCACTAACCCTGCCAATAGGAAGCGCGGACTCGCGGTGACGCGGGGGGGAGCGGGACGAGGGCTGGAATGGCCAATGAGGAGGCGGAACGGTGCCGGCAGCGGGGCTGGCGCCGGATGCGGGGCTGGTGCCGGGGGCGGGGCTTGTGCCGGGGGCGGGGCTGGATCGGGGGGGGCGGGGTTGGAGCCGGGGGCAGGGCTTGTGGCGGGGGAGGGGCTGGCGACGGGGGCGGGGCTTGTGTCGGTGGAGGGGCTGAATCCGGGGCGGGGCTTGTGCCGGGGCTGGATCTGGGGGCGGGGCTGGCGCCGCAGGCGGGGCTTGATCTGGGGGGCGGGGCTGGATCCGGGGAAAGGGCTTGTGGCGGGGGAGGGCGGGCGACGGGGGCGGGGCTGAATCTGGGGGAGGAGCTGAATCTGGGGGAGGGGCTGGCGCCGGGGGCGGGGCTGGCGAGTATTTTCAGTGGAGCTGCAGAGGCTGCAAGTCTAAGATAAAGAGGCAGAGAATGCGGGAACAAAGGAATTTGTCCTTGCAGCAGCACAAGGGAATATGTAGACATAGTACGCAGTAGACAATATAACAAACAAGAAAACAAGTTGTGTGTGGGTATCTTCTGTATCTGTATCTTGACGTTAATCACCACCACTGGTTGTCGCATACGTTAGGAGGGTCATGTGCAAAGTCGCAATTAAATATTAAATGTGGGTCTCAGAAGTCAGCGTCTTAATATCGATCATGAGATCATAAGTGATAGAAGTAGAATTAGGCCATTCGGCCCCTTCTAGACTCTTCCGCCACTCAGTCATGGCTAATATATCTCTCCCTCCTAACTGAAGAAGGGTCTCGACCCGAAACGTCACCCATTCCTTCTCTCCAGAGATGCTGCCTGTCCCGCTGAGTTACTCCAGCATTTTGTTTAAACCAGCATCTGCAATTCCTTTCCTACTCGAGAGAGGGGGGGGGGGGGCGAGATAAAGCACCCATGGTGGAGCTGCTATAAATTGGGAAGTTATGAAAGTGTGGAGCGTCGGAGAGCTTGTCCCGGGGAATTGTCGCACTGGGGCCCAAAGATACTAGAGCAAAATCTTCTATATTCTTTGCTCGGGCCAGTCTGACAGTGGGATAGACAAAATGTTTAAGAAGGAACTGCAGATGCTGGAAAATCGAAGGTAGACACAAATGCTGGAGAAGCTCAGCGGGTGAAGGAGCATCTGCGGACAGTGGGACTCCTGGTGAAGCAACTCCAACTCGCGCCAACGTGGCGCCCTATGATTGTAGCGCACCCCTAAGTGCAAAGCAGCTCGGGAGACGGAGTCCCACCCGCGGTCTCCGCCACGGCGGAGGTGACGTTTGAACGACATCTCCCAGGAGGCACCGCCCCCGGAGCGGGTGGGGATGGTGACGTCAGGCGCAAGCGCAGTGGTGCTTCTTTTGGCCGAGCGCAGCGAGGGTGAGTGGCGGCGGACGCGGGGGGAGAGAGGAGGGGAAGGGGAGGGGGAGGGAGAGAGAGGGAAAGTGGGAGGGGAGAGTGAGGCGGGGGGGAGGGAGGGGTGGGGAGGGGAAGGGGGGGGGAGAGGGGAGGGGAAGGGGGGGGGGAGAGGGGAGGGAGAGGGGGGGGGAGAGAGGAGGGGAAGGGGGGGGGGGAGAGAGGGGGAAGGGGGGGGGGAGAGACGAGGAGGGGGAATGGCGGGGGGGGGAGACGAGCGGTGGGGGAAGGGGGGGGGGGAAGAGAGGAGGGGGATGGGGGGGGGGAGAGAGGGGAGGGTTGGGGGAGGGGAATAGGGGGGGGGAGAGAGGAGGGGAAGACGGGGGGGGGGAGAGAGGGAGGGGAAGGGGGGGGGACAGTGAGAGAGGAGGGGAAGGGGGGGGGGAGAGAGGAGGGGAAGGAGTGGAAGGGGGGGGGAGAGAGCGAAGGGAAGGGCGAGAGGAGGGGGAAGGGGGGGGGAGGGGATGAGAGGAGGGGAAGGGGGGGGAGAGGGAGAGGAGGAAAAGGGGGGGGGAGAGAGGAGGGGAAGGGGGGGGAGAGAGGAGGGGAAGGGGGGGGGGGAGGAGGGAGGGGAAGGGGGGGGGAGAGAGGAGGGGAAGGGGGTGAGGGGGGAGAGATGAGGATGTGAGGAGAGAAGGGGGGGGGGAGAGAGAGGAGGGGAAGGGGGGGGGGAGGGAGAGAGAGGGAAGGGGTGGGGGGAAGAGAGGAGGGGGAAGGGGGGGGGGGAGGAGAGGAGGGGAAGGGGGGGGGAGAGAGGGGAAGGGGGGGGGGAGAGAGGAGGGGAGGGTGGGAGAGAGGAGGGGAAGGGGGGGGAGATTAAGAGGAGTGAGGGGGGGGGGGAGAGGAGGGGGGGGGGGGGGAGAGGAGGGGAGGAAGAAGGGGGGGGGGAGAGAGGGGGGAAGAGGGGGGGGGGAGAGGGAGGGAAGGGGGGGGGGGAGAGAGGGGGGAAGGGGGTGGAGGTTGAGAAGGGGGTGGGAAGGGGGGGGGGAGAGAGGAGGGGGAGGGTGGGGGGGGGAAGAGGAGAGGAGGGGAAGGGGGAGAGAGAGGAGGGGAAGGGTGGGGATAGAGAGGAGGGGAAGGGGGGGGGAGAGACTGGAGGGGAAGGGGGGGGGGAGGAGGAGGGGAAGGGGGGGGGGGAGTGGGAGGAGGGGAAAGGGGGGGGGGGGGGAGAGAGGATTCGGGGAAGGGGGGGGGTGGGAGAGGGAGGATAGGAATGGGGGGGGTTTGGTGAGAGAGGTGGGGAGGGGGGGGGGGGAGGGGTGGAAGGGGGTGAGAGAGGAGGGGAAGGGTAGGGGGGGGGGGAGAGAGGAGGGGGGGGGGGGAGAGAGGGGGGGGGGGGGGGGGAGTGAGAGAGGAGGGGAACAGGGGGGGGAGAGTAGAGGAGGGGAAGGGGGGGATGAAGGGGGAGAGAGGAGGGGAAGGGGGGGGGGGGATGAGAGAGGAGGGGAAGGGGGGGCGGGGGGGGGGGAGAGAGGTGGTGAAGGGGGGGGGGAGAGGGAAAGGGGGGGGGGGAGAGAGGGAGGGGGAAGGGGGGGGGGAGGGAGATGAGGGGAGGGGAGGGGGGGGGGGGGAGGGAGAGAGGGGGGAAGGGGGGGGGGGAGAGAGGAGGGGGGAAAGGGAGGGGGGGGGGAGAGACGGGGGGAGGAGGGGAAGGGGGGGGGGGAGAGAGGAGGGGAAGGGGGGGGGGGGGAGAGAGGGGGGAAGGGGGGGGGGGGGGGTGGGAGGATGGGAGGGGAAGAGGGGAAGGGGGGGGGGGGAGAGAGAGGGGAAGGGGTGGGGGGGACGAATAGAGAGTGGAGGGGGGGGGGGGGAGAGGAGGGGAAGGGGGTGGGGGGAGAGAGGAGGGGAAGGGGGGGGGGGGAGAGAGGAGGGGAAGGGGGGGGGAAGAGAGGAGGGGAAAGGGGGGGGGGGAGAGAGCGAGGGGAAGGGGGGGGGGGAGGGAGGAGGAGGGGAAGGGGGGGGGGGGGGGGTGGGGAGAGAGAGGGGGGATATAAAGGGGGGGGAGAGAGAGGAGGGGAAGGGGGGGGGGGGAAGAGAGGAGGGGAAGGGGGGTGTAAGGGGTTAGGGGGGGTGGGGGGGGGGGGAGAGAGGAGGGGAAGGGGGGGGGAGTGGAGAGGGAGGGGAGGGGAGCTTTGGGGGGGGGGGTGAGGAGGGGGGGGGGATAACGGGGGAAGGGGGAGAGAGGAGGGGAAGGGGGGGGGGGGGAGGGAGAGAGGGGGGTGGGGGAGGAGGGAAGGGGGGGGGGGAGAGTGAGGAGGGGAAGGGGGGGAGAGAGAGGAGGAGTGAGGAGGGGAGGGGGGGGGGGGGAGGAGGGGATGGGGGGGAGAGAGAGGAGGGGAAGGGGGGGGTGGGGGGGAGAGGAGGGGAAAGGGGGGGGGGACTGTGGGGGGGAGAGAGGGGAGGGGAAAGGGGGGGGGAGAGAGGGCGGGGAGGGGGGGAGGAGCGGAGAGAGGGGGAGAGAAGAGGGGAAGGGGGGGGGGCGGGGGGTGAGAGGGCGGGCCGAGGAGAGGGGGTGAGAGGGGGGGGGAGAGAGAGGGAGAGTGGGGGGGGAGGAGGGGGGGAGAGGAGGAGGGGGGGAGAGAGGGGACGAGGGGGAGGGGGGGGGGGGACGAGAGGAGGGGGGAGGGGAGGGGGGAGGGAGTGGGGGGGGGGAGGGGGGGGGAGGGAGAGGGGGGGGGAGAGGGGGCAAGGGGAAGGGAGAGGGGGGACGGAGAGGGGGGAAAGGGAGGAATGGGGGAGGGGGGAAGGAAGGGGGGGGAGGAGAGGGGGGAAGAGGGGGAGGAGGGGGGGGGGAAAGGGAGGAGGGGGAGGGGGAGGGAGAGGAGGGGAGGGGGGGTGGGAGGGGAGGGTGGGGGGGGGGGGAGGGGGGAGGGGGGGGGGGGGGGGGGAGGAGGAGGGAGAGGGAGGAGGGGAGGGAGGGGACAACGAGGGAGGGAGAGAGGAGGGGGATAGGGGGGGGGGGTGGGGGGGGAGAGTGAGGGGGGGAGGAGGAGCAAAGGGGGTGGATTGGGAAGGTCTACCTCCACAACAGCCACGTTGCTCGACCTTCACCTGGTTCAAGCAGAAGCCCACTGCGGGGGGTGGGGGGGAGTGCAGCAACCTTGAGGAGGGGCAGGGAGAGGTCTGGAGCTGTGGGAGGAGTGGAGCTGGGGCTGCCCTGTGGGAGGAGTGGAGCTGGGGGGAAATGATGCCCCCACCCACAGCAGCTGAATTAGACCATTCGGCCCATCGAGTCTACTCCGCCATTCTAACGTGCCTGATATATCTTTCATTGTAACTCTTGTTGACCTGTGAGGGGCAGGGGCTGAGGGAATGTCAGAGGGGAGGGGGCACTGATAATCACGGAGCCACCAATAACCACTCTCCAGAAATAAACAATAGATGCAGTGACCTTCATTGAGGTTGTCATAGAGAATAGGAGCAGAATTAGGTCATTCGGCCCATCTTGTCTGCCATCTGCCATTCAATCATGGCTGATCTATCATCTCTCCCTCCTAAGCCCATTCTCCTGCCTTCTCCCAGTAACCCCTGACACCCGTACTAATTAGGAATCTGTCTAGGTTGGGGTGGGTGAGCCAGAGGTGTGTAAGTCGGTGATGGGTATGCGTTCAGGTGGCTGGGGGCAGGATGGGTGTAGGTCCAAGGGGTTGCTGAGACTTTCCCCTATGTCCACACTCTGTGTGACTGCTATCTTTGCCTGCTCTCCCCACAGATGAGGCTGCTGTTAATCGGTGTGTGTGCCGTGCTCCTCGCTGCCGCGGGGGCTGAGGAGGGAGCCAGGATTCTGTCCTCCAAGTCCCTCCTGAACAAATACGCAGTGGAGGGAAGGGACCTGACGCTGCAGTACAACGTGTACAATGTGGGCTCCAGGTAGGGAGCGGAGTCTTCCTCGCCTCACCTGACAACGTACACTCTACCTGGTTCAGCACCTACAACACGATTACACGTCCAGGCCTGAAAACGGCCCTGCTTCAGCCCACTGCTAGATAACCCGTCCCCATTCCTTCATACCCACCCTTATGTCCCCCCTCCCAGGTCAACTGTCTCACCCACCTCCCCCTGGTCACCTCACCGTTCCCCTCTCCCGGTCACCTGGCCCGTCCACCTCCCACTGGTCACCTGGCCCGTTTACCTCCCATCCCCGCCAGTCACCTGGCCCATCCCCCTCCCCCTCCCTCTCCCTGGTCACCTTCGTTTACCTTGCCCTGTCTGTCTACCCCCCGGTCACACCCACCCGTTGTTCCCCCTCTGTCCCGGTCACTGGCCCGTCCCTCTCCCTCACCTGTCCCCCCTCCCTTGGGACTCACCCAGGTCACCCTCCCGTCACCGTCCCCCCTCCCCCTGGTCACCTGTCCCCGTCCCCTTCCCCGATCACCCGTCCCAGCCATGGGTGGGCAGTTTCACTAGATGCAGAGTGGCTTTGTGTGGGGTGGGGTGAGAGCTGGCAGTCCGTGTGATTCCCGTCTCTCTTCTCTCTCTCTCTCTCTCTCCATCCCTCAGTGCGGCGCTGGAGGTGGAACTCAGCGATGACTCCTTCCCACCAGAGGACTTTGGAATTGTGTCGGGAATGCTGACCGTGAAGTGGGACCGGATCGCTCCGTATCCTTGTCACAACCTTCGTGTGTCTGAAGGTTCTTCATTGGAATCTGCTCCCACCTCACTCGTGTTCCTTCCCAGGTTCATAAGTGACAGGAGCAGAATTAGGCCATTCGGCCCATCAAGTCTACTCCACCATTCAATCAAGGCTGATCTATCTCTCCCTCCCAACCCCATTCTGTCTTCTCCCCATACACCCTTAGCAATCAAGAATCTGTAAACCTCCACCTTAAAAATACCCATTGACTTGGCCTCCGCTGCCATCTGTGGCAATGAATTCCACAGATTCACCACCCTCTGACTAAAGAAATTCCTCCACATCTTTTTTCTAAAGGTACATTCTTTTATTCTGAGGCTGTGACCTCTGGCTCTAGACTCTCCCACTAGTGGAAACATCCTCTCCACATCCATTCTATCCAGGCATTTTACTATTCTGTACATTTCAACGAAGTCCCCTCTCATTCTTCTAAACTCCAGTGAGTTCAGGCCCAGTGCCGAAACGCTTGTATGTAAACCCTCATTCCTGGGATCATTCTTGTAAACCTCTGCTGGGCCCTCTCCATCCTTCCAGCACATCCTTCCTCAGATACGGGGCCCTTGTTTGCTTCTGCTATGTCCCTCCTCTGTGTCTGATTCCTTGACCCGCTCGCTGCAGGGCCAGTAACGTCACCCACACTGTGGTACTGCGACCACTGAAGGCCGGATACTTCAACTTCACCTCTGCCACCGTCTCGTACCTGGCCCAGGAAGGGGGGCCCGTGGTGGTAAGTCAGGCCTCTCCTTCAGTAACGACAGGAAGAGGAATAAACTGGGTGGATGCACCGAGTCTCTTGCTCAGAATAGGGGAATCGAGGACCAGTGGACACAGGTTCAAGATGAAGGGGAAAAGTTACTCTCCAGCCAGTTCAGTTCAGTTTATTGTCACATGTACCGAGGTACAGTGAAAAGCTTTTGTTGCGTGCTACCTTCTTCTTTCGTGTGGCGTGCACAGCCTAAAGTTGTTGGACAACTTGTTCTATTTGATCTTCCGTTTGTGCATGTTGAGTTAATTGCGTGCTATCCAGTCAGCGGAAAGACATATATGATTACAATAGAGCTGTCCACCGTGTATAGATACATGAAAAGGGAATAACGTTTAGTGAAAGGTACAGCCAGCAAAGTCTGATCAAGGATACTCCGAGGGTTACTACTGAGGTGGATCGTAGCTCGGCAGTGTGCGTTAATGTCTGGGTGTCTTTGTTTGTAGGTGGGATACACCAGCGCCCCTGGACAGGGCGGCATCTTGGCCCAGCGAGAGTTTGATCGTCGCTTCTCACCTCATTACGTGAGTGTCTGTTCTCCACGCTCCCCCCTCCACCTGGCTCCATTTGGTCCATCGTCTACTCTGCCATACAATCATGGCTGAGCTATCTTTCCCTCCCAACACCAGTTTCAGGTCCCCACTGCTCTCGATGTGAGAAAAGTACTTGCCCTGCACATTTCCATTAAAAGTTACCCCCCACCCCCCATTGCGGGCTGCTGCCCCCCGATATGGCACCCCCTTAATTAATTATGTCCTTTCATGTTAACAAAGAGGTTTCTGGCTGTCTCTCCTCGTGGTTATGTACAAATCTATCAAGGGGTCTCCCTCAAACCCCCGGTGTGCAACGTTCCAGAGAAAATAATCCATGTCTATCCAGCCTCTCCCTGTAGCTGAATCCTCGAATCCAGGCACCATTACGGTAAACCTATGCAACCTCTCCAAATCTTCCACATGCTTCCGATGGGCTGACTGGCCTAATTCTGCTCCTTTCATTGTCTTCATTCCAAAACTCCCGATTGGGTTTCTGTGACGCGATCTAGATTGATGGTGAAACTTCTCTTGCAGTTGGACTGGGCGGGCCTTTGGAGTGATGACCCTTCCGTTCTATCGGCCATCATCCCTCCTGCTGATGCTCTGGTACTCGAGCAAGGGGAGGAAGTACGACACTGCCAAGTCAAGAAGAACTGAGGCGACTGGATCATCAGGATGGGAGGCTCGTGGGACCCTGTTGTACACCGGAGCTGTGATAGGCATTTGATCCGCTGAGTTGTGTGTGTGTGATTGTAGGCAGGCTTAATGCACCACATGTGATTCTTGTCTGTGCACCTGGGGTGTCTGTATGTTGTGTCTATGTGCACATGTGTTTGAGTGTGGTAAATATCTACTTAATCCAACTCTCTCACTAATGACATTGTCGTTCTCATTGATTTCACTTTGTATTTTAGTGTGAATTTTTATGGCAATTGCATGGAGGGTCTTGAACAAGGTGGAATAATGCAGGGTGCAGCGGGGGAGTTTTGCCACAGTCAGGTCACACCTGCACACATGACAAACCGAGTCACACACAAACTGCACTCCTGACCCTGCACGGGTGACGAGCTTTCTGTGGGAGGGTTGGTCCCACCTCCTTTGCTGCACAGAAGCAGCTCCCATCTGCAGAGTTTCATGGAGTTTTGCCGTTGGTTGGTTGGGACATTCTGTACAAATTCCACTTCAGACAGAGTGAAAGCTTTGAGAACCACCACTGTTCTGGTTAGAAATAAACACTAGTCAGGCTTGGCACGTCTGCCCTTCACACTTGTCAAACACTGATGGACCCAGTGATATCTCTCATCTCTGAACCTTACCACTGTTCGGTCAATTTTCAGAGTAGAAACATAGAAAAATGGGTGCAAGAGTAGACCATTCGGCCCTTCGAACCAGCACCGCCATTTAATATGATCATGGCGGATCATCTAAAATCAGTACCCCGTTCCTGCTTTTTTCCCCATATCCCTTGATTCCGTTAGCGAAATCTAACTCTTGAAAACATCCAGTGAATTGGCCTCCACTGCCTTCTATGGCAAAGAATGCCACAGATTCACCACTCTCTGGGTGAAGAAGAGTTGGATATTTTTATTTTTTGACCAATCCATTCAACCTCTCTTCTCCCCCACCCCACCCCACCCCATCCCATCCCATCTACCTTACTTTAATCACTTTTCACACCCATGGTTGTTGTAGAGATGCCTTTAGCCCATTTCACCCTGGTTTCAAATTTACTGTGCTTTTGAACATGGCATCTATTTTCCTCGAATGGCGAGTAGCATGTTTACTTTTGAAGCACGTGAGGATTGCAGGACCAACAAAAGAATGAATCTCTTCCATAACAATGCCAGAGGGTGGTTTCTGCTTTTGCAGTCGATCATTATGCTCGGTTGGTACAACAGGGTTACAAATAGTTCATTGTACAATTCAGTTTTTTTTTAATAAAACCACTTGAAAATCAAACGGTCTTCATTCTCTTTGTAGGATTATGCTAAAAAAGAAAGATCACACACTGAGCAGATTTAGCAAACAAATGTTGTACATTGGATGAAAATCCTGTAACAATTTAATTTGGATTAAAAACTGGTATCTCCCAGTGACCTTCTGACCTCTGCATTTGGGTTTTAACATTGAGTGGCTGTGGAAACTGTCGATGCCCCACATGCCTGCCAAAAACTCTCAATCTAGAATAGTTCCACAGTTTGACAAGTGGCATGGCGGAGTTGGGCTAAGGGAGCTGTGTTCATTCTGGTGTACGTCGGGCATGTTGGTCAGCATGACGGAGCCGCTTGGTGGGTTTTAGCGACAATACAATGAATTCAAAGCTGATGGGAGATAAAATAAAAGTGTGGGAAGGAACTGCAGATGCTGGTTTAAATCGAAGATTGCCACAAAATGCTGGAGTAACTCAGCGGGACAGGCAGCATCTCTGGAGAGAAGGAATGGGTGACGTTTCGGGTCCGAAGAAGGATCTCGACAGGAAACTGTCATATGATGAAAGAATGGAGCGATTGGGCAGTATTCCGTGGAATTTAGAAGGAGGAGAGGGTATCTTATAGAAGCATATAAAATCATAAAGGGATTTGATACGTTAGATGCAGGAAACATACTCCCGATTTTGGGGGAGTCCAGAACCCCAGAATAAGGGATAGGCCATTTAGAACCGAGATTACGAAAAACTTTCACCAAGAGACCTGTGGGTTTGTGGAATTCTCTGCTACAGAAAGCAGTGGAGGCCGATTCAGTGGATGCATTCAAAAGAGAGTTAGATAGAGCTCTTAGGGCTAGCGGAATCAAAGGATATGGGGAGAAGGCAGGAACGGGGTGCTGATTCTGGATGATCAGCCATGATCACATTGAATGATGGTGCTGGCATTTGTATCTATTGTCTATGCATCTATGAAACGTCACCAATTCCTTTTCTCTGGAGATGCTGCCTGATCCGCTGAGTTACTCCATTTGTTTGTGTCTATCTTAGAAAATAAAAGTGTGGTTGTTTTGTAAAGTAGTCCGAGAAGTGGGATCGCCCGGTATCCGAATTACTACAAACTAAAATATACAAAAAATATAGTAAAATTAAAGTTATGTTGCGATGGCCGGGAATCGAACCCGGGTCAACTGCTTGGAAGGCAGCTATGCTCACCACTATACCACCATCGCATGCAGGGCTGCAGACGCGGCGGCAATTCAACACTCGCCTCCCGCGGTCCCAGCTCCTCTGACGTTGCGTTCATTCACAAATCTAAATGCATTGAATTCTTGCTTCTCACGCAGCCGTTCACCAACATTTTACCAGAACTGTGCAATAGTTGGAAAAGCCTGCAGGGCGTATTTGGATTTCAAGTTGACTGAACCCCGAACTACGAACTGACGCAGACGCCTGTGGTCACCTGGACACTGTTCTGTTACTGTTGTCCAGAAGACGCCTGTGGTATACCTGACCTGTTGTCAAGAAGACCCGTGGTTACACGGCCCACTGCTACCTGTTGTCCAGAGCCCTTGGATTACACGGCCGGACACTGTACCTGTTGTCCAGAGCCGTGGTTACACGGACCTGGTTACTCCCGCAGACGCCTGTGGTCACCTGGACACTGTTACCTGTTGTCCAGACGCCTGTGGTCACCTGGACACTGTTACCTGTTGTCCAGAAGCCCGTGGTTACACGGACACTGTTATCTGTTGTCCAGACGCCTGTGGTCACCTGGACACTGTTACCTGTTGTCCAGAAGCCCGTGGCTACACGGACACTGTTACATGTTGTTCAGTAGCCCGTGTTTACCTGGACATTGTCTGTCATATATTCTCGCAGACGCCTGTAGTTACCTGGGAGGTAGACTAAAATGCTGAGAAACTCAGCGGGTCAGGCAACATCTATGGAGCGAAGGAAATAGGCAACGTTCGGGTCGAAACCCTTCTACAGACTGATGTGAGGGGTGGGTGGGGGGAGAAGAAAGGAAGAGGTGGAGCCAGTGGGCTGAGGGAGAGCTGAGAAGGGGAGGAGAAAGTAGGGACTACCTGAAATTAGAGAAGTACTTACCTGGACATTGTTACCTGTCGTTCAAACGCCTGTGGATACCTGGACACACTTAGCTGTTCCCGCAGCGCCTGTGGTCACCGGAAGCCCTGGTAACTGCGCCTGAACCAAGAGAAGCCACCTTTCCCTCTTCCCATTGAACCCTGGGTGGGAGGAGGTGTGAGAAATGTTTGGGGTGGGAGGGGTGATGAATGATCAGTGTTTGGCCATCAATGCCTCTTGTCCGTAGCACGGGCCGCTCAAGGAATGGTTGCACGTTATACTCACACAGAAATGCACACAAACGCAGTAAAACAAGTTATTTTTTGTATTTTATTAGGAAAGGTATGCCCTTAATAATGGTACAAAAATGTATATACAAGATTTATTTAACAATCTGTATCATTTTCTAAAAACACAGCTAGTTCTAAAGGAATCCTGTACACGAGATACTGAAAATCTGTAACAGTACACTGTACTAAAGGCGCACCAGGTACTATCCAAGGCTTCCTCTCAACCAGAGGCAACGAGTTCATTCCCTTCTGACCCACCGATAATCTTAACGAAGGGTCACCAAAAACCACAAGCTGAGTATCTGATCAACAGGTCAGGATAAAATCCCATGGAAAGAAACACAGATATACACAGCTTTTCTGAACAATGTTGGATGGCAACACTGGGTTAAATCATCCAGACACACCGGGTGGACAAGAGCATGACTGAAGCTGGGAGCATGGAGGTGGGAACAAGAGAGAGGGAGATGGAGGGGGAGAGGGAGATGGAGAGGGATAGGGTGAGGGAGAGGGAGGGGGTGACGGGGGTTTGCGGCTGAGAGAATGCATTTGTCCAAAGGATCAAATATACTACTTTGATTCAGTCACCTGTTACTACTTTTCCACAACAATCAGCCCAGCCACTTAGAGCTCAAGACTATTGAAGTAAACTGCAGTGAGATATTGACAGAACTAGGGTATTGGTTGTATTTTATTGGAATAGCATGGAGTGGAAACCATCCTATAACAAGTCTGGAGGTGCAACCTTATCTTAATCACATTTAAATGTTGGTAATATACACTGGAACCAACAGTTTCTGACAACGCAGCCAGCACCTTGATTGACTAGTGCTCAGATACACCAGCTACATTGCACCAACCATCATGTTTATTTATTTAAGGATTTAAGGCTGCAAGTCCCTACTGTGAGCAGAACCAATAATGATCCACTGGGGTGTTCATGGCTTGGACCCGATACTTGGTGACACTAGGGGAGTTAGAGTCATGGCAATGGCACCAGGGCAGATTGGATGGTTTAAGATGCATTAGGGTTAGGGTTGGTGCAGGACGGACTATCATGCTGGGGCCTGCTCTCTGTGGAGACACAGGCCGCTGCTACACATCTAACCATGGCATGTTGCAGTCCCAAGTTATCCAGTGAGCAGTGGGATGCACAGGTCTAACTTTGCTCTGAGGCAAGACTGAACGAGCTGTTCTTGGCTGAGCTCCATCCCAACTCGTGGTTGGCCCATTACCCCTGCACCAGGCCCACGTCTGGGCACGCTGGTCTCAGCTCAGCAGCCCAGACTGCATGAGGCAAGGATCCCCAGGCTCACTCCTGATCACTGGCTAAAGCTGGTTCCATGGGTGGGGAAGTGGGGTTTTGAATATCAGTCGACAATGGCCTAGGACGTGTACTGTTCACTAATCTTCATGCAGGAAGACCACTTTGCAGCAAAGTGCAGCAGGATTTTAGATTTGACAAACAATACATCACAAGTTTGGGGAACCCAATAAACTGCTCTCCTCAAATTATAAAGGCGTCACTGATGCTGAACAATACAGCATGATTTACTGCAGACCTTTAGTTATTGACTATAATGAGATAAATGCTCCCTTTCATATTCCAGTCATGATCATAATTGTTAGCTTCTGCAACATCCACTCTAACCCCACTCTGCAACAAGTGGTTGGCTGCAAACAGCCAATTCTCTCTTTGACTTGCAACACTGTTCCACCTGGACCAGTGGAATCAATGTATTCGTGTTCTACCAACTTATCATTCAAACTCTGGGACTGGATCGCAAATGGCTGCTGACATTAGAAAAACAAGGACAATGTTAGCTGAATATACAAGGCCACAACGCCCTTTATGAGGTAGGAAAGGTATTCAAAAGGTGAATAAGAGCAAAAGCTTCAAGTGGAGAATCCTTGAGCTGTGACATTTAGGCTCAATGGGCTGAGCGATTCTTTGGTGGGAGCCTCGCAAGGAAAGAAACTAACGGAGTGCAGAGCGAACAGAGGCAGGTTCCTGCTGCTGACTGTATTAAACAAGAGCAGTAACACACATCAATAAGCCTGTAGGTACATCTACAATTGTGGGTGGGATTTCTATACAGTCAAACAACTTAGGTCTTCCTCTTGGGCAGGAAACCCTCTATTGGTGGAAGAAAACACTTACACTGCAGATGGATACAAAATGATGGAGTAACTCAGTGGGACAGGCAGCGTCTCTGGAGGAAAGGAATGGGTGACGTTTCTTCTTCAGTCTGAAAAAGGGTCTTGACCCGAAACGTCACCCATTCCTTCTCTCCAGAGACGCTGCCTGTCCTGCTGAGTTACCCAGCATTTTGTGTCTATCGTTGGTTTAAACCAACATCTGCAATGCCTTCAAACACAAGTAAAATAGTCAGAAGGGTCCCGATCCAAAACACTGCCGAACCATCCATTCCCCAGATGCTCCTGACCCCCTGAGTTACTCTTGCACTTGGTGTTCCACACAAGGCAGTAACAGGCTGCCCCAATGTTCAATACTAGCTGTTCACCATCTATTCTAAGGCACCAAACTGCCCAGTCAACATGCTCTGCAGGATCAGTCTGGTCCCAGAACCACCCCACTGATCTGACCTCCCCTGTCACCACCACTGTTCCGAGGACCAATCCACCAACCGCTGCGTTAAGTTATGGCCGGACAGATTTCTCCTCGCACACAAGAGCGTTGCAGATTCTCCAATCTTAACAAAGGACAGGAAGAAAGTTTGAATCTGGTCACTGAATGTTTCCTGCTAAAGTAACCCCACTTTAAAACCAAAAGGCAAATTAAGTTCAGTTTCCTAAACGCGTCACTCACTCAGAGCAGCAAGAACGAGTCAATGACTGAAAGACAAACTCTAGAGCGAAGATCATGTAACCAAGATGCATCAGCATTATCACTCTGGACAAGAGAATACAGCTCGACACACCTGCCCAAACACTGGCCTGGTACAGTGAGGACTGGGGGAGAGTGAGTGCAGGTAGACACACCTGCCCATACACTGACATGTTACAGTGGGAACTGGGGGAGAGTAAGGAGACACACCTGCCCAAACACTGACCTGATACAGTGAGGACTGGGTGGAAGAGTGCAGGAGACACACCTGCCCAAACACTGGCCCGATACAGTGAGGACTGGGGAAGAGTACAGCTAGACACACCGGCCCAATACAGTGGGGACTGGGGGAGAGTACAGGTAATCAAACCTGCCCAAACACTGACATGTTACAGTGGGGACTGGGGGAGAGTACAGGTAATCACACCTGCCCAAACACTGGCCTGGTACAGTGAGGACTAGGGGAGAGTACAGGAGACACACCTGCCCACAGACTCGACTGTGTAGAGTGGACAGAAAGACACTGGGGACTGTGAGACTGCAGGCAGTCATATCAGTTGGAGTGGGGACAGGAAGCTGCCTGAATCAGATGCATGGAAGCAGTGTAACCAAATCCAGGTTTCCATCCAGGATGTGAGTGGTGTGACGACTTAGTAACTGTGGTAAAATGTTTGGCGCAGTCTTTTCACAATCTCTAGGCTGTGAGTAGCTTCACACCAGGCCTGAACGATGGATAATGTGTGCATGGGGGGAGGTTTCCTGCTGGACTGCGATAACTGGGCCAACAATGGAGAGACTTAAGGTTGCTCGATGAGTTGGGGGCAAATGTGTGCATGAGTTGGGGGCAAGGGATGGATCCTGGTTCTCCAGGAACAGGCAGCTGTCGTGCGCAATAGTGGGGTTGGATCCTAATGACCGAAACAGCCTACAACATCTGCATGAAATTAACCCCTTCTTGACAATGCACCAATCCTGCCCACTAGCAAACACAGTGGATGTCCCCAATTGTACACTGGATAAACAAACAACACAGTAACACTAACAATCAGGTCAACTGGGCAACCAGTTTAAAAATGACTAAATTAGGCATCTAGATGACAATAAAAAATATAAAAAAATAGTTCTTTTCAAATTACAAAAAAGGGCAGAGTATGGAAGCAAGACCCTGATTGTACAGCTAATGTCCTGAACACTGCTGGTAATGACAAAAACAAAGCAGGCCACACGAAACAATTAGTAAAAAATTAGCCCCCTCTCAAAATGATCTGCGAAGTGCAGTTATTACAGAGCCTTTGTATAGGAAGTGCTTACAAATGTTTATACACTCCGCACAACCAGCATGTGTGTTACTGATCAACAAATCTGGTCATTCATCTTGCAAACACCACTTAAAAACACACTTTGGGGGAAGATGATTGCAAAGTGGGAACTTCAGTCAAAATGTTCCTTCTTCTTCGAGGAGAATTTCTCCAAGGATCACCCACTTTACATGTCCATGAACATTGTGAACTATTTCACCAGGTGAATCTAACACCAGAGCACCTGTGCACACATTTGCCCCAACGCATCGAGCAACTTGAAGTCTACAAGTTTACGGTGGAGCTACACCTGAAGCCAACACATAATGGACTCCAGCATCATAAGCCTTCACATTACCTGTTCATGTGCTTGTCTCTTCCCATCATTGAGAAAGTGCCCAGCGGGGACTTCTACAGTGACTGGCTTCTGGGGATTAGGACCAGACAAACTAACGGCTGCAAAAAACACCTTAAAGAGTAAAAAAAGATTAAAAACATGAAGTGTTTTCCATCTTCTCTGAAGACAAATCATCCAGTTGGTTTTAACCACAAGCCATGACTGGACAAGGTGGTTAGAAAGGCGAAGTTGAGATTTGGTTGTATTGATGGGAAAGCTACCAATTAGCTCAGTTCACCTTTTGAACATGAGATGGGTCCCTTCCAGAGCTGTCCCAGAGCGAAGTGCTGAAGCTTTGAACTAATCAGGTGGTGTGGAAAATGAACAAGATTGGGTCAAGGCATTGCTCATCAACTTTGTCCCATAATCTCCTCCGCTTTGCAATCACACAGAGAGGAAACGTTCAATTGATACCAACTCCTTCCTCGCTTCTATGTGTAAAGATTAAAATCACTGCTGTCAAAGAACAGGCATTATTCTGCACCCTGCTTCACTGATCACACTTTGTCCCCATGACAAGAGTCATCATCAATGCAGTTGGTGTCCTTCAAGGCATTTCTGAGTGGTGGCAGAAAATCACTATAAAAATAGAGATGAAAACGCTTTAAACTTTACCAGGAAGGCAGACGTTAAAGGTAAAGTTACATTCTAGGGGGAATGTGCATCCAACAGGATGACAGCTCTGGAGATATCAACAAATAAACTGTTGAAAATACCAAATCCCATTGCAAAAACATTTGTTTAAAACAAGCCATGCTTGACTCTCAGCCACAGACCTTCCTCTCAAATGATTGCATCTTCTACATTGGACATTTACAAAAATTTTAATCATCCACTCTCATTTCTCTGTAATTGAGGCAATAAATGTCTGCTTTTTTTGGTTTGAAATACTTAAGGAAAGTAAATGCTGACACTGCAGCCATCGCTGAGAGCCTGTTGTTGGGGACCAGGGGGACAGGCACATTAGTTACGGTGGGACCACCAACATTCTCACCAGCCTTCCACACACAATTAAAACATCAGTGGCCCCAGATCGAGGAAACACTTCCCCTTTCCCCCCAAACCCAACTGCATCCCAGCTCCCGGGATATCTCTGCACAAACAGGAACTGACGATTAGATTTCATGAATGACTGGTCCGGTTTTTATCCCCAAAAGGTTAATGGCAGAATTGTTACCTGCCCTGAGGGGGTTCATCGCGGGCGACAATCAGATCACGGAATTCACTGTGCAGGTGTGGCTTTAAAGCTGCAGCCTGACTGAGCTGCCTCTGCTGGCATGTACGAGTGTCTCTGAGGTGTGCACGTCGTGCGGTTGTCGAGTGAGGTGTTCGTTAGTAGACGCATGTGTGTGTGTGTGTGTGAGGTGTGGTATGCGCGCATGAGTGTGTGGTGTGGCGGTGCGGACGTGGATGCGTGCATGAGTCGTGCGGTGTTTGTGTGCAGTGGCGGCATGTGTCCACTGTGCACACGAGATACAGGGCCGTCAGCTTTAGGGAGGCCACGAAACGGGGAGGGGGGGGTTTATGAAGTCACTGTTTCTGTTGCCATGTCGATGGGCTGCTCCATGGTTTCTATGGTGGTCTCCGGACCCTCCACCTCTGCGTCATGGTGATGATGGGGACTGTCCCATCCTCCGTCACCTCCTCCACCACAGTGATCTCCTCTTCTACGGTGTGAAGCCGGGCTATGGCCTCCAGTCTTATACGGTACTCCTCCGCTTCCAGCTCCTTCTTCAGCAGCTCGCTGCCGGTAATAATCCTGGGGGCCTTCCTGTTGGCCTCAGGGAGTGCTGCTGTAGTTGGCTCCCTCTCATTCAGTCAATTCACATCCTGCAACACATCAGGGGAGGCAATTGCAGGGTTACTTGAAATTGGAGAAATCCGCGTTCATACTGCTGGGTTGTAAGCTGCCAAAGTGATATACGACAATATAAAATAGAGGTGCTGCCTGATCCGCTGAGTTACACAGGATTGTCTGCACATCTTCAGCATGAGCAATGTGGTCTTTATTATCAACAGCAAAACTAAACCCAATGTAGCCACAACTGGCTGACTTGTTACGATCTACAATTCCCCCATTAACCAGCAATTATACTGCAACACTTACTCTGAGTGCAGCAGGTAAAATGTGAAGGAAGGAGGCATACAGGGGCAAAGAGGGCGGAGCAGGAGATGGCAGAATCATTCTGTAATGCTCTGTGTATGCTCATGGTTGTTACTCAAGTCTTTCCTGCAATATTGTGAGGATATGCTGACAGCAATCCTGGGGGGGGTGGGGGGAAAAACAAATGGGAGATTTTCCTGCCTTTACATCTCTCAGAACTGATAAATTCATTTTTGTTTAATCTGCGTCCAAACTCCCAGAGCAATGTTCGGTTCTTTTACTCTTCAAAACTGGTACTGAATAAGGGGATTTAATAAACGTATTGTTATGTTATGTTATGTTACTATGGCAAGATAATTGAAAGCAGTTCATTTTGGTTGCAGGATTTGCCACCCAAGCTGTCTCCCTATACCGCCTTACGTGTAGCTGTACTATTCTCGGCCTCTCCTCCCATCGTTATCCCCACATCCCAATCTTCTTCCAGCTTTGCTTTAGGCTTCTGTTAATAAGTGCCTCTTTGTGCTTAAATCCAACGTTGACAAGGTTCTACAGAATTTCTCACAGGATGCATTATTGATCACCATGTTTTTATGCTCATCATCTGATCCACCCACAAAGTGGAGAATCTTACTCTGCATCTTCTCAGTCTTTGTTAAGTTCTACAAGTGAAAGTTTGAAGATTCGTTCTCTGCAGGGAAACTTAATTCCTCATCCGTAATTCCGCAGTGGCTGTAGAAGACCCATTTTATATTTCTCAGCTCTTGTCTGAAACTTGTGGTTATGGAAACTTTAATGGTTTCTCAGCTGCCAGTGTGGCCAATCTGTTACCTGAATCTGTGCAATTGTTCCTTGCAGCTTTGATATCTTCTTGTTATTAGTATTTATATTTTCACTATTGCTTTGCACACTTTGTTGTTTGATGGGAACAAGAAATCGGACCTATTCTATGTTTTACCCATTTAACAATATCCTGGGAATTTTTCATTTGATAGCTATGCGATCGGGATTTTGTGTTTAATGACCTTGTTTAAATTCTTTTAATGACCTCATTACCCTGCCATCTATACTTTTAGATTAATTAGCAAAGAGAACTCGTTAGTTTAGTTTGTGGCTCCACTCCACCCTCTGATATTCTGCAGAGTAGGTTGAGCGTAATGCACCAATTGGATCCGTTAAGTTGTGCCAGTGATTGAGTATGGATCAAAGATTCTTTCCTACCTTCTCCGAGTGAATCAGGGACAACCTCAGACACTGCTTTCCTTATTTGGCATTTCTTCCGTGATGATGGTGCCTCTTCGACATGGGAGTCGGGACAGTCTGAAAACTGAGGAGAGCACAGGACTTGGGTCAATGTTGACCCTGTTATTAGGACACCGAACAGGCAGATGTGGTCTCCATTTCTCTTCTAGTTTTCATTAGGTCAACTGATAACACCCATCCATCACCAAACAGAGGGTGGAGGGTGTATGGAATAGCTGCAGGAGATGTAGTTGAGGCTGGGACTATCAACGTTTAAGAAAAACATTGGGCCGGTACATGGATTGATGATTTGAGGGAAATGGACAAAACGCAGGCAGATGGGACATGTTGGACCCGGGGTGGGCAAGTTGGGCTGGTGACATGCTGTATCCACTGGACTCTTTTATGACTAGGTTGGGACTAGTGTAGTGGGAATGTTGATGGTGTAGGAATGTTGGTCTTGTTTCCGTGCTGTATCGCTCTTGATAGGTGGGATAGGTAGCTGGGGATATGTTGGCCAATGTGGGTTAAAGGCCTGTTTCTGTGCTGTATCATTCTAGTGACTAGGTGAGACTAGTGTTAGGCTGGGATAAGTTGGTGGTGTGGGCTAAGGGCCGTTTCCGTGCTGTATCATCTGTGACTAGGTGAGACTAGTGTAGCTGGACAAGTTGGCTAAATGTGGGTAAAGGGCCTGTTTCCGTGATGTAGCAATTCTGTGACTAGGTGAAGACTAGTGTAGCTGGACAAGTTGGATGGTGTGGGCTAGGGGCTGTGTCGTGCTGTATCGAATTCTGTGAAGGTGTGCCTAGTGTAGCTGGGACAAGTTGGCTGGTGTGGGCTAAAGGGCTGTGTCCGTGCTGTATCTTTCTGTGACTAGGTGAGGGATATTTTTTTTTGTTTGGTAGAAAACTGGACAAGTTTGGCTGGTGTGGCTAAAGGGCTTGTGTCTTGTGTCTATTTGTGATAGGTGAGACTAGTGTAGCTGGGAAAGTTGGCAATTTGGCTTGAAGGCCTGTTCCGTGCTGTATCATTCAGTGGACTAGGTGAGATAGTGAAGCTGGGACAAGTTGGTGGGTTGTGGGCTTAAAGGGCTGCTGTCCGTTCAGTATTCATTCTTGACTAGGTGAGACTAGTGTAGCTGGGACAAGTAGGGCTGGTGTGGGCAAAAGCCTGTGTCCGTTGCTGTACATTCTGTGGGACTAGGTGAGGGACTAGTGTAGCTGGACAAGTTGGCTGGTGTGGGCTAAAGTCTGTGTCCGTTGCTGTATCCTTTTCTGCGGGGAAAAACTAGGTGAGACTCGAGTAGCTGGGACAAGTTGCGCTGGTGGGGGCTAAAGGGCCCGTGTCCGTGCTTTAACACTTGGCTCCATGTCCACTGGCCCAGCGGGGTAGTTAATACATCTCAGACCAACCTTGCAGCCATCCAGCATGGTCACCATGTGAAACTGCATCCCTCTATCCGATCCGTCTTGACTGTACCCCAGTCTTCCCACCCCCCTACATTACCAATTGTTAATCCACATCCACCCC
>JAVHYY010000216.1:0-31073 GCA_035221665.1 Okamejei kenojei | reverse complement strand
GGTTCCTTCTGCAGTTGTACAGGGCACACCCCCGGTGAGAGCACACCAGGGAGATTACCAACAGTTTTAGTGGTTCGGAGATTCTTGCTATTGAGGGAGCCCAGCTTGACCCAAAGGCATCCATTTTAAAAATTATTATATTAACATATACATAGCGAGTGGTGTTTTCTCTCTACTAAACTCCTGCACTTTATTAATTAAAAATTAATATTCAATCTCCAACCAGGTTTTGTGTTATACTTTCCAGTTCCAAAACGATTGGATATTTAAAAATAAATGTGTTATTTCTAAGTATTACAGCGCAGCTGACGTCATGAGAGCACGGAGCTAACAAGAGAGTGTGTCCCAGTAGTAGGGACTGCGACACCTCGAGAGAAAAGAGAGAGAGAGAGAAGAGAGACAGAAAGAAGAGAGAAGGGGCAAAGGAGAGATGTAGAGAGGGGTAGGGAGATGAAAAGTCTCATTCCCAGGCCTAAGCTTTTTAGGCCTCTTACCAACCCCTGTCCTAGTGATTGTCAGTCCCTCAAAAAGCTTTTTTCTTAGAGAGAGAGAGAGCAAATAAAGTTTTTTTCCGCTCCTCATCGTCCCCATCCGTCCTTTCTCGTCTCTCCCCTCTCCATCCAGCTCGACGAGACCGGCCTAAACGACACTTTAAACAAACAAGAGACTCGACGCGCAAACATTAAATTGAATCTAAAACGATTGAAAGAAGAGAGAGAAGAACGAAAAACGCACAAAGATAAAGAGATGCGAGACCATCAGAGCCCCCCGCGTGGATTTATCAGCCTTCAAGTCCCTCCGTCTACCAACACCATTTCCTGCCTAATGTGTATTTTCGTCAATTCCCCCGTCACCACCAGAATCCTCTGTGCCACTAGTACATCAGGAAGAGTCTGTTGTGTCCTCCTCAGTGAAGACGGATCCCAAAGTACCTGTTTCAACTCATCTGCCATTTCCTTGTTCCCCATAATAAATTCCACCTTTTTCAGGATCTTCAAGCTGTCCAACATGGGTCTGAACTAATTCTTTTTTCCTCTTCACAATCCTAAGAACTTTTTACTATCCTGCTTTATATATGCTTGGCTAGCTTACCCTTCGTGCCTTCATCTTATCTCCCCGTATTGTCTGTTTAGTTATCTTCTGTTGCTTCCTTTAAACATCACCCAATCCTACTTGCTCCCCGCTCACTTTTGCTACACGTTGTACTTAATTTTGACTCGGTCCCTGACATTCCTTGTTCAGCCTCCGTCGCTATACACACCACCACTCATACAACCCCTCTCACTCTGTCCCACCCCCCCCTCTCTCTGTCTCGCTCTCGCGCTCACTCTCTCACCTTAGGATCACCCCGTTTCTTTCCCCATCACCTCTCCCAGCCTCACTCCCCCCTCTTTCTCCTTTTATCTCTCTCCCTCTCTCTCTCTCTCCCCCATACCTGCCCCTCTCTCTCTAACCCATCTCCCGTCCTCACCCCTCCCTACTCTCCCTCCCTCTCCCTCCCACTCCCCCCCCCTTCTCCTCTCCCCTATCTCCCTCCCCCCCCACTCCTCGCCCTCCCCCTCTCTCTTTAATGTCCTGTCACTGTATGTCATTGTCACTTGCGTGGGCGGAGCCCACCAAGGCAAATTCCTTGTATGTAAAAACTTGGCCAATGAACATTCATTTCGTCTCCCCCCCTTCTCTACACACCACTACACCCCCCTCATACACACCCCTACTCTAGCCCCCGTCATGGTCCTCTTCCCCACCGCTCTCTCTCTTCGCCCCCCTCCCTCTCTCCCTCTCCCCACCTGTTCTCTCTCCCCTCTCTCTCCCCACCTCTCTCGTCGCTCTTCCTCTCTCTCCCACCCCCACTCCCTCCTCTTCACCAAAAAAAAAAAAAAAAAAAAAAAAAAAAAAAAAAAAAAAATATCCTCTCCCCCTCTCTACTCCCTACCTACCCTCTCTCCTCTGCCCCCTCTCACCTCTCCCTCCCCCCTCTCCCTCACTCCCCCTCCTCCCCCCTACTCTCTCCCTACCTATCTCTCTCCCCCTCTCCCTCTCCCCACCTATCTCTCACCCCTCTCTCTCCCTACCTAATCTCCTCCCCCCTCCTCTCCCCCCCACTCTCCCCCCCTCCCCCACTCTCTCCCCTGCCCCTCCATCTCTTTCTGTCTGTCACTGTATGTCGTGTCACTGTGCGGGCGGAGCACTGTAAAAGATCCACGCAATCACCGATGAATCGTTACTACAGACTTTATTAAATTATACACACACATCACCTGCCCTAAGCTGCACGTTGGTCAGTCCACGGACACTGGAGACAGAGATCTATGGTGGGAAGGTCCACAATTATACTGGCTGGTGGGGGAGTGGATTGGCAAGGTGCTGGTGTCATCTGTACTGGTTAAAGATGTAACACACATATCATCTACACCCTTCCTCCTCTATAAAAACAAAACAACGAGCAGTGACAGGGCGGTCCACGTCTAGCATGCGCTAAGAGGGAGATAATACAGCAAGTAATACAGGAACCAAAAATCACAAAAACGTAATCCCCATAGCGATCCGGCGGCTTGACCAGGCGACCAGACCGGTCCGAACCTCGCATCACATCCTCCCCCAACGGGAACTAGAGGGAAAACCGCTGGCGCCCGGGCAGGAGGGGAGTCGTTGACAGGAGAATCCCCGGGGTGACGGAAGGCGGCGGAGAAGGATGGAGAGGGGGGAGACGAGATGCCGGAGAACAGGGACGCAGCGGGAGGATGCACCGGAGAGGGCCGAGAGGAGGAGGGACAGAGGCAAGGTGGGCACGGTACGAGGCGGAGCAAGGTTGCACAGGGGGGCATACGGAGCAGCCGGAGGGGGGAACGATGCTTCGTTCACACCAGCCGGAGGTGTTGACGATACCTCCGCTAAGATCGATACCTCGTGGTTGACCAGGTATGAACGAGGGGAGGCCTGCAGAACCGACAACACTGGTCGAGACTGGAGTGGCCGAGGCAGACCGCAATGCGACTGGCCTGGCCAGGAAAGAGAGGACGGAGGACACGGCTGGACATTGTCCTTGGAGCGCTTCTGGATGCGGTGTTTTTGTGGACAATGCGTCTCCGTACCGTGGCAGGTTTAAGAACGGAGGGAGCAGCGACTGTGTGTCACTGGGATCAGAGGCCGTGTAACACGGGACATGAGGCGCCTGAGCTGGGGAACCCAGGGTATTTTGGTCGCGGGAGATGTTGCGGAGGTTCAGGAGGGCTAGGAATCCAGCAATCCTTTAGCACTGCGTCCGTGCGCTCAGCCAGGCCGTTGCTTTGCGGGTACTCTGGGGGCTGCTGGAGTAGTGGCGGAACTTCACAGCGATCAGCAAAAGCACGGAACAACAGCGCTGGTAGAATAGACTGCCGTTGTCCGACTGCGGGCTGGCGGGGACCCAAAAGTAGCGAAGTGAGACGGCGCAGCTTTTGTGATGACAGCAGATGAAGATAGAGAGTGAAGCTGATCAACCTCAAACCCAGCGGGAGTAAGAGTCGACAAGCACCTAGAAAATGCACTAAGGCAAATTCCTTGCATGTGAATACTTTGGCCAATAAATTTTATTTCTCCCCCCTCTCTACACACCCTCTAGCACCTCCCTCTACACACCCCCCTCTCTCCCCCTCATACACACCTCCCCACTCCCCCCTAATACAAACACTCTCTCTCTATCCCTCTCTCTCTCCCCCCCCTCTCTCCCCGTCACAAACCAAACTATCTTTCCCCTCCCCCCCCCCTCTCTCTCTCCTCTCTCTCTCTCTCTCATCTCTCTCTCTCTCTCGCTCTATCTCTCCCCCACTGCTCACTCCCAATCTAAATTTCCCCCTCTCTCCCTCCCTCCCTCTCACTCTCTCTCCCCCTCTCTCTCTCCCTTCAACCTCCCCCTCTCTCTCCACCTCTCCCCTTCGCTCTCACCTCTCAGCCTATCTCTCTCTTCCCCCCCCTCCCCTCACTGTCATCCCCTTCTCATACTCCCTCTCTTCCCCTCATCTCCCCCGCTCTCGCCCTCTACCTCACCTCGCTCTCTCCCTTCTTTCTCCCTCTCCTCTCTCTCACCCTTTATCGCCCCCTCTCTCTCCCCTCTCCCTCCCTCCACTCTCTATCTCCTCCTTTTCTATCTTGCCCTCTCTCTCCACCCCTCTCTCATCATCCCCTCACCCCTCTCTCTGTCACTCCCCTTTCTCTCTCTCTCCCCTCTCTCCCCTTTATCCCCCCTCTCTCCCCCTCTCTCCCCTTCCTCTTTCTCGTCTCCCCCTCTCTCTCTTGTTCCCTCTCCGCCCTCTCTCTCTCCATCTCTCTCTCCCTCCTCTCTCTCCCTCTCTCATTCTCCCATCTCTCTCTTCCCTCTCTCTCCCCTATCTTGCCCCTCTCAGGGGAGCAGAGATAAGGGCGTCGTTTGGCGGGGGGGGTAAAGAACGGGCGGGGAGGGGGAACGAGCAGCCACCGCTAAATAGGCGCAATGGTCTTTTCTGTAGTTAACCCTGCTGCTGCTCACAGTCTCTGTGACGGGGCCGGACTTACACAGATTTAAGTGACCGGCCGCGTTTAAGCCAGGGCTTCGGGGAACTCGGCATCTGATGGGGACGAGGAGGGATCCAGAGGGAAGGCAGAGGGACAACATGGAATCCGGCAACAGAAGTGGCTCCGTTAATGGATTCATTCCACAGTGAGTTCAGTTCAGTAACAACACTCACACACACAGCCGGTAGATCCGCGGCACTGGTTCAGGAGATGGATCCAATTATTGATGACCAACAGGCTGTGGGTGGGAATCCGACTGTGACAGACAGACAGTCAGACAGACAGACTCCACAGTGTCCACAGGAGCGGGTGTTCACTCTGATCAATAAACTCAGACACAGTGAAGTTCATAAAAACAATGTGAACCCCCTCTCCCATCACACCACACGCGTGCCGGAGAGCTGTCCTGCGCTGCCGGCCTACCTGTCCCGAGCACTGGGACAACTGTGGGCAAGGTGCGACTGAAGGCAAAGAACAAACATTCTGTAGTGGGTCCCGGCCGGCAGCAGTGAGAGAGAAAAAGAAGGTAGGGCCCTAGTTTCGGCTGTCATGAAGATAAAAAAATCACAGTGCGTTAATTCAAAATTATTTCACTGAGAGGATTGATATTCTTCACATATTCTTGTATAACGATCCTCAGTTGGGAACTTGTAACATGAATCAGAATCAGGTCAAAACCAGTTAACACACGGATGGAGTTATAAACTTGAATTGTTTCTGCTCGACTTACCAGGGATTCCAAGGGCAGCAAAGATCCACGTTCAGGATTTTCTGCACGTCTAAATATTGCCTATACTTTTCCAACATGATCTCTGCCCAGTGACGTGTGAGCTAACGGTAATGTCTCGGAATGAAATGCTTGTGGCAGAACATTCCTGGAGATTTTATACAAATTTCCGTCCCACCCACCGGGGCAGTGAAGTCCTTCAACAGTTTAAAAATGGAGATTTTGAAATTATTCGCAAACAGATGACATCAGCCAGCCGAGTGAGGTGAAATCCCTGCTGAGACAGACAGGACAGACAGACAGACAGACAGACAGGCTGTGATTTAATCAGGGAATTGATTGAGAAAGTACAAAAGACTGTGAATTGTGGCGATGGATACTGTGGATGGAAATTGGGAGCGGATATTGGGAAGGGATATTGGGGGGGGTTTGAAACTCCATCAGATGCAAGTGTTCAGCTTGATGTCAGGTTGGTGTGTGTGTGAGTTGCTTCAATCCGTTTCACTCAGCAAGGAAGGCAGGCAATGGCAAATTGCAAGGGGGCCCCTCTCAGTGAGGGCTTGTGGTGGGGCAGTTTGAAGGTGGACTGGACTGGGCTGTGGACCTTTGCCCACAGCCTTAAAAAGCCAGTGTCCAGCACCTGAAAAGCCTCAGAAGTTCCTGTCCTGTCCCTGTCCTGCCCTGTCCTGTCCTGTGTCCACTCTCACACTTCACACTCCTCGCCTCCTCCTCCTCCTCCTCCTCCTCCTCCTCCCCCCTCCTTCCTCCAGCAGCAGCTCGTCGTCCAGCTCCTCCTGCTCTCACCCACCTGCCTGCCTGTCTCCAATGGGAAGGGAGGGGAGGCGTGGGCAAGGTGTTGTGTGTGCATGTTGGTCAGTGTGTGGTGCTGCTGGCGCAGAGGTGGGAGCTGCGCTAGAGGGAGAGAGAGGGAGAGAGACGGAGCGATGAGCCGAGGCGGCGGCGGCGGGCGGGCGGAGAGTGGCCGGCGGGCCGGCGTGAGTGAAGTGATGCTGTCAGGGTAGGTAGTAGTCGGTGGGTCGATGGATGATCGATCGATCGATCGGTAGAAAAAATGTTGATGGGTTGAAATGGTGCAAACTGTGCGCGGCGGGCGCGCGTGTGAGAGAGAGAGAAATGCATGGCGAAAGAGGGCAGGGAGAGCGGGCAAAGTGTGCGGAGCGAGAGAGGCTGTTGCAATGCCGGTAGCGGTTGAAAAAAAAAAAGAAATGTTGTTAAATAAAGACTTTCTTAATACTTTGTCAAGATGGATGGATGGGATGGGTGTGGTGTGGTGAATAAGCCGGGAGTGCTGGTGAAAATGAGTGTGGTTTGTTGTGGGGACGGAGGTGGAGGTCGTGCATAAAAAAGAATTTTTGAAAAATGTTTATTTTTGCAGAAAGGAGAGATTTGAGAGCGGGTCCCCCCCCTGGACTTGACTCCGAGAGAGAGCCGAGAGAGTGTGTGTGCGAGTCCCGGGATCTGGGGATTCAGCGGGGGAGAGAGAGAGAGGCGCGCACACACGGGAAAGCCGGTTTACTAAAAAGATGGAAAAACGGGGTAAATTCGATTGAATTTTGGAAAAGACTTTGCTCAAGGAAGCAATGCACTTGTAGGGATGTTGGTGTAAAAATTATGAGACTTTTTTTACATTTTTTCCCCAGGTTTCGAACGTCGAATGAGAGAGAAATGTGTATTCAGCAGCACCTACAGCAAGCCAGCCAGCCAGCCAGCCACGCCACGGACTTACAGAAAAGCAGAAAACGGGGTAAAATCGATTTAATTTTTGAAAGTGCACTTTTGCTCAAAAGGATGCAATGCACTTGTAGGGATGTGTGCAAAAATTATTGAGACTTTTTTTACACTTTTTTTCCCCAGGTTTCGTCGAATGAGAGAAATGTGTATTCAGCAGCCAGCCTGCAGCAGCACATGGACTTGGAGAAAGCAACACACAATGCAAAGAAAAACTGAGAAATGTCGACATATTCTGCTTGAGTGAGACTGTGGCCCGAGAGTCCAGCAGAGACATTGGCAAGGGTGGAAAAAAAATTAATTTGTACATTTTTACCATTTTAATGTGAAAAACACCAGAGATTAGAGGGAGCTAATGCAAAAGCCTGCAATTGTAAAAAGGGGGGGAAAACAAGAGATTTTTGAATTATAGTTTCCACAATACTTGTCTCAAAGGTTGCAATGCACTGTAGGAATGTGTGCAAATCATTATTGACACGTTTTTTTTTACATTTTTTCCCCAGATTTCGCCAAAGGGAGAGAATGTGTACTCAGCAGCCAGCCATCCAGACAGTCACGTGTCTTGCAGAAAGCAACACACAATGCCAAGAAATGCTGTGAAATGTCCCGGTTGCTTCAGGCTGTGGCCCGAGAGTCCAGCAGAGCTACTTGGCAAGGGTTGAACATTTCATTTGTACATTTAATCCAAAAAAAAATTCTTGCTTGCTTGTTATTAAAGTGATTTACAATTTTCTTACAATGAAATAAAAAGACAATTCTTCCAATCACACAGCACACCTGACTTATGAATATTATTCTCCTCGCGCACTGAGGCCGGATGAGCCTACGGAGGGAGGGAGGGGGCGGCGGCCGGCCGGCCACTATAAAGAACATTGCCTTTTTTGGGTAAGTCAAATCAATTTTTTCACTGTTCTGCTAATATAGAATAGTACACATTGATTTTACTAACCCAAAAACACAATTTTTTAACAATTGGTCACCTCACACACACACAGAGGTGCGCTAGCAGAAATCGGTGAGAAGTGACATGGACGATCAGGATGGACACACAGGAGAGCGGGTGGTGGCTGGGGCTAGTACAGACCCGAAGGACATCCAAAAAAGTCTTGGGGCAAAAAGCGGTGAAAAATGAATTGGAAGATTAGGATGGACTTGGGTGGGTAGTGGACTGAGGTGGGTAGTGGCTGAGGGCTAGTACAGACCTGTAGGGCCGAGGGCCATCCAAAAAGTCATTTTGGGCAAAAATCCGTTAGAAATGACATGGAATGGTAAGGTGGACACACATGAGGTGGGTAGTGGCTGGGGGGCTAGTACAGACCTGTAGGGCCGAACGGCCATCCAAAAAACCTCTTTGGGCAAAAAATCAGTGTCCAGCACCCTGGAAAGCCAGTGTCCAGCTCTCCTGAACAGGGTGGCGAGTGTCCAGCACGAGCAATGCCAGTGGTCCTTCTCCCTCATTTGGGGGAAAAATCCAGTGTCAGGACACCCTAGGGGGGCTAGTACAGGCCTGCTGGGGCGAATGGCCATCTAAAAACTCTTTGGGGCCAAAAAATCCAGTAGGTCCAGCACCCTTAAAGTCAGTGTTCAGCTCCCTGAATAGCTAGTATCAAGCAGCGCGCAATGCCAGTGTCCTTCCCCCTCAGAATCCAGTGTCCAGCCATTGTCCAGGGGCTAGTACAGGCCTGCTGGGGCCGAAACGGCCATCTAAAACATGTCAGGGGCCAAAAATCCAGTGTCCAGCACCCTGGAAAGTCAGTGTTCAGCTCCCTGAACAGCTAGTGTCCAGCACCGAGCAATGCCAGTGTCCTTCCCCTCAAATCCAGTGTCAGGCCAGTGTCAGGGGCTAGTACAGGCCTGCTGGGGCCGAACGGCCATCTAAAAACCTGTCAGGGGCCAAAAATCCAGTGTCCAGCACCCTGTAAAGTCAGTGTTCAGCTCCCTGAATAGCTAGTCCATCACGTGAGCAACGCCAGTGTCCTTCCCCCCTCAGAATCCAGTGTCCAGCCAGTGTCCAGGGCTAGTACAGGCCTGCTGGGGCCGAACGGCCATCTAAAAACCTGTCAGGGGCCAAAAATCCAGTGTCCAGCACCCTGTAAAGTCAGTGTTCAGCTCCCTGAACAGCTAGTGTCCATCAAGTACCTGAGCGACGCCAGTGTCCTTCCCCCTCAGAATCCAGTGTCCAGCCAGTGTCCAGGGGCTAGTACAGGCCTGCTGGGGCCGAACGGCCATCTAAAAACCTGTCAGGGGCCAAAAATCCAGTGTCCAGCACCCTGTAAAGTCAGTGTTCAGCTCCCTGAATAGCTAGTGTCCATCACTGAGCGACGCCAGTGTCCTTCCCCCCTCAGAATCCAGTGTCCAGCCAGTGTCCAGGGGCTAGTACAGGCCTGCTGGGGCCGAACGGCCATCTAAAAACCTGTCAGGGGCCAAAAATCCAGTGTCCAGCACCCTGTAAAGTCAGTGTTCAGCTCCCTGAACAGCTAGTGTCCATCACTGAGCGACGCCAGTGTCCTTCCCCCCTCAGAATGCCAGTGTCCAGCCAGTGTCCAGGGGCTAGTACAGGCCTGCTGGGGCCCGAACGGCCATCTAAAAACCTGTCAGGGGCCAAAAAATCCAGTGTCAGCACAAAAATCCATGTGGAAAGTCAGTGTTCAGCTCCCTGAATAGCTAGTATCAGATGCAACGCCAGTGTCCTTCCCCCTCAGAATCCAGTGTCCAGCCAGTGTCCAGGGGCTAGTACAGGCCTGCTGGGGCCGAACGGCCATCTAAAAACCTGTCAGGGGCCAAAAATCCAGTGTCCAGCACCCTGGAAAGTCAGTGTTCAGCTCCCTGAACAGCTAGTGTCCATCACTGAGCGACGCCAGTGTCCTTCCCCCTCAGAATCCAGTGTCCAGCCAGTGTCCAGGGGCTAGTACAGGCCTGCTGGGGCCGAACGGCCATCTAAAAACCTGTCAGGGGCCAAAAATCCAGTGTCCAGCACCCTGGAAAGTCAGTGTTCAGCTCCCTGAATAGCTAGTATCAAGCACCGAGCAACGCCAGTGTCCTTCCCCCTCAGAATCCAGTGTCCAGCCAGTGTCCAGGGGCTAGTACAGGCCTGCTGGGGCCGAACGGCCATCTAAAAACCTGTCAGGGGCCAAAAATCCAGTGTCCAGCACCCTGTAAAGTCAGTGTTCAGCTCCCTGAACAGCTAGTGTCCATCACTGAGCAACGCCAGTGTCCTTCCCCCTCAGAATCCAGTGTCCAGCCAGTGTCCAGGGGCTAGTACAGGCCTGCTGGGGCCGAACGGCCATCTAAAAAACCTGTCAGGGGCCAAAAATCCAGTGTCCAGCACCCTGTAAAGTCAGTGTTCAGCTCCCTGAACAGCTAGTGTCCATCACTGAGCGACGCCAGTGTCCTTCCCCCTCAGAATCCAGTGTCCAGCCAGTGTCCAGGGGCTAGTACAGGCCTGCTGGGGCCGAACGGCCATCTAAAAACCTGTCAGGGGCCAAAAATCCAGTGTCCAGCACCCTGTAAAGTCAGTGTTCAGCTCCCTGAATAGCTAGTGTCCAACACTGAGCGACGCCAGTGTCCTTCCCCCTCAATTGCCAGTGTCCAGCCAGTGTCCAGGGGCTAGTACAGGCCTGCTGGGGCCGAACGGCCATCTAAAAACCTGTCAGGGGCCAAAAATCCAGTGTCCAGCACCCTGTAAAGTCAGTGTTCAGCTCCCTGAATAGCTAGTGTCCATCACTGAGCAACGCCAGTGTCCTTCCCCCTCAGAATCCAGTGTCCAGCCAGTGTCCAGGGGCTAGTACAGGCCTGCTGGGGCCGAACGGCCATCTAAAAACCTGTCAGGGGCCAAAAATCCAGTGTCCAGCACCCTGGAAAGTCAGTGTTCAGCTCCCTGAATAGCTAGTGTCCATCACTGAGCGACGCCAGTGTCCTTCCCCCTCAGAATCCAGTGTCCAGCCAGTGTCCAGGGGCTAGTACAGGCCTGCTGGGGCCGAACGGCCATCTAAAAACCTGTCAGGGGCCAAAAATCCAGTGTCCAGCACCCTGTAAAGTCAGTGTTCAGTGCTCCCTGAACAGCAGTGTAGTGGTCAGTGAGCAACGCCAGTGTCCTTTCCCCCTCAGAATCCAGTGTCCATTGCCAGTGTCCAGGGGCTAGTACAGGCCTGCTGGGGCCGAACGGCCATCTAAAAACCTGTCAGGGGCCAAAAATCCAGTGTCCAGCACCCTGGAAAGTCAGTGTTCAGCTCCCTGAACAGCTAGTGTCCATCACTGAGCGACGCCAGTGTCCTTCCCCCTCAGAATCCAGTGTCCAGCCAGTGTCCAGGGGCTAGTACAGGCCTGCTGGGGCCGAACGGCCATCTAAAAACCTGTCAGGGGCCAAAAATCCAGTGTCCAGCACCCTGTAAAGTCAGTGTTCAGCTCCCTGAACAGCTAGTGTCCATCACTGAGCGACGCCAGTGTCCTTCCCCCTCAGAATCCAGTGTCCAGCCAGTGTCCAGGGGCTAGTACAGGCCTGCTGGGGCCGAACGGCCATCTAAAAACCTGTCAGGGGCCAAAAATCCAGTGTCCAGCACCCTGGAAAGTCAGTGTTCAGCTCCCTGAACAGCTAGTGTCCATCACTGAGCGACGCCAGTGTCCTTCCCCCTCAATTACCAGTGTCCAGCCAGTGTCCAGGGGCTAGTACAGGCCTGCTGGGGCCGAACGGCCATCTAAAAACCTGTCAGGGGCCAAAAATCCAGTGTCCAGCACCCTGTAAAGTCAGTGTTCAGCTCCCTGAATAGCTAGTGTCCATCACTGAGCGACGCCAGTGTCCTTCCCCCTCAGAATCCAGTGTCCAGGGGCTAGTACAGGCCTGCTGGGGCCGAACGGCCATCTAAAAACCTGTCAGGGGCCAAAAATCCAGTGTCCAGCACCCTGTAAAGTCAGTGTTCAGCTCCCTGAACAGCTAGTGTCCATCACTGAGCGACGCCAGTGTCCTTCCCCCTCAGAATCCAGTGTCCAGCCAGTGTCCAGGGGCTAGTACAGGCCTGCTGGGGCCGAACGGCCATCTAAAAACCTGTCAGGGGCCAAAAATCCAGTGTCCAGCACCCTGGAAAGTGTCAGTGTGCTCAGCTCCCTCTAGTATCAATCGAAGTGTCCTTCCCCTCAGAACGCCAGTGTCCAGCCAGTGTCCAGGGGCTAGTACAGGCCTGCTGGGGCCGAACGGCCATCTAAAAACCTGTCAGGGGCCAAAAATCCAGTGTCCAGCACCCTGTAAAGTCAGTGTTCAGCTCCCTGAACAGCTAGTGTCCATCACTGAGCAACGCCAGTGTCCTCCCCCCTCAGAATCCAGTGTCCAGCCAGTGTCCAGGGGCTAGTACAGGCCTGCTGGGGCCGAACGGCCATCTAAAAACCTGTCAGGGGCCAAAAATCCAGTGTCCAGCACCCTGGAAAGTCAGTGTTCAGCTCCCTGAACAGCTAGTGTCCATCACTGAGCGACGCCAGTGTCCTTCCCCCTCAATTGCCAGTGTCCAGCCAGTGTCCAGGGGCTAGTACAGGCCTGCTGGGGCCGAACGGCCATCTAAAAACCTGTCAGGGGCCAAAAATCCAGTGTCCAGCACCCTGGAAAGTCAGTGTTCAGCTCCCTGAATAGCTAGTATCAAGCAGCGAACAACGCCAGTGTCCTTCCCCCTCAGAATCCAGTGTCCAGCCAGTGTCCAGGGGCTAGTACAGGCCTGCTGGGGCCGAACGGCCATCTAAAAACTGTCAGGGGCCAAAAATCCAGTGTCCAGCACCCTGTAAAGTCAGTGTGTTCAGCTCCCTGAACAGCTAGTGTCCATCACTGAGCAACGCCAGTGTCCTCCCCCCTCAGAATCCAGTGTCCAGCCAGTGTCCAGGGGCTAGTACAGGCCTGCTGGGGCCGAACGGCCATCTAAAAACCTGTCAGGGGCCAAAAATCCAGTGTCCAGCACCCTGGAAAGTCAGTGTTCAGCTCCCTGAACAGCTAGTGTCCATCACTGAGCAACGCCAGTGTCCTCCCCCCTCAGAATCCAGTGTCCAGCCAGTGTCCAGGGGCTAGTACAGGCCTGCTGGGGCCGAACGGCCATCTAAAAACCTGTCAGGGGCCAAAAATCCAGTGTCCTTCCCCCTGAAAGTCAGTGTTCAGCTCCCTGAATAGCTAGTGTATCACTGAGCGACGCCAGTGTCCTTCCCCCTCAGAATCCAGTGTCCAGCCAGTGTCCAGGGGCTAGTACAGGCCTGCTGGGGCCGAACGGCCATCTAAAAACCTGTCAGGGGCCAAAAATCCAGTGTCCAGCACCCTGGAAAGTCAGTGTTCAGCTCCCTGAACAGCTAGTGTCCAGCACGAGCAACGCCAGTGTCCTTCCCCCTCAGAATCCAGTGTCCAGCCAGTGTCCAGGGGCTAGTACAGGCCTGCTGGGGCCGAACGGCCATCTAAAAACCTGTCAGGGGCCAAAAATCCAGTGTCCAGCACCCTGTAAAAGTCCAGTGTTCAGCTCCCTGAATAGCTAGTGTCCATCACTGAGCAACGCCAGTGTCCTTCCCCCTCAGAATCCAGTGTCCAGCCAGTGTCCAGGGGCTAGTACAGGCCTGCTGGGGCCGAACGGCCATCTAAAAACCTGTCAGGGGCCAAAAATCCAGTGTCCAGCACCCTGGAAAGTCAGTGTTCAGCTCCCTGAACAGCTAGTGTCCATCACTGAGCAACGCCAGTGTCCCTTCCCCCAGAATCCCCCCAGTGTCCAGGGGCTAGTACAAGGCCTGCTGGGGCCGAACGGCCATCTAAAAACCTGTCAGGGGCCAAAAATCCAGTGTCCAGCACCCTGTAAAGTCAGTGTTCAGCTCCCTGAATAGCTAGTATCCACGTCCAGTGTCCTTCCCCCTCAGAATCCAGTGTCCCAGCCAGTGTCCAGGGGCTAGTACAGGCCTGCTGGGGCCGAACGCCATCTAAAAACCTGTCAGGGGCCAAAAATCCAGTGTCCAGCACCCTGTAAAGTCAGTGTTCAGCTCCCTGAATAGCTAGTATCAAGCACCAAGCAATGCCAGTGTCCTTCCCCCTCAGAATCCAGTGTCCAGCCAGTGTCCAGGGGCTAGTACAGGCCTGCTGGGGCCGAACGGCCATCTAAAAACTCTGTCAGGGGCCAAAAATCCAGTGTCCAGCACCCTGGAAAGTCAGTGTTCAGCTCCCTGAACAGCTAGTGTCCAGCACCAAGCAACGCCAGTGTCCTTCCCCCTCAGAATCCAGTGTCCAGCCAGTGTCCGGGGGCTAGTACAGGCCTGCTGGGGCCGAACGGCCATCTAAAAAACCTGTCATCTTTGGGGCCAAAAATCCAGTGTCCAGCACCTGGAAAGCCGGTTCAGTGTTCCAGCTCCCTGAACAGCTATGTCCAGCACCAAGCAATGCCAGTGTCCTTCCCCCTCAAATCCAGTGTCCTGCCAGTGGCTAGGGGCTAGTACAGCTGCAGGTCCGAGTGGCCATCTATCTAAAAACACTGTCTTTGGGTGCCAAAAATCCAGTGTCCAGCACCCCAGTTCAGCTCCCTGCTGTAAAGCCAAAGGTTCCAGCTCCCTGAACAGCTAGTGTCCTGCACCAAGCAATGCCAGTGTCTTCCCCCTCAAATCCATAGCAGTGAGGGGCTAGTACACCTGCTGCCATCTAAAAAAACCTTCAGGGGCCAAAAGTCCAGTGTCCAGCACCCAAGTCTCCAGCTCCCTGAACACTAGTGTGCAATGCCAGTGTCCTTCCCCCTCGAACCCAGTGTCCAGCCAGTGGATAGGGGCTAGTACAGACCTGCTGGGGCCGAATGGCCATCTAAAAACCTCTTGGGCCAAAAAATCCAGTGTCCAGCACCCTGTAAAGCCGGTTCCCAGCTCCCTGTAAAGCCATCTAACCTGCACTCAGACCGTACCCCTCCATCCCCTTCACGTCCATATACCTATCCACTTTACTTTAAAAATGTTAAAATCCGGTCCTGCCTCCACCTCTTGTGCTGGAAGCTCATTCCACACAGCCACCACCCCCTCTGAGTAAAGAGGTTCCCCTCATGTTACCCCTAAACTTCTGTCCCTTAATTCTCCTGTCATGCCCCTCTAGTTTGAATCTTCCCTCCCCTCAATGGGGAAAAGCTTATCCACGTCAACTCTGTCTGTCCAGTCCCGTTCATCATTTTTAAAGACCTCAATCAAGTCCCCCCTTAACCTTCTGACCCTAACCTGACTTGTTCAACCTTTCTCTGTAACTTTGTTGCTGGAACCCAGGCAACGTTGTAGACTGAAGGAGGATGAGAGAGTGGGGGGAGAGGAGGGGAGAGAGAGAGAGAGAGAGAGGGGAGAGAGAGAGAGAGAGGAGAGAGAGAGAGAGAGAGGAGAGAGAGAGAGGGGGCAACAGAGAGAGAGAGAGAGAGAGAGAGAGGAGAGAGAGAGAGAGAGAGAGAGAGGAGAGAGAGATACAGAGAGAGAGAGAGAGAGAGAAACAGAGAGAGAGAGAGTGAGAGAGAGAGGAGAGAGACAGAGAGAGAGAGAGGAGAGAGACAGAGAAGAGAGAGGAGAGAGAGAGAGAGAGAGAGAGAGAGAGAGAGAGTAGAGAGAGGGAGATAGAGAGAGGGGGAGAGATACAGAGAGAGACGACTGGAGAGAGAGAGTGGAGAGAGCAGAGAGAGAGAGAGAGACAGAGAGAGAGAAGAGAGAGATACACAGAGAGAGGGGGAGAGAGAGAGACAACACACAGAGAGAGAGAGAGAGAGAGAGAGAGAGAGAGAGAGACAGAGAGAGAGACGGTTTGGAGAGAGAGATGGGAGAGAGAGAGAGAGAGAGAGAGAGAGAGAGAGATACAGAGAGAGAGAGAGAGAGAAGGAGAGAGAGACCGACTGGAGAGGGGGGGGGAGCTCGAAACAGAGGAGAGCTCTCGAGACGACGGAGACTGATCCAGATAAGAGATAAGAGGATGGGTCCCCTGTTTCACTGGATAGAGAAGAGGAGAGAGAGATCTGTGGGACAGACTGAGAGAGAGAGAGATTCTTCTTGAGGAGATCTTTGGAGAGAGTTGAGAGAGAGAGAGCCCTGCATCAGAGAGAGCGTAGAGAGATACGGTAGAAGAGCGAGGAGAGAGATACAGGGGAGAGCGACCGAGAGAGATGCCCCTCTCGTGGCGAGGGCACCAGAGAGAGGGTGAACTCCGCTTGTTGAAGATATGCACAGAGAGAGAACGGGCAATGGAATCGCCTGGCTGGAGAGATCATCCTGAAGAGAGAGAGAGACATCCACCTGAGAGAGAGACTGCTTTTCTGTCTCTTGACAGAGAGAGAGAGAATAGAGAACAGTTTAGCCTTAGAGTTTGGGCCGCATTTCGGCTGGGCGGGTCCGGACAGGAGCCTTGTGAAGGTTAGAGGGAGGTCCGTCAGAGAAAGAGAGACTGTGAGACATGGAGTTTTTGGATATTTGAGAGAGAGAGAGAGAGAGAGAGAGCAGAGGATAGTGTGTCCAGTGGTGGGACAGACAGACAGAGAGAGAGGAAAGAGAAAGGCAGGAGAGATGTGGAGGAGGGGGTCGGGAGATGAAAGTCTCATTCAGGCCTGCGGACTAGCTTTTTTAGGCGTTCAAACCCTGTCTGTGATGGTTTTCTGGCCTCAAAAGCCTGTTTCTTGAGAGAGAAGAGATAGAGAGAAGAGAGTCTCCCGTTGTCCTTATGCTGTTGTACACAGCTCTCCGGGCCCTGGTGAGACCCACACCTGGAGTATTGCGTACAGTTGTGGTCCCCTAATCTGAGGAAGGACATTCTCGCTATTGAGGGAGCCCAGCTTGACCAAAAGGCATCCATTTTTAAATTATTTTAAAATTATTTTGCACTCGATGGTTCAAAAATTAAATAGTGAGTGGTGTTTCTCTCTACTAAATGACTGCTCTTTCTTAATTATTTTTTTTTTCAATCTCCAACAATCTCTGGTGTTTGTTTCCAGGTTCCTAAACAGTGTTTGGATGTTAGAAACATAGAAACATAGAAATTAGGTGCAGGAGCAGGCCATTCGGCAGCCAGCTCATGGACTTGGAGAAAGCAAACACACAATGCAAAGAAAAACTGAGAAATGTCGACATATTCTGCTTGCGACTGTGGCCCGAGAGTCCAGCAGAGACATTGGCAAGGGATGGAAAAATTAATTTGTACATTTTAAACCATTTTTAATGTGAAAAACACACACACAGAGCAAGAGAGAGGGAGCTAAGCCAAAAGCCTGCAGTTTAAAAAGGGGGAAAACAAGAGATTTTTGCATTTATTTTCTCACAATACTTGGCTCAAAGGTTGCAATGCACTTGTGGGGATGTGTGCAAATCATTATTGACACGTTTTTTACATTTTTTCCCCCTAGATTTCACCAAAGGAGGAGAAAATGTGTATTCAGCAGCCAGCCAGCCCAGCCAGACAGTCACGTGGTCTTGCAGAAAGCAACACACAATGCAAAGGAATGCTGTGAAATGTCCTATTTGCTTGAGACTGTGGCCCGAGGGTCCAGCAGAGCTACTGGCAAGGGTGGAACATTTAATCTGTACATTTTAAACAAAATTTTTGCTTGCTTGCTTGCTTGCTTGCTTGTTATTAAAGTGATTTACAATTTTCTTACAATGAAATAAAAGACAATTCTTCCAATCACACAGCACACTTGCCTTATGAATATTATTCTCGTCGCACACTGAGGCCGGATGAGCCTCCGGGAGGGAGGGAGAGCGGGGGCAGCCACTATAAAGAAAATTGCCTTTTTGGGTAATTCAAATCAATTTTCACTGTTCTGCTAATATAGAATAGTCCACATTGATTTTACTAACCCAAAAACACAATTTAATTAAAATTGGTCATCTCACACACACAACAGGTGCGCTCGCAGAAATCGGTGAAAAATTACATGGACAATCAGGATGGACACACATGAGTGGGGCGGTGGCTGGGCTAGTACAGACCCGAAGGGCCATCCAAAAAAGTCTTTTGGGGCAAAAATTGGTGAAAAATGACTTGGAAGATTAGGATGGACACACATGAGATTGGGTGGTAGCTGGGGGCTAGTGCAGACTTGTATAGGCGAAGGGCCATCCAAAAAAAGAAAGGGAGAGGGGGGGGGGGGGGGGGGGGGGGGGGGGGGGCAGGAGAGATGTAACGAGGGGGACTGGAGAGAAAGTCTCATTCCCAGCCTAGCTTTTCAGGCTTTTAACAACCGTGTCATTAATTTCTGGCCTCAAAAGCCTTTTGAAGAGAAGTTGGAGAATTACATACATTGTGGTTCGAGAGATTCTTGCTTCATTTTAAAATTATTTTTTAAATTAAAAAGCGAGGGTGGTATCTCACTACTAAATGACTGTCATTATTAATTAAAATATATTTCAATCTCCAACCGTGTATCTTTCAGTTTGGGATATTAAAAAATAATGTTTTTATTCATAGAGAGAGAGAGGAGAGTGTGTCCCAAGAGAGAGAGAAAGAGAGAGAGAGAGGAGAGAGAGAGAGAGAGAGAGAGGGGGGGGCAGGAGAGATGTAAGAGAGGGGGAAGGGAGATGAAAGTCTCATTCCCGGCCTAGCTTTTTAGGCTTTTCAACCCCTGTCTGTGATTTCTGGCCTCAAAAGCCTGTTTCTTGAGAGAGAGAGAGATAATTTTTTTCCCCTCCTCTCGTCCCCTCCTCCCTTTCTCGTTTCCCCCTCTCCATCCAGCTCGAGACCAAGAGACCCGGCCTAAACGACACTTTTTAAAAAAACAAGAGCTCGGATCGCAAAACATTAAATGAATCTAAACGATTGAAAGAAGAGAGAGAGAACGAAACACAAAGATAAAGAGATGCAGACCATCAGGCCCGGGATTATCAGCCTTCAGTCCCATCCCGTCTAGCCAAACACCATTTCCTGCCTAAAACTCCGTCACCCCAGATCCTCTGCCACTAGTACATCAGAAGATGTTTGTGTCCTCCTAGTGAAGACGGATCCAAAACCTTTCAACTCATCTGGCATTTCCTTGTTCCCCATAATAAATTCACCTTTTTAGTCTTCAAGGGTCCAACATTGGTCTGAACTAATTTTTTTCCTCTTCACAATCCTAAAGAAGCTTTTACTATCCTGCTTTATATGCTTGGCTAGCTTACCCTTCGTACCTCATCTTATCTCCCCGTATTGTCTGCCTTTTAGTTTATCCTTCTGTTGGCTCTTTAAACATACCCAATCCTCTTGCTTCCCCTCATCTTTGCTACGTGTACTTTATTTTTACACTGTCCCTGACTTCCCTTGTCAGCCCCGGTCGCCCCTTACTCACTCCCCTTGGAATCTTTCTTCCTCTTTGGAATTCCTGCACCTTCTGTATTATTCCCAGAAACCCTGCCAGTGTTGTTCCACCTCATCCCTGCTAGCAGAGCCAGCTCCCTCCCTCCCTCATGCTTCCGGCGGTGAATGTCAGGAGCCGGAGCCCCTCAGGAAGCCGGGCCCGGAGGCACTGCGCGCCCTCTGGGATGGATGGATGGATGCGCTCAGGGCGCGGGTTTTTAATGAGCCGAAGCCGCTGGTGAGCGGATATTTCATCACCGCGCTCTTCACCTGCCCTGAACTTGGACTGGGAGCGCGTAAATAAATGTGTTGTGCAGCAGCTGATTCCTCAGCAAAAAAACCCACGACTTTTTAAAGAATATCCTCATTCTAATTCCTTGATCTGAAGGCAACATTCGCGCAGCCACAGGAGGATGAAGCTGCCGGAGATGGTGAAGATTAAAACCACAGACCTCCTCCTGCTCTCCATCTCCGGGTCACTGCGGTCGGTTCCCCCCTTGCTCTCACCCCTCACCCCTTGACGGCCACTAAAATGTAAACTGTCAGAGCGTGAGCAGCAGGATACAGCGAAAGGGAGGAAAGTTAAAACCGTTCGAACCAGTCCAATGCCACCCACCCGGGTCAGTGTAATAACAGTCCGGCGAGACACACCCCCACGGGACACGATGAATATACACGGTTTCCGTGTGAAGTAGCGGGGAAGGTTTTTCAGACAGAGCAGGACGCCGGCTGTTGCCAGAACCGCAGCCGCCGCAGTTTTCCCCGGTGCAATATTTAGTTTTCAGCTTCTGGCTACTAATGGCGACAAAGCGATCAAAGGTGAAAGTGACGGGAACCAACAGAACAGTCTGAGCTGCAACAACAAGTACTAACATGCACACAGGGAGATGGTCAGGAAGTCAATATCCAATGAAAAATGACGGTGATGAGGACCAGTCGGACCCGTCGGACGGACCGGCTGCCATGGCCAGCAGCGAGTGTGCAGGTGGAGAGAAGAGAGAGGCCGCACTTTCTTTCCCCGGACAGACAGGATCACAATCGCCACTACATTCACTGCGGGGGGAAAGACAAGGGAACGGACACTGGGCATACTCAACACGGTCTCCTGGCTACTCTCACTCAAGATCAGAGTTTGGAGTGGGTGCGCGCTGCTGCAAGTTGAACAATGTCGGAGCCGACTGTGCCCGACCTGCCTGCCTGCCTCCGCTTACAGGGGAGCAGAGATAAGGCGATACGGGGAGGGAACGAGCACCACCGCTACATAGGCGCATGGGCTCCCCTTATCTCTAACCCTGCTGCTGCTTAACAACAGTCTCTGATGGGGCCGCTTTACACAGATTTAAGTGACGTTTAAAACCAGGGCTTCCGGGAACTCGGGCATCTGATGACGAGATGATCAATCATAGATGGCTCCGTTAAATGGAACACCAGTGAACACACATGTTCAGGAGATGGATCCAATTATTCAGGCATCCGACTGTGACAGACAGAAGAAACTCCCACAGTGAACTGTTCACTCTGATACCAATAACTACTCAGACACAGTGAGTTCACAATGTGGACTCCAACGCAGCTTGCCGGCAGGCCGGCCCACACTGTCCCCGAGCACTGGGACAACGGCAGGTGCGAACTGAAGGCAAGAGCAACATTTTAAGGTGGGTCCCGGCCGGCAGCAGTGAGAGAAAAAAGAGGGTTTAGTTTCGGCTGTCTGAGAGGAAAAGAGGATAAAAAATCCCTGAAGATAAAAAAATCCCAGCCGTTAATTTTTTCAAAAGATATTTCACTGAGAGGAATTGATATTCAATCACAATTCTTGTATAACGATCCTCCACACGTTCCATAAAACATTGTTCTGGCTCAAAACCAGCTCGGATGGAGTTTAAAACTTGAAATTGTTCTGCTCACAACCAGGGATTCCAAGGGCAGCAATGCTCATCGCGTAAGATCGCACGTCTGCCCTATAAACATTTTCCAACATTCTCTGCCCAGCGACGTGTCCTTCCGTGAGCTGCCGGTAATGACTCGGAATGAAATGCTGGGGCAGAACATGCTGGAGATTTTAACCATTTTCCGTCTCCACCGGTTTTCACCGTGAGTCATGAAGTTTCAACAGAGTTTGAAATGGAGATTGATTTTTGAAAGGTTTTGTCAAACAGATGACATGAGCCAAGTGACACCCTGCTGAGCAACAGAATCAGGCAGAACCAGCTGAACCAACATACAGACAGACAGTACAGGCCTGTGAATTTAATCAGGGAATTGATTGAGAAAGTCCAAAGACTGTGAATGGTGGCGATGATACTGTTGGATGTGAAATTGGGAAGCGATATTGGGAAGGGGATATTTTGAAACTCCATCAGAAATGCAAGTGTCCAGCTGATGTGGTTGGTGTGTGTGAGTTTCCTTCAATGGGCTTCACTCATCAAGGAAGGCAGCAGCAGGCAGGCAGGCAGGCAATGGCAAATTGCAGGGGGGGCCCTCTCAGGTGAGGGCTTGTGGTGTGGCAGTTTGAAGGTGGACTGGACTGGGCTGTGGACCTTTGTCACATCCTTAAAAAAGGCAGTGTCCAGCAGCGTGAAAAGCCTCTCATCCCCCCCCCCCCTCCTGTCCTGTCCCCCCCTGCCCTGTTCCACTCCTCACACCCTCCTTCCACCTCCTCCTCCTCTTGCCCTCATCCTATCCCTCCTCATCCTGCCACCCTTCCTCCACTCTCATCTCCCTGCCCCCCTGCACCTCCTCCTCCTCTTCCCTCCCCTCCCCCCCTCCCCCCATGTCCCCTCACCCTCCCCATCCCCTCCCCTCCCTCCTCCCCTCCCCCTCCTCCCTCCTTCCTCTCACCCTCCTCCTGTACCCCTCCCACCTCCCCACCTCCCCCTCCTGCTCCTCCAGCAGCACTCGTCCGTCCTCCAGCTCCTCCCTGCTCTCACCCACACTCCTGCCTGTGTCCAATGGAAGGGAGGGGAGGCGTGGGCAAGGTGTGTTTTGTGTGTGAGTGTTTGGTCAGTGTGTAGTGAGTGCTGCTGGAGCAGAGAGTGGGAGCTGCGCTAGAGAGAGAGAGAGAGAGGAGACGGAGCGAATGATGCCGATGCGTCGGCGGGGCGGATAGTGGCCGGGTGAAGCGATTGACCTGTCGCGGACCAGGCCAGGTAAGTAGTGGGTAGGGGGGTCGATGATGGATCGATCGATCGTCGGTAGAAAAAAATGGGTTGAGGGGTGCAAACTGTGCGCGCGGCGCGGGTGTGCGAGTGAGTGAGAGAGAGAGATGCATGGCGAAAGAGGGCAGGGAAGCGGGCAAAGTGTGCGGATCGAGAGAGGCTGTGCAAATGGGCGGTAGCGGCTGCGAAAAAAAAAATATTTTTATTATATAAGACTTTAATAATACTTGACAAGATGATGGATGGGATGGTGTGGTGTGGTGAATAAAGCCAGGAGTGCTGTCCGATTGATTTGGTTTGTAGTGGGGATTTACGGAGGCGGAGGTGGTGCATAAAAAAGAATTTTGTGAAAATTTTTATTTTGAAATGCAGAAAGGAGCGATTGAAGCGGACCCCCCCCCCCCCCTCCCCCACCCCCCCACCCCCGACCCCCCTCCCCCCCCCCCCCCCTCCCCCCCCCTCCCCCCACACCCCCCCCGCCCACCACCCCCCTCGTCCCCCCCCCCCTCCCTCCCCCCACCCCCCTCCCTCCCCCTCCCTCCCCCCCCTTCCCCTCCCCCCCCCCCCCCCCCCCCCCCCTCCCCCTCTCCCCCCCCCCCCCCCGTCCTCCCCCTCCCCCCCATCCCCCCCCCCCCCCCCCCCCCCCCCCCCACCCCTCCCCCCCCGTCCCCCCCCCCCCCTCCCCCCCCCCCCCCCCCTCCCCTCCCTTCCCCCCTCCCCCCCCCCTCCCTACCCCCCTCCCCCCCCTTTCCCTCCCCCCCCCTCCACCTCCCCCCCTCCCCCCCCCCCCCCTCCTCCCCCCCCCCCTCCCCCCACCCCCCTCCACCTCCCCCCCTTCCATCCCCCCCCCCCCCCCCCCCCCCCCCCCACCCCCCCCCAAACCCTCCCCCCCCCCCCCCCCCCCCCCCCCTCCGTCCCCTCCCTCCCCCCCCCCCCCCCCCCCCCCCCTCCCCCCCCCTCGGTTCCTCCCCTCCCCTCTCCCCCTCCCCCCTTCCCCCCCCCCCCCCCCCCCTCCCCCCCCCCCCCCCCCCCCCTTTCCCCTCCCCCCCCCCCCCCCACCCCCCCCCCCCCCCTTACCCCCCTCCCCCCCCCCCCCCCCCCCCCGTCCTCCCTCCCCTCCCCCCCCCTCCCCCCCCTCCCCCCCCCCCCCCCCCCCCCCCCACACCCCCCCCCCCCTCCCCCCCCCCCCCCCCCCCCACCCCCCCTGGACTGACTCGGAGAGCCGAGAGAGGTGTGTGTGTGTGTGCGAGTCCCGGGATCTGGGGATGCAGCGCGGAGAGAGAGAGAGAGGCGCGCACACACGGGAAAGCCGGTTTACTAAAGGGTTGGAAAAACGGGGTAAATTCGATTTTAATTTTTGGAAAAGACTTTGCAGCCAAGGATGCATTGTAGGGATGTGTGAAAAAATAAGAGACTTTTTTACATTTATTTTTTTCCCCAGGTTTCCGTCGAAAAGATAGAAATTTGTCAGCAGCCAGCCTTGGATGCCATCCCTCCTCGCCACGGACTTACAGAAAAGCCATAAAACGGGGTAAAAATTATTGAGTCAAAGGTGCAATGCACTTTAGGATTAGCAAAATTAATTGAACTTTTTTTACATTTTTTTTTTTCCCCAGTTTTCGTCGAATGAGAGAAATGTGTATTCAGCAGCCAGCCTGCAGAAAGCCAGCCAGCCACGCCACGCGGACTTACAGAAATAGCAAGAAAACGGGGGTAAAATCGATTTAATTTTTGAAAGCACTTTTGCTCAAAGGATGCAATGCACTTGTAGGATGTGTGCAAAAATTATTGAGACTTTTTTTTTTACATTTTTTTTTCTTTCCCCAGTTTCGTCGAATGAGAGAAATGGCATTCAGCAGCCAGCCTGTCAGCCAGCACATGTGACTTGGAGAAAGCAACACACACAGCAATCAAAGAAAAACTGAGAAATGTCGACATATTCTGAAAGGCTTGAGAACTGTGGCCCAGAAGTCCAGCAGAGACATTGGCAAGAGTGGAAAAATTAATTTGTACTTTTTAAAAAACCATTTTAATGTGAAAAACACGCAGAGATAGAGGGAGCTAATGCAAAAGCCTGCAATTGTAAAATGGGAAAACAAGAGATTTTTTGCAATTTATTTTCACAATACTTGCTCAAAGGTTGCAATGCACTTGTGGGGATGTGTGCAAAATCATTATTGACACGGTTTTTTTTACATTTTTCCCCCCAGATTTCCGCCAAAGGATAATAAAGAAATGTGTACTCAGCAGCCAGCCCAGCCACAGTCACGTGGTCTTGCAGAGAGCAACACACAAATGCCAAGAAATGCTGTGAAATGTCCCGTTTGCTTCAGGCTGTGGCCCGAGAGTCCAGCAGATCTACTGGCAAGGGTTTGAACATTTCATTTGTACAATTTAATAAAAAAAAAATTCTTGCTTGCTGTTATTAAAGTGATTTACAATTTTCTTACAATGAAAATAAAAAGACAAATTCTTCCAATCACACAGCACGCCTACTTATGAATATTATTCTCGTCGCGCACTGAGGCCGGATGAGCCACCGGAGGGAGGGAGGGAGGGGGCGGCCGGCCGGCCACTATAAAGAAAAATTGCCTTTTTAGGGTAAGTCAAATCCATTTTCACTGTTCTGCTAATATAGAATATTACACATTGATTTTTAACTAACCCAAAAACACAATTTTTTAACAATTGGTCCACCTCACACACACACAGAGAGTGCGCTAGCAAGAAATTCGGTGAGAGAATTGACATGGACGATCAGGATGGACACACAGGAGAGCGGTGTGGCTGGGGGCTAGTAACAGACCCGAAGGCCATCCAAAAAAGTCTTTTGGGGCAAAAAGCGGTGAAAAATGACTTGGAAGATTAGGATGACTTGGGTGGGTTAAGTGGGACATGAGGTGGGTAGTGCTGGGGGCTAGAAGTGCAGACTGTATAGGTGAAGGGACCATCCAAAAAGTCATGTTTGGGCAAAAATCAGTTAGAAATGACATAGAATGAGTAAGTGTGGACACACAGTGTAGGGTGGGTAGTGGCTGGGCTAGTACAGACCTGTAGGGCCGAGTGGCCATCCAAAATTCCTTTTGGGCAAAAAAAAACAGTTACAAATGACATGGAATAGTACTGTGGACACACATGAGGGTGGCTAGGGCTAGTACAGACCTTAGGGCGAGTGGCCATCTAAAAAGTCATTTGGTGGGAAAATCAATTAGAAATGACAACGTATTGTAAGGTGGAACACACATGAGGTGTGTAAGTGCTAGGGGCTAGTACAAGGACATGTAGGGGGTTAAAAAAAAGGTGGGGGCCAGCTACAAACCTCTTTAGGGCCAATAATCCAGTGTTCAGCACCCCTGTAAAGCCAGTGTAACACTCCCTGAGCACAGCTTAGCTAGCGTCCAGCCAGAGTAAAAAAACAATGCCAGTTTCCTTCTCCCTCAAAATCCAGTGTACAGCTCCCTGGAAAGTCAGTGTTCAACTCCCTGAATACTAGTGGTCCATCACTGAGCACGCCAGTGTCCTTACCCCATCATAAATCCATTAACCAGTGCTAGTACATGCCAGCATTGGCCGAACGGCCATCTAAAACCTACAGGGGCCAAAAATCCATGCCAGCACCCTGGAAAGTCATGTTCATCTCCCTAATACATGTGTCCATCCACTGAGCAAAGCCCGTGTCTTCCCCCCTCAGAATCCAGTGTCCAGCCAGTGTCCGGGGGCTAGTACAGCCTGCATGGGCCGAACGGCCATCTATAAACCTGTCCAGGGCCAAAAATCAGTCCAGCACCCTGTAAATCAGTTTTGACAGCTCGCTGAATAACTAGTATCAAGTACCGAGCAATGCCAGTGTCTTTCCCCTCAGAATCCAGTGTCCCAGTCCATGTCCAGGGCTAGTACAGGCCTGCTGGGGCCGAATCGGCCATCTAAAAACCTGTCAGGGGGCCAAAATCGGGGGTGTGTCCACACCAGTAAAACAGTATTCAGCTCCTGAATAGCAGTGTCTCCAGCAACCGAGCGACGCCAGTGTCCTTCCCCCTCAGAATCCAGTGTCCAGCCAGTGTCCAGGGCTAGTACAGGCCTGCTGGGCCGAACGCCATCTAAAAACCAGTCCAGGGCCAAAAACCAGAGTCCTATCCACCCCTGTAAAGTCAGTGTTTTTCATCTCCCTTTAATAGCTAGTATCAAGTACCGAGCGCCGCCAGTGTCTCTTCCCCCACAGAATCCAGTGGTCCATTCCAGTGTCCAGGGTGCTAGTTAACAGGCCTGCTGGGGCCGAACGGCCATCTAAAAACCTGTCAGGGCCAAAAATCCAGTGTCCCAGCACCCCTGGAAAGGTCAGTGTTTCAGCTACTGGACAGCTAGTGTCCATCACTGAGCAAACGCCGTGTCCTTCCCCCTCAGAATCCAGTGGCCAGCCAGTGTCCAGGGATAGTACAAGGCCTCCTGGAGGGCGAACCGGCCATCTAAAAACCTGTCAGGGCAAAAAATCCAGTGTCCATCACCCTGTAAAGTCAGTGTTTCAGCTCCCTGAACAGCTAGTGTCCATCATGAGCTAACGCCAGTGTCCTTCCCTCAAATCCAGTGTCCAGTCGACCAGTGTCCAGGCTATACAGGCCATGCAGGGGCCGAACGGCCATCTAAAAACCTGCAGGGGCCAAAATCCAGTGTCCAGCACCCCCGGAAAGTATCAGTTGTTTCAGCTCCCTAATAGCTAGTGGTCCATCACTGAGCACGCCAGTGTCCTTCCCCCTCAAAATCCAGTGGACCAGCCAGTGTTCCGGGGCTAGTAACAGGCCTGCTGGGGCCGAACGGCCATCTAAACACCTCTCAGGGCCAAAAATCCAGTGTCCAGGCACCCTGGAAAGTCAGTGTTCAGCTCCCTGAAAAGCTAGTGTCCAACACAGAGCGACACAAGTGGGTCTTTCCCCCTCAGATTCCAGTGTCCAGCCAGTGTCCGGGGGCTAGTACAGGCCTTCTGGGGCCGAACGGCCATCTAAACACCTGTCAGGGGCCAAAAATCCAGTGTCCAGCACCCTGGAAATTCATGTTTCAGCTCCCTGAACCAGCTAGTGTCCAGCACCAAGCACGCCAGTGTCCTTCCCCCCCTCAGAATCCATGTCCCAGCCAGTGTCCGGGTGCTAGTAGCAGGCCTGCTGGGGGCCGAACGGCCATCTAAAAACCTGTCAGAGCCCCAAAAAAAAATCCAGTGTCCACACCCTGTAAAGTCAGTGTTCACCTCACCTGACTAGCTAGTATCAAGTGACCGACAAATGCCAGTGTCCTTACCCCCCTCAATTGCCATGTCCAAGCCAGTGCCGGGGCTAGTACAGGCCTGACTGGGGCCGAACGCCATCTAAACACGCTGTCAGGCCAAAAAATATCCAGTGTCCAGACACCCGAAATTCAGTTTTCAGCTCCCTGAACAGCTATACAAGTACCTTGAGCAATGCCAGTGTCCTCCCCCTCAATTGCCTGTGTCCACCATTGTCGTCCAGGGGCTATACAGCCTCTGGTGGGTCCGAACGGCCATCTAAACACCTGTCCCAGGGGCCAAAAAATACCAGTGTCCAGCACCCTGGAAAGTCAGTGGGTTAGCTCCCTGAATAGCTAGTTCCAGCACTGAGCGAACGCCAGTTCCTTCCCCCTCCAGATTCCAGTGTCCAGGCCAGTGTCCAGTGGGCTAGTACGGCCTGCTTGGGGCCGAACGGCCATCAAAAACCTTCAGGGGCCAAAAATCCAGTTGTCCAGCACCCTGTGAAGTCAGTGTTCAGCTCCCAGAATAGCTAGTGTTCCAACACTGAGACGACGCCAGTGTCCCTCCTCCTCAGAACCCAGTGTTCATCCAGTGTCCCGGGGCTAGTACAGGGCCGGCTGGGCCCGAAGGCCATCTAAAAACCTGCAGGAGCCAAATCCAGTTGTCCAGCACCCTGGAAAGTCAGTGTTCAGCTTCCCTGAATAGCTAGTATCAAGTACCGAGGCAATGCCAGTGTCCTTCCCCCCAGAATCCAGTGTCCAGGGGCTAGTACAAAAGGCCTGCTGGGCCGAACGGCCATCTAAAAACCTGTCAAGGGCCAAAAATCCAGTGACCAGCACCCTGTAAAAAGTCAGTGTGCAAGCTCCCTGAATAGCTAGTGTCCATCCACTGAGCGACGCCAGTGCCAGGGGCTAGTACAGGCCCTGCTGGGGCCCGAACGGCCTCTAAAAACCTGTCAGGGGGCAAAAAATCCATGTCCAGCACCCTGTAAAGTCAGTGCTCAGCTCCCTGAATAGCTAGTATCAATAACGAGCAATGCAGTGTCCTTCCCCCCTCAATTGCCAGTGTCCAGCCAGTGTCCGGGGTCCTAGTACAGGCCTGCTGTGCCCGTACGGCCATCTAAACACTTTCAGGGGCCAAAATCCAGTGTCCAGCACCCTGGAAAGTCAGTGTTCAGCACCCTGAACAGCTAGTGTCCAGCACCAAGCAACACCAGTGTCCCTTCTCCCTCTCCACCTCATAATCCAGTGTCCAGGCCAGTTCCGGGGCTAGTAACAGGGCCAGCTGGGGCCCGAACGGCCATCTAAAAACCTGTCAGGGGCTCAAAAATCCCAGTGATCCAGCAACCTGAAGAGTCATGTATCCAGCTCCCTGAACAGCTATGTCCATCACTGAGCAAACGCCAGTGTCCTTACCCCCTCAGAATCCAGTGGACATCCAGTTGTCCAGGGATAGTACGAAGTGCCTGCTGAAGCCTGAACGGCCATCTAAAAACCTGTCAGGGGCAAAAAAATCCATTGTCCCAAAGCCACCCAGGAAAGTCAGTGTTCAGCTCCTGAACAGCTAGTGTCCATCACTGAGCGACGGCAGTTGCCTTCCCCCCTCAGAATCCAGTGTCCAGGCCAGTGTCCAGGGGCTAGTAAGAGCCTGCTGGGGCCGAACGGCCATCTAAAAAACCTGTCAGGGGCCAAAAATCCAGTGTCCAGCACCCTGGGAAATCAGTGTTACAGCTCCCTGAACACTAGTGTCCAGCACCACGCCACGCCAGTGTCCCCTTGTCCCCCTCAGAAACCAGTGTCCCAAAGACCAGTGTCCGGGGGCTAGTACAGGCCGTGCTGGGCCGTACGCCATGCCTAAAAACACGTCAGGGGCCAAAACTCCAGGTCCCAGCACCCTGGAAAGTCAGTGTTCAGCTCCCGAATAGCTAGTGTCCAACACGAGCGACACCAGTGTCCTTCCCCCTCAGAATCCAGTGTCCCAGCCAGTGTCCGGGTGGCTAGTCCAGGCCTGCTGGGGCCCGAACGGCCATCAAAACCACCTGTCCAGGGGCCAAAAATCCATGTTCCAGCACCCTGGAAAGTCATGTTTCAGCTCCCACTGAAAGCTAAGTGTCCCAGCACGCAAGCAACGCCAGTGTCCTTCCCCTCAGAATCCAGTGTCCAGCCAGTTCCGGGGGCTAGAACAGCCTGCTGGGGCCGAACGGCCATCTAAAAACTGTCAGGGCCGCAAAAATCCAGTGTCCAGCACCCTGTAAAGTCAGTGTTCAGTCTCCCCCTGAATAGCTAGTATCAAGTACCGAGCAATGCCAGAGTGTCCTTCCCCCTCAATTGCCATGTCCACCAGTGTTCCGGGGGGCTAGTACACAGCCTGCTGGGGCCGAACGGCTTTGGGGGGGGGGGAGGGGGTGGGGGGTGGGGCTAGGGGGGGGGGGGGGGGGGGGGGGGGGGGGGGGGGGGTAACACCTGTCAGGTGGCCCAAAATTTCCAGTGTCCCCCACACCCTGGAAAGTCAGTGTATCAGCTCCCTGAACATCTAGTATCTAGTACCGAGCAAATGCCAGTGTCCTTCCCCCCTCAATTGCCTGTGTCCTCAGCGCCCAGTGTCCCAGGGGCTAGTACAGGCCTGCTGGGGCCGAACGCCATCTAAACAACCTGTCAGGGGCCAAAAATCCAGTGTCCATCTCCCTGGAAATGTCATGTTTCAGCTCCCTGGAATCGCTAGTGTCCCAGTACTGCAGCGAAGCGCCAGTGTCCTTCCCCGCTCAGAATCCAGTGATCCAACCAGTGTCCAGGGGCTAGACAGGCCTGCTAGGCCGACCGGCCATCTAAAAACCTGTCAGGGGCCAAAAATCCAGTGCCACACCCTGGAAAGTCATTGTTTCAGCTCCGTAATAGCTAAGTGTCCAACACTGAGCGACGCCAAAGTGTCCTTCCCCCTCAGAACCAGTGTCCAGCCATTGTCCAGGGCTAAGTACAACGGCCTCGCTGGGGCCGAAGGGCCATCTAAAACCCTGCCAGGAGCCAAAAATCACAGTGTCCAGCACCCTGAATATCACCATGTTCAGCGTCCCTGAACAGCTAGTATCAAGCACCGAGCAATCCATGTCCTTCCCCCCAGAATCCAGTGTCCAGCCAGTGTCCAGAAGTGGCTAGTACAGGCCCGTGCTGGGGCCTAACGCCCATCTAAAACCCTGTCGGTTCCAAAAATCAGTGTCCAGCACCCTGTAAAGTCCTGTTCAGCCTCCCTGAACAAGCTAGTGTCCATCACTGAGCAACGCCAGTGTCCTTCCCCCACAGAATCCAGTCCAGCCAGTGTCCCAGGCTAGTACAGGCCTGCTGGGGCCGAACGTGCCATCTAAAACCCTGTCCGGGAGCCCAAAAATCG